>JACTOM010000922.1:6042453-6147190 GCA_015832385.1 Elymnias hypermnestra | reverse complement strand
TTTGCCAACTGTTTTGTTTTTTTACTGTTAGTTGCCATTTTTTTTCCTTTTTTTTCAAATATTTTAACACGCTGTGGCGTCACCGGGGTCACAGCTGAAAATCAGCGTCATGTGTTGTATAACACATGACAATTGCAGAGCTGTGAACCTTTTCCAGGTGGTGTTACAGGCAGTAACGCTGTAAAGCTAGATTAAGAATACTGTTTGTAACACCATTACAGAATAAATGTTTCTTTCCTTCTTTCTTTTAGATAACCCATTTATCGAGGAAGGATACAGTCTATATATCATCACGCTAAGATCAATAGGAGCTGTGCTCTAATGAAGAATGTTTCAAGATCAGGGTTTTTTCTCCATCGACAGCTTTCGCTGGGTAAACTATTAAAGTTTCGCAAAATTAATTTTTAACAGATTTATTCCGCTCTAATAAAGAGTCCAGCACAGCATATATCTATCTTTTAAGATTGGCTCACTATACAAGGTGTTAGGAGACCGCTTCAGAAAATGAAGTCAATGAACTGATCAAGAACGCACAGGCGTGGCACACATATATCAGTTCGTTGACCCGTACGTTCACGCATTTATTTTGATTTTGTGTTTCATTTCTTATTTTTTTTAAGTAGACTAATGTACATTTTTATGAAACTATCCTTTCATTTATGTGTACTAAAATGATGGAGCGTAAATAACGCTAATAAAACCTTATCAAAATGTTTTTTAAAAATTAGGATCGATGTTTGTTTGACCGATTATCAAAGTTGTCATTAGTACCATCCTCTGCTTTCGTTATCAGATGCAGTCACCAACACTTTGCTTACCAAATTTGTTCTCTCTCTCTCTCTCTCTCTCTCTCTCTCTCACGAGGTGCAGGAGTTAGAATCAAGAATTAATTTTAAAAATTTCTGTCTAACATTTGAAACAGCTACTTTTGTTCATTATAATAATTATTGCATAGCACATTGCATGGCGGCACAATTTTGCTGGTAGCGTGGTAAATAGCCTCGGCCGAAGCCTCCCAACGGTCCAGAGTCAAAAGAACTAGAAAATGCAAATTCATAAAATTGCTATGCCGCTATTCCGCTAAGATTTACGTTCTAGAAAATGCGCATTTCACCGCAAAAGCTCACGCCGTTAGATGTATATAATAAGAAAAGCTTCTTTATAAAGCTCTTGATTCTTAACCTCGGATATTCGAGTATGCTTGAAGCCCATTGTTCGTGGCCTCAATGAAATCTGTCAATAACCTTTAAAAATAAAATTTGGGCAAATAACTCATTACTCTGTACTTTTATATGTTTCTCTTTGTATAATCTGTGTTTACATTTTTTTATGCTACAGGTTTATAACTACGTAAACTGTGTGTGTATTTTAATTCTACTACTATATTGAACTGAAACTGCCTCATTGGTCTAGTGGTTAGCATGTTCGACTACAGATATGAGGTCCTGGGTTCGAGTCCCGGGTCGGGCCAAACCAAAAATGGATATTGAATTTTCTATTAAGATTTTCTCAATATTTGTGATCCACCCCCGTGCCTCGGAGAGCACGTTAAGCCGTCGGTCCTGCGCCTGATCTCTCTCTGGTCGTGTCGGATTCCCGTCACATCGGACTATGAGAGTGAAGGAATAGAGAGTACACTTGTTGTGTACTATGCCTGCCAATCCGCAGTGGAGCAGCGTGGTGGGTCTATGCTCGAAATACCCTCTCTCATATGAGTGAGGAGGCCTGTGCCCAGCAGTAGGACTTTAATGGGCTGTTACTTACTTACTTACTTACTATATTGAAAGTTCTTTTTATTGCAGAATTTATAGAGCAGCAGAAAACTCTGATCCTACAAGTGAAACTTGGCGGATTTTCTGGATAACTAAAACTATAAATATGAACGTATATAAGTTATCTGTTTGACTTTCTGTCATGTTTTGCGACTAAATTATTTTTTAAAACTATTTTAAATTTATTTGGGTAGATTACACATATGTATACAACATAAGTCAGTATTTAATAATATTACAGCAAACTTGCTCTTTCTGCTCCATCCTCCATGACATCCACAGTCGGACTTATCTAGAGCACCAGGGAGATACCAAGCACCAAGATAGTTCCGTTAGTTTCAGTGGGTATTGCACTTGACCCATTCAGTTCGTAAAAGCATTTCTAAGTGCAAAAAAACTTTTATTTTTGAGCTTTTAAGTTAAATCTGTCATGATAATACGACCTCGCTGGCCCAACCCTGCGAAAACTAGATTCGCCAACTTAAAGATTTGCTCAAAAGCAAAAAAAAATGCGCTACTTTAGAAAGTCGTGTAAAAACTATAAAATATATTTTATAGTTTTCCCTCATTTTATTATATCTTAAATATAAGAGTAACATATGTACAATAGGCAGTCTTTTCGTTAAATAGCGATTTCTACCAGACAACCTTGGCTTAAAAAAATAAAAGATATATATGTCGGAGAAAGGCATAGGTTCCCGCAGGCTTCACCATTAGTTCGTCGTCGTCGTCGTCGTCGCTTCAACCGATGGACGTCCACTGCTGGATATAGGTCTCACGTAATGACGTCCACAAGACAAAGTCTTCGAACATTGAGCGTTGCCAGCGATGACCTACGGTTCGGAGACATAGTCGCTGACTATGGGCCTCATGCTGAAGCTCAGAGTCACTCAGCGTGCGATGGAGAGGGCTATGCTCGGAGTTACTCTACGTGATCGAATCAGAAATGAAGAGATCCGTAGTAGAACTAGAGTCACCGACATAGTCCTACGAATTGCGAACCTGAAGTGGCAATGGGCGTCATTAGTGGGGGTCCATAATTCAACCTCCAAACTGTGGGCGTCGGTAGGTAAATGTTGGTGCAATTATACACTTTACTAATTATAATTAAATAGCTTAGATTATAATGTCCAATAGTCAAACAGTTCACCGCTCTGTCGGACACTTACTCGAAAACCATCGAGAACGCCGCCGGCCTGTAGCCTATTGACACTGTCCAGCGTAGATAGATAGCGATAATATATACATATATATATTTATATAATTAACGTTTATAGGGTACAACACAAATATGTACAAGGAAGATACGTTACGAATTTAATGAATTTATTTGTCATTAAAATATTAAGTGTCGAAAATTAATCCGAAATCTAAATTACTTTTTTATATATTTATGATGGTAAGCGGCAGGGCCGAGAGAGGGCGACCAAAAATAGTGTGAATGAACTGTGTGAAAGAGGGTGTGAATGTAGAAATGATAGCGGAAAGAGTTAAGTGGCGAAAGGAAACATGCTGTGCCGACCCCACATAGTGGGATAAGGACAAGAAAATGATGATGATATATTTTTTATCTATTTAAACAACGACTCCGAATAAATCTACTTCATGAAGTACGTGTACTGTAGCCTAGTAGTCGTCAACATGCGGCCCGCGGGACGTTAGTTGGCTGCCCTTGTCTTAAAAAACAATGACGCAGAATAAATCCACTCTGTTGTAAGTGGACATTAAGCCAGGGTTCGGCAACCTGCGGCCCGCGGGCCGCTTATTGACTACCCCTGATCTAACCATGACCATGAGAGAAGAGACCGATAATATGAAATAGTATGTATAAGTAAGTAGCAACCCATTAACGTCCCACTGCTGGGCACAGGCCTGCTCACTCCGAGGAGCGAGGGTATTTAGAGCATAGACCCACCACGCTGCTCCAGTGCGGATTGGCAGGCATAGTACACAAGTGCACTCTCTATTCCTTCACTCTCGTAGTCCGATGTGACTGGAGAATCCGACACGATCGAAGAGAGATCACGCGCAGGACCGACGGCTTAACGTGCTCTCCGAGGCCCGGGGGTGGATCACACCGCCAAATTCCCAACTTCGGGCAAATATTGAGAAAATTTTAATAGAAAACTCAATATTGATATTTGAATGGCCCGACCCGGGACTCGAACCCAGGACCTCATGTCTGTAGTCGAACATGCTAACCACTAGACCAATGAGGCAGTTAGACCAATAGTATGTATATTTGTAATTTATTCTTTGCCGGCTTCATCCTACATATTTTTGTATTTGTGTCTCTTACCTGTCGTTTTTTCCGTTGCATCCGATTTCAAGTCACAACAAAACGAAAAAAGTGTTTCATTAAAGTCGTTCTTTAAATAAACATCGAATCACAACACGGTGGGCTCTAGGAGCGTAATGTTTGCACGGAAAATAATATCCTAAATTGCAGCGACGTGGTTTCATTAATATTAGCCATGTGCCGACTAACACCGCACTACTGTCAATTTAGTGCGGTCTGTGATATATTGCCGCGGCCAATCCTTCGTGTATGACAAATTTAACATTTAGGTAGATAAATTATTAATAGCATGCTGTATATATTAGTTTATGAGCTATCAAATAAAAGTGGAAGAAAAAAAGGGAAACTTATAGCCTACAAAAGCCCATGGAAAAAATTAACCAGTGAAATGGACCAACGTGAGGCTAAGAAGGTTGTCTATATCATATAAATAGAAATAAAAAAAAAGAACCGCCTTCAAAACAAACTTACAAATACATTAACATGCTCTAAAAAGTAAGAATAATTGCGTATTCTTTTATAGTGTTCTTCGTATACGCAATTATTTCTTACTTTTCAGAGCATATTAATATATTTGGATAGCTTATAGAAGATTTTGCCGGGTATCGTTGATTTGCTCCTGAGAATTGAAGAGTTCCGTCACTTTTGATTATGGATTCCATCATCAGAACCTAATGAAACTATCATCAAATAACCCTTGAAGTATATCCTTTCTAATAAAAAAAGAATCATCGAAATCGGTTGGCGTGATCTTGAGATACTCGTCTATATTTCGCGCACATGCTTACGCAAATTTAAGACTTATCCAGTTTTGTCATGGATGCCATCATCAGAACTGGATTAAAAAAAGGGACCCTATGACGAATTGATAACCTCCTCCTTTTGTCCTTGAAGTCGGTTAAAAATAACTCGAAACGCCATCATTTCTAAGCGGTATAGTTGAGTACGTGAGTAAATACTTTTTTTTATACTAATCGTTTTATTTGTTACCATTTATAATGAACGGCTTTAAAGTACAAAGGTAATATTTAATAACATTTTGTAAAAAAAAAGTTGCCGTACATAAATTTATGATCTTACAGCAATTATCTACGACTTTTTGAAGAGGAACTTCTTTAATATCGTTGTGATTTGGAACCGGGTGCAACGGAAAAAACGACAGGTAAGAGAAACAAATACAAAAATGTGTAGGCAGAAGCTGGCAAAGAATGAGACAGAAATATACATACTATTTTAAATTATCGGTCTCTCCTCTTTGTGTCAAGCTTAAATCAGGGGTAGCGAACTATCGGTCCGCGGGCCGCAGGTTGACGATCCCTGGGGTACAGTACACTTCACAAAGTAGATTTATTCGGGGCCGTTGTTTGAATTCGCTCGCTCGCTCGCTTCAACCGATGGACATCCACTGCTGGACATAGGTCTCACGTAATGACTTCCACAAGGCCCGATCTTGCGCCGCCTGGCTCCAGCGGCTACCGGCGACCCTCTTTATGTCGTCGGTCCACCTTGTGGGGGGTCTCCCTACACTGCGCCGTCCGGTGCGGGGTCGCCACTCCAGCACCTTTGGCCCCCAACGTCCATCGGTCCTTCGGACTATGTGCCCCGCCCATTGCCACTTCAGGTTCGCGATTCGCAGGACTATGTCGGTGACTCTGGTTCTACTACGGATCTCTTCATTTCTGATTCGATCACGTAGAGAAACTCCGAGCATAGCCCTCTCCATCGCACGCTGAGTGACTCTGAGCTTCCGCATGAGGCCCATAGTCAGCGACCATGTCTCAGAACCGTAGGTCATCACTGACTTGACTTGACTTGTTTGAATTGATAAAATATATATATTTATATAAAAAAATAAATTAATTTATAATTTGTATTAATTTTCGACACTTTTAATGTTCTATTAAATTCCTAACATATCTTCTTTTTCCCCTCCCTCTAAGTCTCGAATATGTAAAGTTTTAGCTTGCCAGAGAAGTTTCACTTCTGACTTTTTTTTATATAATGTTATTCAATATTACCGTTGTACACTATAAACATTCATTATAAATGGTAACAAATAAAAATATTAAGATAAAACAAATTATTTACTCCCTTATTCACCTGTACCGCTCAGAAATGACGACAAAATGATCATTTTATGGTATAGTAACAACCTTCTAAGCGATATTCTCGTTGGTTCTCTGGTTAATTTTTTCCATGGGCTTATGGTCTATTCGGAGAAAAAGCATTCAGGCAATAATTAGACTATAATTAATTAGGTGGCAACACTTAAATATGCCTGCCTCATTGGTCTAGTGTTTCGCATGTTCGACTACAGCCATGAGGTCCTGGGTTCGAGTACCGGGTCGGGCCAATTCAAAAATCTATATTGAGTATTCTATTAGGATTTTCTTAATATTTACTTGATGTTGGGAACTTCCACCCTTGTGCCTTAGAGAGCATGTTAAGCTGTCTGTCTTGCACCTGATATCTCTCTGGTCATGTTGGATTCCCATTACATCAACCTATGAGAGTGAAGGAATAGAGAGTGCACTTGGGTACTATGCCTGTCAATCCGCAGTGGAGCAGCGTGGTGGGTCTATGCTCTAAAAACCCTCGCTCTTCGGAGTGAGGAGACCTGTGCCCAATAGTGGGACGTTAATGGGCTGCTACATACATACTTGGAAATACTAAAAACATTGTGCAATATTACAAAATGTTATGCAATACGATGTAACTATAAGGAGTAGAACAATTGTGTGAACAGTCTCTCGTGCTGTTTATGTTGCAGTAGTTTTAGGAAGAATAGTGCTAAATTGTATAAATTAAATTAATGAAGTAATAATTAGTATAGTGCAAGTTTATATATAAATAGTGAAGGAGATTAAAGTTAATGTGAGTTGGTGTATGAATATATGTTTATTAGATGAACCATAAAATGTTACCCGCATAGACCCAATCCTGTGGGAATATGGAAAATTCATATTTAGCACGCGAATGCTGTACCTGTGTAAAATAATATAGTGACCGTCTACATTGCGAAAAAAGTTCATACAAACATAGGGTTATTGAATGATCATTTTTCGCTTTTACGTCATGGAAATATGAGTCTACATCTTATTGAACGTCTACATAGCGAGAGTTGCGATATGTTCATACAAAGATCTATGAGATGAGCTTATCTCTCAAGTGACTGAAGGCGAGATTAGGATTTCCGACGCATGCTGCGTAAGAAGACCTTCCCCGGACTAGATGGCGTCCATGAACAGGCGCTGGCTTTGGCTCTTGGGCCACTTGAACCTAGAGCGAGAGGGCTGTCCAGCGAGTGTCTGGCCACAGGGAACTTTCCACGAGTCTGGAAAAGAGGCAAGCTCGTCCTTATTTATAAGGAAGGGCATCCAGGAGGTGAGCCCATGGCTTATAGGCCAATCGTCCTACTCAGTGAAAAAGTGAAACTCTTCGAGGGGATTATTTCTGCCGGTCTTACACAGCACCTGGAGTAGGTGGGACCTAATCTCAGTACCTTCCAGTATGGATTTCGCAGAGGCAGGTCTACACTTGATGCAATTGCCAGAGTGAAAGCCATAACGGAGGACGCCCTGACTCAGGGTCAGGTGGTGTTAGCGGTATCTCTTGATAATCTCGCTAATGCATTTAACAATCTGCACTGGGAGACCATCACGAACGTATTTCGAATTCATTCGGCTTCCAACTATTTGCAGAAGATTATACGGTCATGCCTTAGGAACGCGTCTCGTTTTAGACAGGTGGCGGTTGGCGGGAGAAGGTAGGTACGTGCGGTGTTCCACAAGGGTCGGTTCTCGGTAATCTCTTGTGGAACATCGGCTACGACTCGATGCGACGTGGCGCCAACTTATGCGGAGTCGACGTAATCTGTTACGCCGACGATTCACTTCACTCTTGGCCACGGCTGGAGTGGCGCAACGTCAACGTCGAAGGTTGTTTTGTACAAAACAGAGGCCTAGTGTTTTCATGAACCCCGAAAGGCATCTCCAGGAGATTCGGAATTAATGGTGAGGGGGGGCTTCCATCGGTATTAAGGGTACGATGAAGTACCTTGGACTCGTCCGTTAATGGCCGATGTAGATTCAATGCTACTATCATTATTGTCAACATAATTGATGTCTGTTCTTAATCTTAATAAAAATAACAAAAACCCAGTAGTGCTTAGATTAAAATACACAAAGATAATAAATATTACATAAAAGCAACTGGTCACGTTACGTAGTAATACAATTACGTCGCTAGACATACGGATAAAGCAATGCTATCATTTCAATTAATTAATCACTGCATATTTTGTAATAACTGACATGATAACAAGGATTTATAATATTAATTGATATATTACTTCGTATAGGCTTGTATTTTGGTTCTAAAATGTACACTCAAGACCAATGATAGTTTAGTTACTGCTGTATGGATGCCGTTGTAGATTCGTCGTCGTCGTCATCGTCACATCAACAGATCGACGTCCACTACTGGACAAAGGTATCTACTAATGGCACCCACAAGACCCGATTTTGAGCCGCCTGGCTTTCGCAGCTGCCAGTGAACCGCTTGATGTCATCGGTCTACCTGCATTGGGAGTCTGCCTGCACTGCGCCGTCTGATGCAGGTCGCCACTCCAGAACCTTCAGTCCCCAAGAGTCATTGGTTCGTCGGACTATCTGCTCCGCCCATTGCCACTTCAACTTCATGATTCAAAGAACTATGTGAGTAACTTTGGTTCTGCTACCGATCTCATTTCTGATTCAATCGGGTAAAGTAACTTACAGCACAGCCTTCTACATCGCCCGCTAAGTGACTCTTTCGAATGAGGAGCCAGCGACTACGTGTCTCGATCCGTTGATCATACGCGATCAAATCAGAAATGAGGAGATCCATAGAAGAAGCAAAGTCATCGACAGCTAGTTTCCATATAGCTAAAGTAAAGGAGCTAATTTTTGCAGAAAGAATAATGTTCTGCCCATGAAATTCTATCGTCCAGTTCTATACCTAAGAGTGTAATTTTACTAGTCTCTTCGATAGATTCATTTTTATATGACATGGTATGTGTAGATCTACAATGTAGAGTGCTGAGTTCTCAACGATGACTGGAGTGGAACATGGATTTTTTGTCTTATCCATGGTCATTTCTACGCCCATCTGTTGGGAAACTCCACTGAGTTATCGAGCATTGTATTCAGATCTTCCCGATTATTATTATTAATTAATATAAGATACTTTTTCTCAGAAAAAAATCGGTTAACATAGATAGAGCTATTTCTTCCTAAATCCAAGCCGACATTTTTCAGAGGCTAATAATGTAAGAAAACGTATGCCAAAATAATTTTTAGATGTGTTATTGTGAGCCACTCTTGCGAAGATTTGCCGGTTCAGGATAAATGAAAATTCCAACAGATTCTTCACTCCAATGCTCCGCCGTCTACGTCACCAGACGAGGATTTATATATCGCGATTCGAACTGTTGTTCAGCAGGAACGTGTTTATTTTTTTTTTCGAACTGTGTTTAGCTGTTAGCCCTACTGGCTTTTACGCTCTGGCTGGAGGACGGGCTCTTATGGAGGCCGCCACATTTCGAGTGCGAGCCCTGAAAAGGGCTCGCTCTCCGGGGAAACGCCGCTCCAAGGGCGTCTCCTGCGAGACCGAGCCTCGGCTTGGAGCGACGTTATCGCTGAAACATCACCTGAAAAGGAAGAATCAGAAGCGCCCCCGGGAACGTGGGTGAAGTCCACGTCCGGGTGACGTCAGAAATCGGGGACCTCGACTCCGCCGGCGGAATCGCTGTGTATCGCTTGTGTATGTGTCTGTCCCTACCTGGTAAGGTAGATTGTCGATAGTTATCGTATCGTCGGGGTCGTTAAGGACATATTTAGGCCGTCTCTTCCTAGGCGGAACGTTAAGACGGATCCTATAAGAGGACGCGTTAACCACTAGTGGGTTCCTATGATTGATGGCTCTCTCGAAATAATTTTCGGAGAGCTCTTTACCAATTTGACCTATTAATCTATGGTGTTTGCGACTGGCAAACGTGCACTATTGTGACAAGTAAACGACGGCGGTTGATACTTTATTCGATAAAAAAGAACATCCTATGATTGGTGTTTGCTTTCTTACTAATCACAGGGATTACTTTAATTGCACAAACAACTTTTTTCTAAGAAATGACAATCATACAAATATAAACATGCTATAGGTCAACAAAACATCTTGTATACAATTCTATATCTATATAGGGACTTTAAATTAAAAAAAATATACTATACAAAAACGAACGATTTTAACAATAATATTGACTTTAAATTAAAACAAAATATATTATTTCTACTTGAAAGGGAAAAGTCGCGAACAATTATATCCATATTTAGACGAAAAATAGCACAGTTTTGCTTAGTAAAGTAAAAACACATTGACTTTTCCATTTCATTGAAATCATTGTTTCGTTTTGGTATTTTCGTACCATCAATGTTTTCAACACAAAGAATAGTGTTTTCAATATGTCATTTACTTGTCCGAAGCTTCGATGATTTTTTAAAAACCGGGAATGAAAAAACTTTTTGTTAAATATCTGCGGACCTCTTTCGAACTTTTTCAATTTAAACATTCCGGATGTTAATTTTTTGCGCAACTAGAACGAGGTTTAAAAACCATATTTTTTTTTATCTGCCACTGCAAAATTGTAAATGTTCCCCGTACGTATAACATTCATTGAATATTTCTGTCATCCTATCACTAAAATCCAATTGAATGATATTTTGTCTATTTTAAGTCATTTAAACAATAGGTGATCTGTTTGTAAAGATTTGGCAGGGAACACCGCTACAAGTTCTCTTTATTTGGTCCTAAAATCGAAAAAATAGCGCCAATGATAGTTTAGTCCCCGCTACACTGTTATCCTAGTTGCAATCAGAAATTGTTTAATATCAATGTCATTTGTCAAAACCAAATTTAAAAAAAAAACCGGTATTTCTTTGAATCGACTCCAAATATAAGAATACGAAGAACACTATAAAAGAATACGCAATAATTTCTTACTTTTTAGAACATATTAATATATTTGTAATTTATGATTTTTAGTGAATCTGAAGTAAACTAACAAACAAAGCAACAAACGTAAGCTCATTGCTATTTGATTACAGACACTTATTTTTTCTGTCTTAAACCGCACCCTTACTGTAAGCCGTTGAGGAGATCCATTGATCTTCATATTTAACTACGACTAGCACTTGACCATACAGAAGTTACGGTAGGCGACTCAAATATCTGGATAGCCTATAGAAGATTCTGTCGAGTATCGTTCATTTGCTCCTAAGAATTGAAGAGTTCCGTCACTTTGTCATGGATTCCATCATCAGAATCTAACCAAACTATCACAAAACAACCCTTGAAGTATATCCTTTTCAATAAAGAAAGAATCATCGAAATTGGTTGGCGTGTTCTTGAGTTATTCGTCCGTTTAATGCAAATTTATCACTTATCCGGTTTTCTCATGGATGCCATCATCAGAACTGGATTTTAATAAAATGGGACCCTATGACGAGCACCACCTTTCATTCAAGATCGGTCCACCCAGTCGGGAGAAATGAGGTTACAAACATTAAATAAAAAAAATACAGACGAATTGATAACCTCCTCCTTTTTTTGAAGTCGGTTAAAAATCAGCCAAATCAAAACAACCAATCTCGAGTCTTAGCAAGACTAAAGAATAGAAGTTGATATTTGTATATAAGAAGATATGAATATTGCTCTATACATTGCAAAGCAGTATGCCTAACGATAGTTAAAAGCATAGTTTGCTTCATATTGTTATTTCTAAGCAAGTGCTATAGAAACTGGAGTGCTACACATACGAACACGTTGATTCGATTACATTTTTACATATGTACTTTCAACCCTGAAAATGCAACTATAAAACCAGATCACGACGCTGCTAGTGTCTTCCGAAGCGATAATTTCCATAGTTACGACTGAAGTTAAGATATACTTACAATTTCATACGTATCACATTACGTCGCGAATGACATCTATTGATCTGAAACAAAAATATTAATTTACATTTAACTGTCATCTTATCAATGTATAAACAATATATAAGTCGGAATGAAATAGTTTCCCGGTCGCTAGCGCCATCTATCGGCACTGGACAGAATTAACGAGTTACAGGACGGCAGCGCTCTCGACAGTTGACGAGTAACGGTACGCCAGAGCGGTCGATTATTGAAACTGTCGCCCGTTCCTAACTATTACTGTTATTTATTTATTTATTTATATACTCTTTATTGTACACCAAAGAAAAGAATTACAAAGAATAAAAGACGCACAAGTAATAACAAAACAAATGTACAAAAAGGCGGTCTTATCGCTAATCAGCGATTTCTTTCAGACAACCTTAAGGAGAAGGAAATTGTGTTAATGTATTTCCGTAATTTGATATCGGGTGCATTAAGTGATTGGACATTATATTTTGATTTAATTAGTAAAATGTTTGATTGCAGAAACATTACCCACAGGCACCCACACTTTGGAGGTTGAATTATGAAGTCCACTAATGAGGATGTCGGCGGGAACTGTTTTCTCCGAAAAAATATATATACTATATGTATCAATATCTCGATATATATATGTATGATCGAATGGTGAGTAATGAGCTGTGGTCAACGTTATCTACGTACGGTGTAAGCGGTAGTCTGATTCAAGCATTGAAGTCTCTCTATGAGGGTTCTAGTGCCTGTGTCAGAATAAACGGAGCGTACACGGAGTGGTTTCCTGTCGAAAGAGGTGTTCGACAGGGATGTGTTGCGTCACCATGGCTGTTCAACCTATTCATGGATAAATGTTTGACAGATTTAAAAGAATGTATGTATGGGTTAAGAATGAATGAATTACTCATCAAATGTTTACTCTACGCTGATGATCAAGTAATACTTGCGTCATCCGCTAACGAGCTTCAGGAGATGCTAAATATTATGAATGAAGCTTTGAAAGGGAAAGGAATGAAAGTGAATGTAAACAAAACGAAAGTTATGCTTTTTGAACGAGATGAATCTATGATGAATGGCAATATTTTGATAGATGGGGAACAAGTGGAAGAGGTGAAAGAATTTGTATACTTGGGATCTAAATTTACAAAAGATGGAACATGTGAAAGTGATATCGAAAGGAGAGTGAATGCAGGGAATATGGTAAATGGTGCTCTGCATGCTTTTATGAATAGCCAGATGGTGTCTCAAAGGGCTAGACTGGCAGTGCATGCTGGAGTGTTGGTGCCAACACTTATGTATGGTAGTGAAAGTTGGGTATGGCAGAAGAATCACAAAAGTAAAATAAATGCGGTAGAGATGAGAGCGTTGAGAAGCATGAGTGGATTAAAACTGAGTGACAGAGTGAGAAATAGTGTGATAAGAGAACGTTGTGGTATAAAAGAAGACGTAGTGACTAAAATTGAGAAAGGTATGCTTAGATGGTTTGGGCATGTAGAGAGAATGAATGAAAGGAGACTGACAAAAAGGATTTATGAGTCAAGAGTGAATGCGAAAGTTGGAAGGGGAAGACCAAGGCGAACGTTCCTGGACCAAATCCAGGACATTTTAAATAACGGCCAGGTCAAGAGTACTCTAAACCGACGAACTTGTATGAAAGGTTTAATGAGAATGAAAGAAGCGAAGGAGATATGCAAGGATCGTGGCAAGTGGAAGGATGTTGTCTCTGCCTTCCCCTATGGGAATGGGGCGTGATGCTACGTATGTATGTATAAATATCTAGTCAGGTTATTTTCGCTAAAAGTCTCCGAATCCGCTTAATCGATATAGACAATATTTTCTATACGGCCTGTAATTTATCCGTCAGTAGTACATTAGGTGATTAGCTCTCCCATTCTTCCTTAATGTAACGTCCCTTAATGTAATGTCCCAATGTCATGTTTACAGTATTCTGTCTCTCTCACTTTCCCGAGCATAAAACCTTTGTAAGCCTCAAGTTGGACCATTTGACGTCAAATTTGGCATTGTTACCCCTGTCGAAACGTAGGCGCTCATTAAGAAAGGGTTTCACTATATTCTCCGAGGTTCTGGATATAAAAACACTATAAAAAATGACTGTAGCTATGGTAACCCTTGTCATGTTAGCTGTTGCTAAGGTTTTCTAACACGAAAATATTACAGATCACAAAAAGAACCCATCCGATTAGTTTTTTTTTATAGTTATGGCAGACAAACGTGCTGGCGGGTCACCTGATGTTAAGTGATCCCCGCCGCCCATGGACACCTGCAGAACCATAGGTACTACTGATGCCTGTCCGGCCTATTAAGTGGGAGTTGATTCGCCTCTTAAACAAATCTGCATCATAGCCTTGCGGGAACACCGTTGGCGGGAGTTCGTTCCACATTTTACACGTCCGTGGGAAAAAAGATCGACGGTATCTAAGTGTGGTTGAAGGCCATGCATCCAGGTTATATGGATGAGTTTTACTATAGTTTAGTTTAAAATATAAGGGTTTCAATTTAATTTATAATCACTTTTAGTCAAATTTCTTAAAGTACGCTTGACTTAGGGAGTCAAATGTTGCATGCCTGACGAGAGCGTTACGAAAAGTGATTGGGCTATGCAAACGGCCGGCGTACATAACAAATGTAAACAAATATTTTTAGAAAAATTTTACATGTATTGTCATGATTTTTTAAGTACAAAAACTCTGTGGAAAAAAGAAAAGTTAACTACTCTTTGGGCGGGGAGGTTTGCCACATGTGTAACGATAAAAACGAATGTTGTTTGTAGACGGTTTTCATTGTATTAGCTCGAGGAGATATAATATATATATATATATATACAACGCGAAAGTAACTTTGTCTATCGAGCTTTCACGGTAAAACTAGTGAACTGATTTAATTGAAATTTAGCACACAGATACTCTAAAGCCTGAGAAAGGACATAGCCTACTTTTTAACGCGAAAAGAGAGTTGTAATGGATGGAAATATCATAATTAGTAGCCTTTAACTTAGATTTATCCTCAAGGGTGTAAAATAACAAACCTTACTGACATTATACATACAGCATCACGCCCCATTCCCATAGAGGTAGGCAGAGTCCACGTCCTTCCACTTGCCACAATCCCTGCATATCTCTTTCATTTCTTTCATTCTCATTAAGCCTTTCATACAAGTTCGTCGGTTTAGATCAGTAGCATCAGTTTCTTTTCATTCATTCTCTCTTCGTGCCCAAACCATCTAAGCAAACCTTTCTCAATTGTAGTCACTACATCTTCATTTATACCACAACGTTCTCTTACCACACTATTTCTTACTTTGTCACTCAGTTTATGCTTCTTCTCCCAAACCCTATTTCCACTACCATACATAAATGTTGGCACCAACACTCCATGCACAGCCAGTCTGGCCCTTCGAGACACCATCTGGCTATTCATAAAGGCGTGCAGAGCACCATTTACCATATTTCCAGCATTCAAACTCCTTTCAATATCAGAGTTACAGTTCTTTTTAAAATAGGTGGATTTAGTGGCGGAGTTGCAAACAATTGAATAGCTAATAATAAACACCTTAGAAATAATTTTCAAACCACTATTGAATAACACGATTATAACAAAGCAAATGTAATACAAGTATAGCGATAATGGGTGGAACTAATCGCATATTATTATTGAAATTTAGCTTCAAGCTTGTTCTTATTAAATGTGAAGTAGAGTGGAAAATGCGATCATTTCACACATTATTTAATACACTGATACAAAAGCGAAGGCGAGCATCAATACTTATAAAGAGTGAAGTAAAAAATACTAATTTTATAAGACAATTTTTCAAAGTTAGCGTTGGACTATAGATAGTTGGATATTGGGATATTGACTAATATAGTGGCAACATTTAAAAATACCAAAAATCATGATGTAATATTACTAAGTGTTAAACAATACTAGGTAATTTTAAAAAGAGGATCAATTGCTTGCTCAAATGAGTTAGTCTCTAGAACTGTTTTTCGCGAAGTAGTTGTTTTAAGAGAAGTAATTATTGGTACAGAGCAAGTTGTGTATATTAAAATAGTGGAGAGAATAAAAGTTGTCAGTTAATGTGAGTTGGTGTGTTCTATTAATTATTTCAAATTATTTATTACATCACAATAGGATAAGAAAAATAAATATAGATAACATAAAGAAGCATGCAGAGTGCAAAAGGCGGTCTTATTGCATGATAGAATAGTTTTGGCAAAGTATGGTGGTACATATACATGTCGGAGTGCAGTTGTCTGTGGAACGCTGGCGCCATCTATCTATCGGCGTGGGACCGAGTCATGTGTCGTGAGCCGGCGGAGGACTCGCTAGTTCTCGCGTGACGGTCCGCCAGAGCGGTCGACCATTGAAGCTGTCGCGTTCCTAGCTATGATTGCACCAACATTACCCACCGAAGCCCACAGTATGACATCGAATTATGGATACCACAAATGACGTTGTCGGCGGGGAACCCTACGCCCCTATGCTTTGTGCTCCTTCTCTCTCTTATTCTCCGGCCTACATATTTATTTATTTGTATACTTTTGCACATCAAAAAATAACAATGTAACGTATTAACTTACTGATAAGTACATGTACAAAGGGCGGTCTTATCGATTTCTTCCAGACAACCTTTAGGTTACCATAAACATACATACAAATAAAAACATACTAATAAGTACTCATTACAGACAAATTACTATATAAACAAAAAATGGGCTCTTAAATATCCCAACAAATATAGTATATTAAATATGAATATAAAAGTATATGCAAGGTGATAGGAGACCGCTCCCGGAAACGAAGACAGACAATAGTACTAATGACACCTTTGATGATGGGACAAAAAATAATCGATCCTGATTTAAAAAAAAAATCACATTATTATAACTTTTCGTTAGCATTATTTATGCTCCATCATATTAGTAAAGCTAAATGAAACCAATTTTTTATTAAAAAAATATTACAAAAAAAAACAAAAATGAAATACAATCAGCTGACGCTTGGGTGAACGAACGCGCGGTCCCAGCCGGTGTGCGTGTAAAAACATCTACTAATTTATACAAAAGTGCGTTGATTCGTGCGTTCAAGAGCGCCATGCGGCAGTTTTACAAACTCTTTTTAGTAAAGTAATGTATTTTTTACATAGTTTGTAATGTATTTTTTTACATAGGGGCACATAGTCCGAAGGACCGATGGACGTTGGGGACCGAAGGTGCTGGAGTGGCGACCCCGCATCGGGCGGCGCAGAGTAGGGAGACCCCCCACAAGGTGGACTCACGACATAAAGATGGTCGCCGGTAGCCGCTGGAGCCAAGCGGCACAAGATCGGGCCTTGTGGACGTCATTACGTGAGACCTATGTCCAGCAGTGGACGTCCATCGGTTGAAGCGACGACGACAACAACGAATGTATTTTTTAGTGAAATATTCATTTTATTTAGCTGTACTAACATGATGGAGCGAAAAAATGCTAATAAAACGTGTCAAAAATATGATTTTATTAAATCAGAATCTATTTTATCCGTCCCTTCACCAAAGGTATCATTAGTACTACTCGCATCGTCTGTCTTTGTTTTCGAAAGCTGTCTGCTTATATTAAATAAATATAAGTTCGTCCATTGCTGTTGTAAATATTGATTTTTAAGAGATTTTGTAGAGAACTTTGTGAAAAATAGCCTAGATTCTACACCGACACTAAAATGCCGTCGCTAACGTTATTATTAGAGACATTAATTTCAATTATGTAAATTAAAATATGACTGCATTTCAAGCACTTCCTTATTTATTTACGGCACGTGGCCACTTGAGGGGGAAATGTAATCGTTAACAGTTTTGTAGTCTTTAAAAATGTCGTTAAACAACATTATTATCTTTCGCGGTGTACAGTGTTTTATAGTGAAACGAAATCAAATCAAAATATTATTTATTCAAGTAGGCAATGCGTGGAAAAGATTCACTTGCATCGAGGTTTCATTTGGAAAACTACCAAGGAATGTTCCACCTATTTTGCTGAATGGGACAACCTTAAAAAGAGTATACCAATTTAAATATTTGGGACACATGTTAGCTCCCGACCTCAAAGACGACACGGATATTGAACGGGAACGGAGAGCATTGTCAGTGAGAGCCAACAGGCTTGCTCGCAGGTTTTCACGATGCTCTAACATGGTGAAGATAACCTTGTTTAAGGCTTATTGCACGATCTTTTATATATGTAGCCTGCGGAGCAAATATACACAAAATACAATGCTCTCCGTATCCAGTACAATAACGCGTTTTGGGTAATGTTGGGGCTGCCTCGCTATTGTAGCGCATCAGGGATGTTCGCAGAAGCACGGGTTGATTGCTTCTATGCAACAATGCGAAAAAGATGTGGATCCCTGGTACGTAGGCTGCGGAGCAGCAACAACAGGATCCTAAAATTAATTGGCAGCAGATCAGACTGCACTTATGTGAATCACCGTTGTGTCGTAATATAAATTAATTCTAATTTATGTTACTAACGTAGATAATAAGTAATGGTTACTAACGTGTGTCGTGTATTATAGGTTTAAGGAACTAACATAGAAATAAGTTAATGTTACTAGCAATACGAGTCTTAGTTACTTGAAATAAATGAATTATTATTATCTTACTTTCACACTCACGCCCGTTTACGCAAAAATATATATTTATATTATATATAAGGCACTTTATAATAATTACTTAAGTACAGAAATATCAAATAATACATGGACATACATAAACAATTAAATAAATAAATATAACGGGCGGAGGATACACCCCGGCAGGGAGACCAAAAGGCCGGGGGTCGGGGCTACAGGCTGAGAAACCGCTGGACTATCCTAGCCGAGTCCAGCAACACAGCCTTCTGCATCCTTGCTGCGAGCGTACTGCCACGGAACCCCAGTCGTCTCAGATGGTGAGCGAGACTGACTGGGATCAGACCATTCAGACTATTATTATTATTAATCCGGATAATGTTATTTAAAATGAAATTTCTTTAGGCACATGAAGATTTGCAACGTTTTTTTATGCTAATTCGTTTGAAGGTTAGGTAGTTTTAATATTTACAATATAACAAGACTTAAATATTTGTTTGCCAAAGAAGTTTCACTTCTAACGTGTGTACATTGTACGCACGCATTTTTAATTTTTTTTACAATAGAAATAACACGCCTTTCCAAAATATAGTCATCTGATAATATGAGTTTTCGTTTAATTATGGATAAAAAATAAATTAAAGATAACTTTTCGTACCAAAGTCAAGTGATTGGGAATCATCTCTCACTCCCCAGCATAGTGGGCGAGTTCTGCGAGGCTGTCATCCTGCAGAAGGAGGTAAAGAGGTAAAGAGGTAAAGAGCTGATGCTGAACGGACATCTGAATGAAAGTGGTTTCGCTGGGTTTTAGAGAGTGTCCTCGTAGAATCAGCCAGACCCACACTCCCGGATGGAAGTTTTCCTGCATCTGGCGTGCATTAAGCTTTTCCCAGCGAAAATAAAGGATACGGTTCGTCATTTGACTATTCTTAGATCAAAATGAAAGGTTTGTCATCGGAAGGTTGAAATTGTAGCCAATTTGCTACAAAATCGTTGTAATGTCGTAAATGATTTGAATTACTTATATTGTATTAATTTTAACTATTGAAAACTAACATGGAATGTTAGTTTCATATTAACAAATGTATTTGTAGAGAAACACTCTCATTGGTGTTTAGACGTAGTCTCATTATTTAATGTTATAAAAGATTCTGTATTGAAGAAGTTAGTTCTCACTTTTATTCAACGTCAGCTACCAGTTATTGGGTTTCAAGTTATTTGTGCTGGTAAATCGGGCTGCTCTCCAATACAAAGTTAAGTGTATTTTTATAATTAAAAATCTTGGCCTCATTAATGTGTCTTAATGATAATTGTATGTTTTTGTGTTTATATACAACCAGCGTTGAAAACGTTGTTTTGCCATATAATAACTATTATCTCTATAACAAAATAGGGGTTGCTGGTAGGAGAGTAAAAATTTATGAATTGAAATAAAACAAAAAAAATAAATACATTTTTGGGACGAACCACCCTAAACAATTAGTTATATACCTATTCTCATACCTACTGAATATATCTATAAAATTTCATCAAAATCGGTCAAGCTGTTTCGGAGGAGAATAAACACAAACTCTGACACCAAAATTTTGTATATTGGATGTTAATCGATGTTGATGATGCCATTGTATTTCTACATTAGAATAGAAAGGTGTAACTATTTAGTTTCTTGCCGGAGTCTTCTTAGTAGGTACTACATTCCGAACCGGTGGAAGATTTAATGACAAGAAAGTTTATTGGGCTTCACTTGAATTAAATAATATCTTAGTTTGGTTATTTACTTTTAATAATACGCAGAAAAATTTGTAAAAATTGTGAACGTTATTGTAAAAAAGATGTAGTGACTAAAATTGAGAAAGGTATGCTTGGGCACGTAGTGAGAATGAATGAAAAGAGACTGACTAAAAGGATTTATGAGTCAAGAGTGAGTGGAAAAGTTGGAAGGGCAAAACCAAGGCGAACGTTCCTGGACCAAATCCAGGACATTTTAAATAAGGGCCAGGTTAAGAGTACTAAACCGACGAATTTTTATGAAAGGTTTAATGAGAATGAAAGAAGAGAAGGAGATATGCAAGGATCGTGGCAAGTGAAAGGACGTGGTCTCTGGAATTAGTGAGTTTGATGTAGTCACCATTATCACAAATATGACCCAGTGTAAAACAAACTCCTGCTTCGTTATCCATCATTTTATTAACGATAACGTCATAAACCCACTTATTGCAATCGGCGCTTAATATCCGGCGCGCTGATCGCAAATATGGTTGCTCAAATATAATAAAATATGCCATATTCACCCTCTCAGTATTTGATTACCAGAGACGGGTTTTATTCGTGTAATAAATTGTCAATGTTTTATATGTCAAGATGTTCATTTCGAGTTGAGTAACGCATTCAGTGTTGAGTAGAGATGAAACGGATATTACTGTCAGGAACAGAGAATCGTGAATTTTTAATAACAGAACTGTAGGAATATTAAGCTACAAATCTATAGTGTTTATTAATATTGTTACACTTGAGTCTATTGTCTTCCGTTAAGACTCGCAAACTTCCAGCAGAAGACGATGGTGGGCGACGAGAGGCGCTCGTGCAGCGATGTTCGCGGCATTTTGACCGAGAAAGAAGAGGGGCAGTGGGTAGTTAAAAAGAGATACGTAGCCAGACGGGGGCTTGTCTATTGTTATCTGCTAGTGTCAACTATTGTAATACTGTGATAGTAAAATACAAATTCAGAGTAACTCTTTGAGTGTTTAAATTGTCTTTGTCTTAATAATCAGAAGTGGAGATTGAACCTGGACAACTGAGAGTGCGTAGTTGAGCCTTCTGTAATTTCTGTTTATGTCTATAACTAAACTGTCTGTCTGTCTGTCTGTCGGGCTGACATTTCTTCTGTTTGTCTCTGTTGGTCTGTCTCTGTCTGTCTGTCTGTCTGTCCGTCCGTCTCTGTCTGTCTGTCTGACTGTCTATCTGAAGACGATGGCGGCCGACGAGAGGCGCTCGTACAGCGATGTTCGCGGTATTTTGACTGAGAAAGAAGAGGGGCAGTGGGTAGTTAAAAAAAGATACGTAGCCAGACGGGGCTTTCTGTTGTTATCTGCTAAAGTGTCAACTAGTGTAATACTGTGATAGTAAAATACAAATTAAGAGTAACACTTTGAGTGTTTAAATTGTCTTTGTCTTAATAAACAGAACTGGAGATTGAACCTGGACAACTGAGAGTGCGTAGTTGAGCCTTCTGTTATTTCTATTTATGACTAAACTGTCTGTCTGTCTGTCAGGCTGACGTTTATTCTGTTTGTCTCTGTTGGACTGACGTTTATTCTGTCTGTCTCTGTTGGGCTGACGTTTATTCTGTCTGTCAGTCTCTGTCTGTCTATTTGTCTGTGACTGTCTGTCCGTCTCTGTCTGTCTGTCTATCTGAAGACAATGGCGGATTTTCTTGTGGCACTTGTATCTATGATTGTAACTTTCTTATCTATGGCACTTAGCAATAAATGGTGTTTGAACTATTTGTTTCGTGTTATAATTACTTTTCTACAAGAACAAATAAATTAATACTCAATCTGCATAAAGGGCAATATCAATATCTCTGCTTTAAAAGGCAACATACAGTAGACCGAAAATAGGCTTTCGATGTATACACTCCTTTAACATTTTAAATTAGAATATTTCCATAACGGTAAACTTTTTCTTGAAGTAATTTTTCTTCGGTACCTAACTTTAGATTTAATGAAAAAACAAGCAATGCCCCGCGGTTACACCCGCGTAGATACTGATCTCATGGCAGTGGAAAGTACTAAGTCAAAGTAAAGATTGATTTTCGTTAACATTAAAGCTTATTTCACTTAGTTTTGAATAACTTCCTTTCAGGTTATTAAATACACACGTTCATAATCTAATCAATATACAGATTTTACTTAACAACGAATATATACCAAACTAATCAATTTTAAATTCATAACATCATTTACGTAGAATATCCGTCATTCGTCGTCGTCGTCGTCGCTTCAACCGATGGAGGTCCACTGCTGAACATAGGTCTCATGTAATGATGTCCACACGGCCCGATCTTGCGCCACCTGGCTCCAGCGGCTACCTCTTGATGTCATCGGTCCACCTTGTGGGTAGCCTGCCTACACTTCGCCGCCCGGTGCAGGGTCGCCAATCCAGCAACTTCGTGCCCCAACGTCCATCGGTCCGTCGGACTACGAGGTGTGTTCAAAAAGTATCGCGAATTTTGAATTTTCGCGGGTTACGTATATTCGAATTTCGAATTTTTTGTGGCGTTATGTTGGTACTCATGTCTCTCACTTATGCCGACAAGCTCGGCCGTTTTGAATGTTCATTTAATTGTTGACAGCTGCTTTGCTTGCACGTGTTTTGGATCGTCTTCGATTTTTACCTATTCAAAAAAATGGATCAAAGAACCTGTATCAAATTTTGTGTGAAAAACGAAATTAAGTGCGCGGATGCATTCCGAATGTTGACTGTGGCATACGGAGAAGCTACCTTGGACCGAAGCAACGTTTATCGGTGGTACAAAATGTTCTCAGAAGGCCGAGAAGATGTGAACGACGAAGAGCGTGCCGGACGCCCGAGCACTTCAACAACAGACGAAAAAATTAATGAAGTGGAGAAAATGGTATTGGCCAATCGTCGAATCACCGTTAGAGAAGTTGCTGAGGACCTAAACATATCGATTGGCTCGTGCCATTCGATTTTTATCAATGATTTGGGCATGAGACGGGTCGCCGCGAAATTCGTACCAAAATTGCTCAATTGTGACCAAAAACAGCATCGCATGAACATTGCTAATGAGATGTTAAACTCTGTCCGCGACGACCCAAATTTGCTCCAGAGGGTCATAACTGGTGACGAATCGTGGGTTTATGGTTATGACGTGGAAACCAAAGCTCAATCATCTCAATGGAAGCTGCCGCACGAACCAAGACCGAAAAAAGCGCGCCAAGTTCGATCGAATGTGAAAGTTTTGCTGACAGTTTTCTTTGATTGCAGGGGCGTGGTGCATCATGAGTTCTTGCCACAGGGAAGAACGGTCAATAAGGAATATTACCTGCAAGTTATGCGCAATTTGCGCGAAGCAATCCGCCAGAAACGCCCGGATTTGTGGAAGAACAAAAATTGGCTTTTGCACCACGATAACGCCCCTGCTCACACATCGTTGCTTGTGCGCGACTTTTTGGCCAAAAACAACACACTAATGATGCCGCAGCCACCGTATTCCCCAGATCTGGCCCCCTGTGACTTTTTCTTGTTCCCTAAACTGAAGAGGCCCATGAAAGGACGACGTTACTCTTCTCTTGACGAGATAAAGACGGCATCGAAGGAGGAGCTGAACAAGATAAAAAAAAATGGATTTTTTGAAGTGCTTCGAAGATTGGAAAAACCGTTGGCACAAGTGTATAATATCTCATGGGGATTACTTTGAAGGGGACAAAATAGATATTCATGAATAAATAAATAATTTTTGAAAAAACAAAATTCGCGATACTTTTTGAACACACCTACTATGTGCCCCGCCCATTGCCACTTCAGGTTCGCGATTCGTAGGGCTATGTCGGTGACTTTGGTTCTACTACGGATTTCCTCATTTCTGATTTGATCGCAGAGAGCAACTCCGAACACAGCCCTCTCCATCGCAAGCTGAGTGACTCTGAGCTTTCGTATGAGGCCCATTAGTCAACGACCACGTTTCGGCCCGTAGATCATCACTAGCAACACGCACTGTTCGTAAAGCTTTGTCTGCAGACACTGAGGTGTATTGGACAAAAAGATCTGCCGTAATTTCCCGAACGCTGCCCAAACGACTTGGATTCGGCGGTTAGCCTCTTTGTCGAAATTGGACCTGCCTAGCTGGACTATGTGTCCCAGGTATGTGTACTCGTCAACAATTTCGACTGCTGAGTTCTCAACGATGACTGGGTGGAGCGGAACATGGATATTGTACATAACTTTTGTCTTATCCATGTTCATTTTTAGGTCCATCTCTTGGGAAGCTCTCGGGTATCTTTAAAAAGTAGTTATATTTGCATAACTACAGTAGTTAGATATATGGCATCATGGACTTTTTTGTAGATATTAATACGTTCTATTATATTGTAGAAAATTTTTATGTTCTATCATCAATAGTTATCGCAGCGCACGAGATGATAGATTTTAGGTGACCAATTTATTCACACCTTGGGTTACATTCATGCATTTTTATTGCGGATCCCTATTTTTTTTTGAGAATGTAATATAGCCTGTGTCGCTTAGTGAAAATTTGGTTTTCTAATGGTAAAAAAATTTCGAAATCGGTCCAGTAATTTTTGTGTGAAAACGTAACAAACATGCATACACAAAACACAAATATTTCCTCTTTTAAATAGTGGTTTAGAAAATACCACTAACACCATTTATCATACCATTTTCTGATCAATTACTGAAGAAAATAAATCATTAATGTCACTCATAAACAAAATGCCGAAATCTATTATTATATCGCCGAATATTCGGTATCCGGTCTAATATCTATCCGTTCCATCTCTAGTGTTAAGACATCTGTTTGCATAAGTCCTCCCGTCTTCGTGAGTCCTCAGTTGAACTCATCCGAGTCACCAGGGACGAATGCGATGAAGAGGATTCTTTTTTTTTATTGCAGACAGTTTAGCGCTTGACTGTGATCTCACCTGATCTGGTAAGAGGCGATATACCTCATATGGTTTCTATACAGCATCGTACCAGAACACAAATCTCTTTGTTTGGCGGTACGTCTTTGCTGGTAGGATGGTAACTACGCCCGAAGCCTCCCACCAGTCCAGACTCAGAGAAATTAGTAAATACGGTTTTGTAAATTCGCCCTACCGAGGATCGAACCCGGAGTATTTGCTAGCAAAGCAAGTGTTCGCACCACTGCGCCAGCGAGGTCGTCAAGATTCTTCTAGATTTTAGTGGGTATGGCAAGGCCTTCTACCTCCCCAAGTCCCACACTCCTGATACATGGTTTTGTGAAGAAAAATGCATTCAGTGTTGCGTATTGTGTCACTAGAAGATTCTTTTTATTGATATTCTCTACGAAACATGACACTTTATGTCTAGAGTTTAGTGTAAGGTGATAGTTTAACATGTGACGTCAGATTTTGACACTGACACATGTCAACTTATGTAATACTAGCAGCCCGTCCCGGCTTCGCACGGGTAGATAAATAGGTACAGATATTTAAGTTATAAGCATGATAATTAAAACGACCATGAATTGACAAATGTTATGAAAAAATGTGATTCCTAATGCTAAAACTAAGTAGCTCTGGAAAGAATTTTTAAGTAAAGCCTAAAAATATGTTAAAAAAACTCGAAATATTCAATGTCGCTTGCGTCCACAGCGTAAGAAGCCGACCAGCTTCCTAGTTCATAATGGTGCACCCCTTCTCCCGTACTGCCCCTCTGTCGTTGAGTTAGTTACTCGTTGCGCTGCGTGGCGGCCGCCGCCGGCATGTATTTTTATTTTAATTTCATGATATCTTTCGAATGGCATATCCGATTTCAATAATTCAGTCTTGAATATTAAATTATTTATTTACATAAAAATTTATAAATGGTATGGATAACACGGTCTGATTTTGATCGGCATTTCTATCAATTTGTGAAATGTAAAAAAGTAGTTATAGTGACGTAACTAACTATTTTATAGTTAGACATATGGTCTCGGGAAATTTTTTGTAGATATTGATATATTCTATAATATTGTCGAACATTTTTTTGTCCTATCGCGAGATAATGAGGATAGAACTAAAAAATAGATTTGGTGTTAATATGAGGGATGTTGGTACCTTTCAAAGTATTTTGTCAGCACCGACATCCGCTCAGGCAAATTTATTGTTTAAAATATTTCTAAAAATTTTGAAAGTCTAAAGTGTTTTGTTAAAAGAGAGATTTTGTTAGGGTACGATGGGTCTGACATAGTCTCATAAGAGACTCAAAGACCTTTAAAATAAATAAGAATAAAAAAAAAAAAAAAAATTAATACTCTTCACAGCGTATGCGATGAAAGACATTTTATGGCTAACTTTTTTACACCTTTCGGTTGGTTTTAATAGGAATTTCTAAAGATTTCTATAGTAATCTAGTTCTAAATGTAGCCTATGTTACTCAGTGATAATGTAGCTTTCTAATGAAAAAAGAATCATAAAAATAGGTCCAGTACTTTTTGAGTTTATTCGTTACATACAAAGATACAAATCTTTCCTCTTTATAATATTATAGTGTAGATTGACTCACATTCTAGGACCAAGTAAATACGTGCTCAGCGCAAGTAAGTTAGTAAGAAGTTAAACTGCTTCAACCGAAAATTATGATAAATTAGTGATAAATGTTTATCAGGAGTATCTCGAAGTAATTACAGACGGGAAGGATGTATATTCCTGTTGAACGTCGCTGAGACGCGAGTAAGTTAAAGATTACTTGAATTCAAGATTTTCAAGTTAAAGATTAGTTTTATATCCGCATTTAACCAAAAAAAACCATGTTAAAATAACAGATTTTGTCGTAGTGAGTGCATTTGTAACCTCTGTTTTCTTTATATAGAAAAAGTTTAAAAATAGCAGTTTATAAGAATTTAACGATAAAGATTTAAATCCACTTAATATTGCCAGGAATAAATCTGTTTTTAGTTTCTTACTGAAATATGAAGATATGATTCCTCAAGAACTTATATCTTCAATGTCGATGTCTCTATACTAAGATTCGTCTATCAAGTAATATTGTCAGCCTCGATGGCGCAGTGGTACGAGTACTCCCTATTCTTACCGAGGTCCCGGGTTCGATCCCCGGTAAGGCGAATTTAGGAAATTGCATTTTCTTTTTATTGCTGACAGTCTAGCGCTTGACTGTGATCTCACCTGACGGTAAGAGATGATACAGACTAAAAGCAGACTCAGACAAATTAGAAAGGTTTTGCTGGTAGATTGGTAACTAGCCACGGCCGAAGCCTCCCACCAGAGCAGACTCAGACAAATTAGAAAGGTTTTGCTGGTAGATTGGTAACTAGCCACGGCCGAAGCCTCCCACCAGAGCAGACTCAGACAAATTAGAAAGGTTTTGCTGGTAGATTGGTAACTAGCCACGGCCGAAGCCTCCCACCAGAGCAGACTCAGACAAATTAGAAAGGTTTTGCTGGTAGATTGGTAACTAGCCACGGCCGAAGCCTCCCACCAGAGCAGACTCAGACAAATTAGAAAGGTTTTGCTGGTAGATTGGTAACTAGCCACGGCCGAAGCCTCCCACCAGAGCAGACTCAGACAAATTAGAAAGGTTTTGCTGGTAGATTGGTAACTAGCCACGGCCGAAGCCTCCCACCAGAGCAGACTCAGACAAATTAGAAAGGTTTTGCTGGTAGATTGGTAACTAGCCACGGCCGAAGCCTCCCACCAGAGCAGACTCAGACAAATTAGAAAGGTTTTGCTGGTAGATTGGTAACTAGCCACGGCCGAAGCCTCCCACCAGAGCAGACTCAGACAAATTAGAAAGGTTTTGCTGGTAGATTGGTAACTAGCCACGGCCGAAGCCTCCCACCAGAGCAGACTCAGACAAATTAGAAAGGTTTTGCTGGTAGATTGGTAACTAGCCACGGCCGAAGCCTCCCACCAGAGCAGACTCAGACAAATTAGAAAGGTTTTGCTGGTAGATTGGTAACTAGCCACGGCCGAAGCCTCCCACCAGAGCAGACTCAGACAAATTAGAAAGGTTTTGCTGGTAGATTGGTAACTAGCCACGGCCGAAGCCTCCCACCAGAGCAGACTCAGACAAATTAGAAAGGTTTTGCTGGTAGATTGGTAACTAGCCACGGCCGAAGCCTCCCACCAGAGCAGACTCAGACAAATTAGAAAGGTTTTGCTGGTAGATTGGTAACTAGCCACGGCCGAAGCCTCCCACCAGAGCAGACTCAGACAAATTAGAAAGGTTTTGCTGGTAGATTGGTAACTAGCCACGGCCGAAGCCTCCCACCAGAGCAGACTCAGACAAATTAGAAAGGTTTTGCTGGTAGATTGGTAACTAGCCACGGCCGAAGCCTCCCACCAGAGCAGACTCAGACAAATTAGAAAGGTTTTGCTGGTAGATTGGTAACTAGCCACGGCCGAAGCCTCCCACCAGAGCAGACTCAGACAAATTAGAAAGGTTTTGCTGGTAGATTGGTAACTAGCCACGGCCGAAGCCTCCCACCAGACCAGACTCAGACAAATTAGAAAATTCAATTTTCTAAATTTGCTGTACCCGGAATCGAACCCGGGGTCTCTGCTAACAAAGCGAATACTCGCACCACTGCGCCAACGAGGCCGTTTCTAATTTGTCTGGATCTGGACTGGTGTTAGGCTCCGGCCGTGGCTAATCACCACCCGGTACGATGATGTGTAGAAACTCCATGAAGTAAATTGCCTTTGACCAGACAACGCGCTTCTATTTTAGACTAATCATTGTAGAAAGAAGCACCAGCATGAATTTCAATAGCTCCTATATTGCCCACAGTTTTAACAAATAAATACACAGAACCCATTAATATGCAAGATGTAATGCAATTAAAACTTATGCAGAAGTTTTAAACAATCAAGCGAGCTTCGAGAATATTTGAATTACTTGGTAGGTTTTGGTTTGAAGCATATATTAAATAATGACACGTTACCCGCTCTCTGAGTCATGATTATTCAAATAGGCCTAAGTATGTTAAATTACTAATGACAGTTCACTGCGTATACATTTTAGAAAACTTGTTGTACGTACACAAAAACATTGACTCTTTTAATAAAAAGAGTGAATGTACATCATATAACTTACGAAACAAAAACAAACTTGTTGTAAATTTTAATATTCCCTGCATTCACTCTCCTTTCAATATCACTTTCACATGTTCCATCTTTTGTAAATTTAGATCCCAAGTATACAAATTCCTTCACCTTCCACTTGTTCCCCATCTATCAAAATATTGCCATTCATCATATATTCACAACTTATGCAATCTCTTCCTTACATTTTGTGACTATTCAATTTGGTCGTGTTTTAACTATTCAATTGATTTAGAACTTTGTGCAGCGGTAATAAAGTGTAAATTGACTCTTTGGCGTTAGGAACACACCTACATTGCTTAGACAACAGTGAGTACTTGTAATTTTTTAAGAACTTTATTGAATAGTCATAAAGGTCTAATTAACTTTACATTTTAGATAGAAAACGTTTGTATGGGAAACAGAGAGGGCTGCTTTTAGGGTTTTCCCCTGCAATTATTCGAACTTTTCTCGCCGTAAAAACCATCCTTGGACTTCAACTAACAAAAATTGACCCAGGCATTGTTCAGTTATGCGCTTACCAACACATTTTGCGATTCATTTTAATATTATAAGAAGATATAAACATAAAACATACAATAAATTATACGAACTTAAACGAGTTACACTTTATACACTTACGATATTTCAAGAACTGTTTTCCTATTTACTCATTTTTTAAACGTTTCCTGGACTTCAACCAGTAATTCAAAATCAGCCAAATCATTTCAGCAGTTCTCGAGTTTTAGCGAGACTATATATACATAGCATTATGCCTCATTGCATTCGGGGTAGGCGGAGACCACATCCTTCCACTCGCCACGATCCTTGCATATCTCCTTCGCTTCTTTCATTCTCATTAAACCTTTCATACAAGTTCGACGGTTTAGAGTAATCTTGAACTGGCCCTTATTTAAAATGTCCTGGATTTGATCCAGGAACGTTTGCCTTGGTCTTCCCTTTACAACTTTTCCGTTCAGTCTTGACTCATAAATCCTTTTTGTTAGTCTTTTATCATTTAGTCACTACATCTACTTTTATACCACAGACTATAACGATAAAAAAATTAAAATGAGATACTTTTGTTATCGTTCTCTGCGTTAAGATAAGCATCCGAAATTAGGATAGATTAGGGGAATTAAATCAGTGACCTTTCCAATAACAGAAATTCAATAAAACGGGACCCCAAATTAATTAAAGTTTCGCAAAGGTCAAAAGTAAAATATTATTGCATTAAATGCCAGATCTAATGATATACGAAATATCAATTGGTTATAATGTATTCATATTTTTAACGCGCTTTTATTAGCTACGTTTGTATGTTTCTTTATAGCTGACAGGTTTGATTGTAAAGGTAATGAGCAGCCTCAGGCACAGGCCTCCTCACTCATAGGAGAGAGAAGGTTGCTAGAGCATAGACCCACCACGCTGCTCCCCTGCGGATTGGCAGGCATAGTACACAAGTGCACTCTTTATTCCTTCACTCTCATAGGCCCATGTGACTGGAATTAGACACGATCCGAGAGATCAGGTGCAAGAATGACGGCTTAACGTGCACGGGGGTGAAGCACACCGCCAACTGCACAACACAATGCAAATATTGAGCAGGACCATGACTGTGGCCGAACATGCTAACCACTAGACCAATGAGGCAGTTTGATAGTATTTTTAAGTAACAACTTTTATACTCTTAACTATTTAAATATACACAACATGCCCTATACTAATTTCCCAAAAACCAACTATTTCACGAAACACAGCTTGAAAGACTGTATATATACTATATTCATACAATTGTTCCACTTGTTGAAGTTACCTCGCATTGCACAACATTTCGTAATATTACACAATATTTTTTTAGCATTCGACTATAGTCTAACAATTATAATCTCACCTGATGTAAGAGTTCAAGATAACCTGGTAAGAGGACATATTAAATAAGGGCCAGGTCAAGAGTACTATAAACCGACGAACTTGTATGAAAGGTTTAATGAGAATGGAAGAAGCGAAGGAGATTTGCAGGGATCGTGGCAAGTGGAAGGACGTGGTCTCTGCCTACCACGAAGGGAATGAGGCGTGATGCTATGTATGTATGTATCATCCCTGAACAGTCAATCCAACTAAATTAAAATAAACTCTTTTTTGAAAGCATAAGTTTCATCATTTAATTCTAATTGCTTTCACATAAATGGGAAAGAAGCTATTATGAAAATAAGTATTCAATGTTGTAGTGGCTTTACAAAATTTAATAAGTATAGTCTGTCAATGTCCATAATTAAAAAGCAGAATTCATATTTCAATTCAAAACCCTACTTATCTACATTTCCACGAGCCATTTCGAAGCTCTCGTGAATAAATTGATGTAGAAAAGAATTTGTCATAATACCTTTACATTGAGTATAATGGATATGATTGAATTGGGAATTGGTGCAAGCGTCTTTACATAGTATAAAACCTTACCAAACAGACTTACAAATATATTAATATGCTCTAAAAAGTAAGAAATAATTGCGTATTCTTTTATAGTGTTCTTCGTATTGTTATATTCGGAGTCGACGTCAGCCAAATCAGTCTTTGACAGCATTTCATTAAAATGGATATCTTAGAAGATATCAGAGATTTAAAAAGCGGGGCGCTCAGGTGGCGTGCTATACGTTTCGTTTTATTTGGCAGCTATTTCAAACTAAAACTCTCAATATATGTCAGTTGAATAAAGCAACTCATGACTCCACAAACATTTTAACGTTAAAATTAGTTTTTACCGTAGTTTTTATAACGGCACTTCCACAGGACGTTAAGCTTTAAACATTTGCGGTTAAATATCCGCTATATCGCGAAAACAATGTACGAATCTCATTAGCAAACATGTCAAGCGTTTATATTAACTTTGATGCAATTTTAAGCGTTTCAGGTAAACCGCCGTTTTTAGTTTCGCTTTGAGTTTTTACTGAAAACTGTCCCCAGTGGACAAAAACATATAACACAATATTTTTTCATGACACTTCTGTATCATACGGATTTTGTGTATTATTTAATTTATTTATGTATTTAAACTTCTATAATGTGGTTCACTCTCACTCACTTCAACCGATGTAGGTCTCACCTAATGATGCCCACTGTGCCCGATCTTGTGCCGCCTGGCTCCAGCGGTTACCGGTGACCCTCCTAATGTCATCAGTTCACTTTGTGGGGGGTCGCCATTACAGTTACCTTCGAACCCCAACGTCCATCGGTTCGTTGGTCCCATTGCCATTTCAGCTTCGTGAGTCTTAGGGCTTTGTCGGTGACTTTCGCTATGACTTTGGTTCTTCTACTGATCTCCTCATTTCTGATTTGATTACGTAAAGAAACTCCAAGCATAGCCTTCTCCATCGCACGCTGTGTGACTATGAGCTTTCGAAAGAGGACTATAAGCAGCGACCACATTTCCAATCCGTAGGTGATCACTGGCAACACGCAATGTTCGAAGACTTTGATCTTTTGGCACTGAGGGATTTTGGAGGAAAAGTTCTTACGTCGGATTCGACGTTTGAAACGATAGTTCTATAAAAATACATTAATTTCCTAAAAAAAACACAAAGCTGACGTCTAACCCGAGCCAACGACCTCTAGTTGTAGAGGTCGTTGACTCGGGCTAAACACCAGCAGTTTTTGTGTTTCAGTATTTGTTTTAGCAAAGTAATATACTTTTTTGTGGAACTATCGTTTCATTAAGCTGTACTAACACGATGGAGCGTAAATAATGCTAATAAAACTTTTTTAAAATATGATTAATTTTAATTTAGGATCGAATATTTTCCGTCCCATCATCAAAGGTAATCTTCGCTTTCGGAAGCGGTCTCCTAACACCTTGTATAAATCAATTGATGTTCGTTAGTCTTGCTAAAACACGAGAGGTGGACTAATTTGGCTAATTTGTTTAAGGGGTTAAAAAAATGCTTGCAATGTAGTAAAAACAACAATTTCGCCTTCCCTTAAAAACTATTCCCATTTGATGTTCGTATCGTCGTTAAGAAATCAATTAAATTTAAACCGTTCGGGACGCATAAATACGTCAAACCAAATTTTATACAACACTTAAACATATATAACACAAGGAAGTACAATAGGTGGCCTTATCGCTACCTAGCGATTTCTTCCAGGCAACCTTTGGACGAACAGAAATTGCAAGTGCTAGATATGGTAGGTGGTATACAATAAATACTATATAAATAATTATAATACATACAAGCGCTACATAAGAAAATACACAAATANCTCGGCAGCATAAAACTAGGAAATCCACGCAACTTCGTATCGCGATAAAAAAATTGGATACGGGGGTAGTAAAATACTACCTCAGGCCTATCATAAATACATTTTTGAAGTGAAACATTTTTATAGATGAAACGAGTGATTAGCGTCACGAAGATGTGCTGCGGCCAATTTGAAATCGATATTGAGTTTTCTATTAAGATTTTCTCAATATTTGCCCGAAGTTGGGAAGTTGGCGGTGTGTTCCACCCTCAGATGCCTCAGAGGCATTGATCGCGGGCTGCGCCTGGTGGACACGGTGACTCACGTCATGGGCCAGGCTGCGGCGGCTCTGTCACTGCTGCGGCCGCTTTTTACCTCAAGTCTCCCAATAAAAGCCAAACTGAAGGTCTACGGAGCCTACGTCCGCCCCAGACTCACGTATGCGGCTCCTGCCTGGTACTCTTTCTGCTCAGGGTACCAGAGGAGTAGGCTGCAGATCCAGCAGAACAAGTGCCTACGTGTGATAGTAGGAGCTCCGGGGTACGTCAGAAATGACGTCATCCACCGTGATACCAGGACGCCCATCGTGGAGGTGTTCGTCCGGAACTTAGCAAGGTGTATGTTCCGTCACGCGGACAACTCGCCACACGTACAACTCTATGGCATTGGCCAGCCAGTACTCCTCTGCCTCGTGAGCTACTGCTGTCACCGCCTCCTGATGTAGGCGAAGACGACGCAATACCTGGACTTGACCATTGAATTAATTGACCTGGGTGGACGCCCGAGCGTAGCCAGCGGGAACCAGCCCGTATGATTGCGGGCAAAACAAAATACCAGGCATCAAATTGATGTCTAAGGAAGATGCCGCAACTCTCAACTATAGTTGAGAAGAACCAAGGAGGAGTTAAGCCGTCGATCCTGGACCTGATCTTGCTTCATTCGTGTCGGATTGCCGACACGTCGGACTATGATATTGAAGGAATAGAGAGTGCACTTGTGTACTTGCCAATCCGCAGTGGAGCAGCGTGGTGGGTCTATGCTCTAAAACCCCTCTCTCATATGAGTGAGGAGGCCTGTGCTCAGCAGTGAGACGTTAATGGGCTTCTTTAATCTAATCTAAACTAATATTATAATAAGGAAACATTTGTGTTTTTGTATGTATGTATGTTTGTAACGTTTTCACACAAAAACTACTGGACCGATTTCAAAAAAAAAAATCATCATTAGAAAGCTGCATTTTCTCTGAACGACGAAATTTATATTACTTTCTCAAAAAATAGGGATCCCTGGCGAAAATGTATTAATGTAACTCAAGGTGTGAAACAAAAAATCTTGTATCGCGTGCGCTGCGAAAACTATTCAAAATAGAACAATAAAATGTTCTACAATGTTATAGAACTTATTAATATCTACAAAAAAGTCCACGACACCATATGTCCAACTACTGTAGTTATGCCACTATAACTACTTTTTTTGCCCAGTATGGCGAACTTAGAAAGCTGCATAAAACTGATCGGAGGCTTCGGCTGCATAAGTAAGTAAGTAAAAGTAAGTAGCAGCCCATTAACGTCCCACTGCTGGGCTCAGGCCTCCTCACTCCGAGGAGCGAGGGTTTTTAGTGAGTGCGGATTGGCAGGCATAATACACAAGTGCACTCTCTATTCCTTCACTCTCATAGTCCGATGTGACGGGAATCCGACACGACCGGAGGCACGGGGGTGGATNGCGCCAGCGAGGTTGTCAAAAACTCCTTTCTACGGGAGAGACGTATTGATAGGTCCTAGTGAAAGAGCTCGCGCTCGTAATAAGCTGTGTAAAATACAAAGGGAATTTCCCAACTGACAGATATTATTCTTTTACAAATACGCATATTAAGTAAGTAGCAGCCCTTTAACGTCCCACTGCTGGGTACAAGCCTCCTCACTCCGAGGAGCGAGGGTTTTTTTAGAGCATAGGCCCACCACGCTGCTCCACTGCGGATTGGCAGGCATAGTACACAACTGCACTCTCTAATCCTTCACTCTCATAGTGAGATGGGAATCTGACTGAACCAAAGGGGGATCGGGCGAAGGACCGTGGCCTTAACGTGCTCTCCGAGACACAGGGGTGGAACACACCGCCAACTTCCGAATTTCGGGCAAATACGTGTTCTACAATGTTATAGAACGTATTAATATCTACAAAAAAGTCCACGACACCATATGTCCAACTACTGTAGTTATGCCACTTTAACTACTTTTTTTCATTTTGAATAAATAAGTGCCTACAATAATCAAATCATATTATTCATACCTCTGTATTAATCCTTAGCCTATTAAATTTAATTATAATTATTAAAGACCGTTATAGTACGTGTAAAATACTTTTTAAATCATTAAAATCGGACATTCCATTCAAAAGATCTTATAGATTTCAATTCCCAAAAGAAAATAATGTATCCCGAGTCGAACTCCAGAGTATCAGATGTCGTGTATAGGAAAGTTCTGTGACAATAAAGTATTACATATAATCTTTAATATTATAGAAGAAAGTGTTACATTTTGAAATTTTGTTTTTATTTTTAACAATTGATAATATTCAAGCTAAATATTACTGGAGCGATTTAAAAAAATCTTTCAATCCCCTTAGAACATTTTTAAATTTTCTTATTTCGGATATTAGATAGATAGCTAGAATACTCTTTATTGTACACCACAAACATGAAAGAAGTAACAAAGAAACAAAACCAAGACAATAGTACAATTAGGCGACCTTATCGCTTATTAGCGATTTTTGCCAGTCAACCTTAGGGTTAAAGAGACAATGTGAGGTAAATAGGGTGGGTGGTATACATACACTTTAACTTACAAATAATTAACTAAATATAATAAATAGATACATAATAATATACTTATATGTAATATATACGTGATACATAAGAACTAAGAACAAATAGATCAAATAAATGTCGTCATTAGGAGCACAAAGAAAGATAATAATTCTTTACCTGTTTCTTGAACAAATCCAATGATTTAGCCTCTTTTACCTGTAGAGGTAACTCGTTCCATGATGTTATAGCTCGAACCGCAAAAGAGTCAGCAAAAAATCTGGTTTTATGTGGTATGACATTAAGTATTAGGTCACGAGTGGGTCGTAGACATCTTCCGTCATAATCATGGAACTTAAATTTCTGCCTTAAATAAGCAGGAGCACGAGGATTAAATAGCACACAGTACAGAAGGGACACAATGTGCAAATTCCGGCGAAAACGAATAGGTAACTGATATTCTACGTAAATGATGTGACGAATTGGAAAATGTGTTAGTTAGATATACAGGGATATCCGGAAAGGGGGTATAAGGAAAGACAAGATAGATTATACTCCAAAAGTGCTTCCTAGAAAAAATATTTACGTGTCGGGAAAAATTACTTTTTTGTCTCATACAAATTAAAAAAAATATATGACTGACATTAAAATTGACAACCTTATATTAATGAATGGGAATGGATAGGGAAGCTATAGGCGTACACATACACCAATCCTGCCCGGCCCGCCATTTTTTGTCAATCTGTGTGACGTCACTGGGTGACGTCAATAGTAAATATTATTGTTTACTAACAGAATGCTTTAAATATCAAGTTTCTTTGTAACTAAAAGAATAAGTAAGTAAGTAGCAGCCCTTTAACGTCNAACCACTAGACCAATGAGACTAAAAGAATATAAAAATATAATTTAAAAAATGTATCAGATGTTTATTCGTCGTAAAGTAAAATCTGTATATTGATTAGATTATAAATGAAAGTGTGTATCTAATAATCTGAAAGGAAGTAAACAATAATAAATAAAGCCCGACTTAGTAGAATTTCCATTGCCACGTGATCGGTCTCTACGTGGGTGAAGCCGCGTGTTATTGCTAGTCTATTATAGGTATCTACGCCTCTTAGGAACTACGCGTTTTTAATTACCCGCTCGTAATAAATCCGTTGAAAATTCACTAATATAGATTGACCATTAATAAACCGATTACAGCGATTATAGAATGAGGATCATGTGTTTAATGGCAGTTTTAAATCATTATTAAATTATGATGCATGAATGCTTTCATTTAATTTGAATAATTGTAGTAGTAGTTGTAATTTGAAAATTCAAATAAATATTGTTAAAGATCACTATTATAAGGCTTGTTAGTTTATATATATTTTTAAACAAACCCTTTTACTATTATTCTGGATATTGTCTAACATTTGACGGCCTCGGCTTTGCTAGCAGAGGCCCCGGGTTCGAATTTAGAAAATTTAGTATTTTCTAATTTGTCTGAATCTGGACTGGTGTGTGATTTTTATTCCTGTACGATGCTGTGTAGAAACCGTATGAGGTATCTCGCCTCTTACCAGATTAGGGCGCTTCCATCTTAGACGTTACCATCACTTTAACATCAGGTGAGATCACACTCAAGCGCTAAATTGACAGCATTATAAAAAAAAACTAACTGGTGTAATATCAAAACACCAACTCACACTCAGAAACAACTTATATTCTCTCCACTATTTAAATATACACAACTTGCACTATACCAATAATTACTTCCCTATTTAAATTTATACAATTTAGCATTACTTCTCTTAAAACAACAACTTCACGAGACACAGCTTGAAAAAATATCCTTACAAAATTGTCTCGTTCGTTTTTTGTTAACTATATTACTCAATAACTCCCAACATCTAACCATCTATAGTCTAACAGATGGAGTTATTGTTTTTCAAGTGGGAAGTTTTACAAGGAGGTATGATCAATGGCAGCGAATGCGAGACATTCATTCTATTTGTCGAAGAATCGGAAAATAGTATTACTTATCTTGCCTAATTAATTAAGCATCAACCATCTAAACCTTGTCACCATATTAATTTTCACTAAACTATATGATTTACAGTAATTGTTTGTAATCTATAAATTCAAACCCCGATATAATAAAACTGAAGGTATTTTACTACTTTGTTATTGTTGAGATTAATAACACATATACTTTTATTCAAAAGTATAATTCTATTAATCCTGATTTATACACACATTTCTGTTAGACAATAAACTCAATACATTAATACTTTCTTAACTCTCCACTAGTATATTTAATATCTAAACTATAACTGTCGTACTCTACTAACAAGCATCATAATTCGTCATAGTTCGCGCCGCTTAACTTAGTCAATACAAAAACTAATATCATGACGCCAACATATTAACGCAAATAATCAAATACTTACATTACATTTATCGACGATATTAGTCAATTTAAATAATTTCCAATCATATAACGAAAGTTATATGATTGGAATAATATTTAAGAATGAATGAATTACTCATCAAATGTTTACTCTACGCTGATGATCAAGTAATACTTGCGTCATCCGCTAACGAGCTTCAGGAGATGCTAAATATTATGAATGAAGCTTTGAAAGGGAAAGGAATGAAAGTGAATGTAAACNAATATCAAAACAATAACTGTCGTACTCTACTAACAAGAGTCATAATTTGTCATAGTTCACGCCGCTTAAGTTAGTAAATACAAAAACTAATATCATGACGCCAACATATTAACGCAATTAATCAAATATTTTACCACAGTACATTTATCGACGATAATAGTCAATTTAAATAATTTCCAATCATATAACGAAAGTGGCGAATGTAGCCGAAAACTTTAAGTCAAAAAGGTACATCATTAAATTAATTCTTTAAATAAACGGTCACAACCTTATATTGAGTTTTGTTATATGGATTCTATGCTAAATTTTTAACAGGCAACAAGTTTCTAATCATTACTTATCATCAGGTATATTTACAGTCAAATAGTCGTCGTCGTCGTCGTCGCTTCAACCGATGAACGTCCACTGCTGGACATAGGTCTCACGTAATGACTGCCATAAGGCCCGATCTTGCACCGCCTGGCTCCAACGGCTACCGGCGACCCTCTTTATATCATCGGTCCACCTTGTGGGGGGGTCGCCACTCCAGTACTTTCGGTCCCCAACGTCCATCGGTCCTTCGGACTATGTGCTCCGCCCATTGCCACTTCAGGTTCGCGATTCGTATATAGTCCAGCTAGGTATGTCCAATTTCGAGAAGGAGGTCAACCGCCGAATCCAACTCGGTTGGGCAGCGTTCGGGAAACTACGCCAGATATTTTCGTCCGATAATCCTCAGTGCCTGAAGACCAAAGTCTTCGAACAGTGCGTGTTGCCAGTGATGACCTACGGTTCTGAGACGTAGTCAAATAGTAGGAACTATAAAATGAGTCAAACCCTAAACTTAAAAAAATATAAGCCAGAGACTTCTATCGGGATAATATGGAACTAGGATCCTGATATTTCTCGAACCAGTGTATTTCTTCTCGTGTAGAGAGCTTTACAAAGATGGCGTTGTAATAACATATTTCGACACATTATCGGAATTATATAAAGTGGTTGAATCTCGACGATAATTAACTTAAACTATAAGTTTTAGACTTAGTTATATAATGTAAAACAGTATAATAATTCCAGCGGCTACCGATTTATTAAAGAAATACTCAAAAAAGTTTCTATAATCTATTTATATAAAAATGTGCCTATTTACTGGACCAATTTAGATAATTCTTTTGTTGTTCTGTTTTGTTATAGTCAGGAGGAAGGTCTTATGAATGAAAAAAATAACACAGTTACGTAGAACAACAGAAATTTTAAGAAAATCAAACCACTATGGTAAGTTTTTGAATGTAACCTTATGTTGTTGGACATAATTGTCAGATTGACAAATACGCATATATACTCTATATGCGTGTGTGTCTATGGTAATGTTTGTAATGTGTATTTTTTTATAAGTCCCTATTACCTGTGTATTCTTCTGTTTTGTTATAGTCAGGAGAAAGTTCTTATGAAAGAAAAAAATAACAAAGTTACGTAGAACATCAAAAACTTTAACCACCAAATTAACCATAACTTTTCTAATGTATACTCCTTGTGTTTTTGATAGTATGATCTTTTTTCATGTAACCTTATGGATTTTTGACATAAATGTCAGCGATTGACAATTACGCATATATACTCTATATGCATTTGTCTATGGTAGTGTTTGTAATGTGTTTTTGACGTGAAACTTCTTTTCGTAAAATTTTGACGGATGAAACGCGTGATTAGCGTCACGAAGATGTGCGTTTTTTATTCTAATTCGTTTGAGGCTTAGGAAGTTTTGATGTTTACAAATAACGTGTCGAATTTTAATTTACGATCATCATTTGAGATTTCAATAAATTATTTGTATTAATTTTCGACACTTATAATATTAAAATGACAGTTAAATTCATTAAATTTCCTTTCCTCTAAATCGGAAATCTAAAGTTTTACATTTCTATAAATATAAACAAGACTTATAAATTAGTTTCTTAAAGAAGTTTCACTTCTGACGTGTGTACTTTATACGCACGCGCTTCGATGATTCTTTTATCGCTTTGTTTGTTATAGTCAGAAGGTATGAAAGAAAAAGGCCCATATGAAAATCGTTTAGTAGCTTTTAAAGACAGAAACAGTAAAGGAATCTGGTTTATAATATATAAAGCTTAAGTCAATAACACTGGAGTACTAGAGACATACAATTTTCTAAATAACAATAAAAAACAGGATCATTTAAAACAGTTCTGAGTAAAAACGATTCAAAGAACTTCAATAAACACAAATTAGTTCCACCAGTTATGTAACACATTGTTTTTAAGTTAATGTATACGTTATCTCTTAATAACATACTCGCCGAGTCAAGGTGACTGTGAGGATAAAGTACATAAGCTGTAACTTGCAAAAGGCATCAATTTGGCAAAAATTCTTAATATAGCATACTTCTTGTGAGGGCAGCGACTCTTCTTGCGGGCGATCCCCCCTGGCAGCTCAGGGCGGAGGTTCTGGCGGCTGCCTATCATTGTCGGGCAGCTGCAAGGAACAGAGGCGAACGGCCTGATGCTGAAGAGGTCCAGAGAATCAGGATTCTATCCGACAGGACCCTGATTGAAAGGTGGAAGGAGGACCTCGGGTCTCCATCTGCAGGTGTGATCACGGTATCAGCGGTGCGTCCATTCTTGGAAGATTGGCTTGCCAGGAGGCACGGTACGCTAACCTACAGGCTGGTGCAGGTGTTAACTGGACATGGTTGCTTCGGCAAGTATCTGCACCAGATTGTAGGCTGCGAAGAGACGCCTGCTTGCCGTATTTGTGGGGCGGCCGTAGACACTGCGCACCACACAGTAGCAAATTGTCAGGCTTGGGGACCTCAGCGTCACATCTTGACGTCGCTGATTGGGAGTGACCTCTCACTCCCCAGCATTGTGGGCGCTATGATTGGCGATGAGTCAAGTTGGAGAGCAGTGACGTCCTTCTGCGAGGCTGTCATCTTGCAGAAGGAGTCACTAAACAGGCAAAGGGAGGTTATGGCAGACGCTACTCCCTCTCGCCGGAGGAGGGGGGGCGCTAGAAGGCGCAATTTTGCTCGCCTGCTCTCCCTCAACTAAACCAAACCCTTAAGTCGGATTCATCCGGGGCGCCAGAGCTGAATGCGCCAGCGAACATCTGGACCCCAACACCTGGATGAAGAGGGTTCCGCTGGGTTTTAGTGGGTATCCTGGTACGACCAGCGAGTCCCACACTCCCGGATGTTTACACTTCATCCGGCGTGCATAAAGCATTTCCCAGCGAAAAAAAAAAAAACTTCTTTATACTATTCATCGATTCTTCATTATAATATCTCACACTTTACGCTTTTTGTATCAGAAATAGAATGTATTAAAACACAAAATATATCCAACACTAGGAGACAAAATAGAAAGCCTTTTACAGCTTTAATAGCCAATTACAGCCATCCACCAATCAGAGCGTTTCCCTCCAAATACTTTTGTTATTTATCATATTTAACGTCAAATATTATTAATACATTTCCCAGTTAGTGGAATATAGTTATAATGAATATAATATGTACTCTCTCTCTCTCTCCCCCCTCTCTCCCGCCCCCTCTCTCTACTGGGGCTGATACTTCTTTCGGTTAGAAAGCTGTGTGTCTTGAATTCGTCATTTTGAGGAAGCACAAATCTATGTCTTTCTTGCTATCGACTAAAAGAAGAATGGATATGGTTGCCGAAACTCATCCCTCCAGAACAGCTTTTGTTCAAAATCAATATTCCCATATATCCAGTTATTTATACAATTTGATTAACTGGATACTGAATATATATCCCATGAAAATGAAGGACTGCAGAAGTTCATTACAGATTACTTAATCTCTTTAAACTATGATGAAGTGGAATCACTACTAAAATCTAATATTTAAATAAAATCACTAACATCAATTCCTATGTCCAGACACAAATCTACACACACGCACATCGCTCACGCAATTCAAAAAACAAACACGCATCAATACACACTAATATATAAACATTCTTTTTATGTCTTATTTAATTGCATGTTTTTTTTTGTATAATAATAAATATAACATATTATATACATTTCATTGTAATTATTTATCAAATATGATGATTTATAGCGAGTTGATTTTTATTTCCAGATTAAGAAATCCTCCAATCACAATCCTTGCCTATTGTAACATCTAACATCTTAAAATAGTACTGTTAATAGGCATAAATTAGCTTCACTGGCAAAACCTTTCGGAGGGAAATGCTTTTATGCCCAAACCCTGACCCATGGCCCACGAGTGTGTCATGAAGGACGCCTCGCAATATCCACTAGAACTTTATTTTTTGTCGAGGCGGGAAAAAAATCCATCATAGGATACCAGAACGCCGCGGGGGCGTTCCGTTTAAGCCGGACTCCTACCGGTTAAAAATAACCCGCCATCCTACGCACTGTCACAAGCGGCAACGTGACAGGTTAGCTCAAAAGTAAAACTGAGCGCGCCGCCAGTGACTCCCTCGTGAGGGGGCCCCTACCATGATTCTAAGGATCGAGCTATCTATGGGGCAGCGCGGAGGCGGGCCGCCCGAAAACCTACGGGGCCTAACTCAGCGGCACGACGGACCCCGCGGTCGGCCGTCCCAGAGCCTAGTCCTAAGGGGGAAGACGGCAGTCGTGAGCCGCGCGTCATCGCTCCGGGCGCCTACGACGGAGGGCGTGGGCGGCGGGATCCGCCTCCCGATGCCACAACGCGGCCTCCTTCAGCGTCATCACCTCGTCGCTAAAGGAAGCCACCGCATTCCAACACTCCTCCCGCTTCACCATCGCTCTCACGACGGTGGACAGGGAGAGGTCGATCGACCATAATACAGCCGCTAGGGCAAATCTCTGCTCTAATATCCACGAAACCATTTTATCCATTGGCGAGGCACCAGGGGTTCAACTGAAGATTGACAAAAGAGCACAATCGTAAACATGCGCTATCTTTATCCACTGCAATCCATCAACTCGATGGAACCTCCACTACGGCCTCCCTTTCTCGTGAAATGACTGTCATACAGTCCAGAGCCACTCCCTTCCAACTTCTCCCACTTGAAAGCATTACACCTACAACGCCCTTCACCGAGTGGTCCGCACCTATCAACGTCCATCTGTAGCAGGTTATACAATATGTGGATTCAGTGGCCTCCTTGTGAAACAGATACTTCGTGAAAGGAGGGAGGAGGTTATAGACGCTCCTTTAGCGCAAAATGTTTGGAGTTAGAAGGCGTAGATTTGCACTTCTAACTCCTTCCTAAATTAGCCAGCGGAAGTCTTTCGGGATATTAGGGTAGATTGCATCTACCGATCCTCTGGCGCTCCAGTAAAGAATAGGAATGTTATCGTTAGGCTTTATTCGGTATTTTGGCTTATTAACAACAAGTCCCACATTGTCGAAAGGATGTTGTCGGGGTGACCACCTCGGAAAAAAAGCTGAGCAACCTGCTCAAGTCTAGTTAGAAGTCCTGGAAGGAAGTCAAAGGAATTAATTACTAAGAAGATAAAATGTAATGTGATGCGGTGTCAGATAAAGGCTAATAAAAAGATTTAAAACTTTCACTCTATAGTCACTATTCTTATGACAGTATCAAAATACGTCAGAAACGGCGTTATCTATTTATTGTTATTTAATTTCTGCACTCGCTGGTACCCTTGACCTCGTCTACATATAATGTCTAATTCTAAGATATATTTCTGATGTATCTTCAACTAACATTATGGAACCTCTCGCCCTTGAAAATTTTCCATAAGGGATTTTTTTACAAATAAACAGATGTTTGTTGAAAAATAAGTATTGAAAAAAGGGGCTTCGGGTTTTACCAGATAACTCAAAAACTAATTGAGTTTATTAAAAGTTAATAAAAGATTCAAAAAATAAGAGAAAACCAACTACAAGGATTTCTAACTTCTGGAAACACTGAACCCATATTTATAGTTGGAATAGTCCAAGAGGGGTGAAAATATGGTCAAAAACACTCTAATTTTCCAAGAATCATATAAAACCTAGGACATATCTGAATACTCAGCTGGCAATAATTGAAAGACTGTAATTTTAGTTCTCTTTACATTCATCTTTTACACTTTATTTACTAATATTTATCTGTGAGATCTTTATATCATTTCCTTAGCAATACTATCTAAACATTCACTCTTACATCCTTATATCCATATATATAAGAATGAATACATATCTGTCTAGGTCATAGCATCACGCCTCATTCTCAAAGAGGGGTAGGCAGAGATCCTTGCATATCTCCTTCGCTTCTTTCATTCTCATTAAACCTTTCATACAAGTTCGTCGGTTTAGAGTACTCTTGACCTGGCCCTTATTTAAAATGTCCTGGATTTAGTCCAGGAACGTTCGCCTTGGTCTTGCCCTTCCAACTTTCCCATTCACTCTTGACACATAAATCCTTTTAGTCAGTCTCCTGTCATTCATTCTCTCTACGCGCCCAAACCCTCTAAGCATATCTTTCCCCATTTTAGTCACCACATCTTCTTTAGTATCACAAGCTGAGCCAATTTTGCTAATTCTGTTTAAAAAAAGTTAAACTTGCCTGGGATATATCAGAAAGTATAAGAAAACTTCACCCTTAATAAAATCCCCGTGAGTGCCAGCGAGAAGTCCTGACCTGATGGGAATAGAGCACCTTTGGGATGATCTGAAACGCCGGGTGCGGTCTCGTGATACTGTCCGTGCCACCTTTGAACAACTTCGGGACACCGTCGTCGAGGAGTAGAGTGACATTCCTCAAGAACGCATTGTGACGTTGGTGAGGTCAATGAAGGATCGCATGGAGACTGTAATTAGAGCTAAGGGAGATAACACTAGGTTCTAAGTTTAGTTTTAAGAATTTGTTTTACTGTATTTTTTAATTTTGTTATGTTTTTAGATTAATTAGATTAAGTAATTTTGGCGTGAATAAATGTTTTTCCCTTTTTATAAAAAATGTTTTTATATGCTTAGTAATCACTATCACAGTTTTATTATTAATTAAAGGATTTAATAACCTTTAAAATGAGGCCCCACACTTATACCTTACCATAGATGAAATAGGCTTTAGTACATTTTGTAATGTCACCACCATAGTAAATGTTATGTTTTTGGATAATTATATTATCAATAAATTTCTATTAAGTCAGCTAATTTCTTAACTTTTATATAAAAACGAGATAATTATTGATAATAAACAAATTCTTAGTCTTTTACATATTTACTATATCCGAAAAGCACTTGTTGTCTTTCTACGATTATATATATCTAAACAAACAAAAGCTGTACAAACAGACAAAAAATAAGATACTTTTTACTAATACACCGAAATTACGAATACTCGACAATTTTATTGCATTTATACATGATAAATTCATCTTAACACAACTTGAAAAGATAAGAAATGCTATTTTAAGATATAAATATACTACGGTAATCATTTCCATTTCGAAGTTTTATAATAGTTACGTTTTTTTCTGCTAATTCCTTGAAGGTTAGGTAGCTTTAATATTTACAAATAACGTTAACTTTATTTGCCACTCGTCATTTAATCTCTTTTCTAAATGAATAAATTCTTACACTTTCAAAATACACAATTCGTGAGATTTCAATAAATAACTTTCGACGATTAAATTCCTAACATATCTTCGTTTTTCCCTCCCTCTAAGCCTATAGGAAATCTAAAGTATGAGATTTGTATAAATATAGAGAAGACTTTATTTAGTTTGCCAAAGAAGTTTCACTTCTGACATGTGTACTTTGTACATGTTATAAGAGAATGTACATAAAGTAAGTAAGTAAGTAGCAGCGCATTAACGTCCCACTGCTGGGCTCAGGCCTCCTCACTCTGAGGAGCGAGGGTTTTTAGAGCATAGACCCACCACGCTGCTCCAGTGCGGATTGGCAGGCATAGTACACAAGTGCACTCTCTATTCCTTCACTCTCATAGTCCGATGTGACGGCAATCCGACACGACCGGAGAGAGATCAGGCGCAGGACCGACGGCTTAACGTGCTCTCCGAGGCACGGGGGTGGATCACACCGCCATCTTCCCAACTTCGGGCAAATATTGAGAAAATCTTAATAGAAAACACAATATTGATTTTAGAATTGGCCCGACCTGGGACTCGAACCCAGGACCTCATGTCTGTAGTCGAACATACTAACCACTAGATCAATGAGGCAGTCCAGAGAATGAACACAAACCGAGATAATTAAAGAATACAATAACCACATATTAACGGACAATATGGTGATGTTTCATACATCTTGAACTAAGGTCGAGCAAGCTATTATATCATTAGGTACGGTAATTACCACTAACTAGGTTTTAATTGGTCACGCGCAACACACGGACAAAGTATCAAGCTTGCTTGTTGAAATTACAGAGAAAACGAAGACAGACAATAGTACTAATGACATCTTTGATGATGGGGCGAAAAAAAATCGATCCTTATAAGTAAGTAGCAGCCCATTAACGTCCCACTGCTGGCTGGATTAGCAGGCATAGTACACGAGTTTACTCTCTATTCCTTCACTTTTATAGACTGACATGACGGCAATCCGACACTACCGGAGAGAGATCAGACACTCTACGAAGCACGGGGGTGGATAACACCGCCAACTTCCCAACTTCGGGCAAATATTGAGAAAAACTTAATAGAACACTCAATATCGATTTTGAATTGGCCCGACCCAGGACCTCATGTCTGTAGTCGAACATGATAACCATTAGACGAATTAGGCGGTTTTATTAAGATTTTCTAGTTAAGCCGGTAAGTAATTCGGAGAGCAAGTTAAGCCGTCGGTCCCGCGCCCGATGTCTCTCCGGTCGTGCCGGATTCCCGTCACATCGGACTATGAGAGTGAAGGAATAGAGAGTGCACTTGTAAACTATTCCTGCCAATCCGCAGTGGAGCAGCGTTTTGGTCTATGCTCTAAAAACCCTCTCTCATATGAGTGAGGAGGCCTGTGCCCAGCAATGGGACGTTAATGGGCTGCTACTTACTTTAGGAGACCATTACCGACAACGAAGACAGACAATAATGCTAACGACATCTTTAATCCTGATAAAAAGAATGATATTTTTATAACGTGCTATTAGCATTAATTACGCTCCATCGTGTTAGTACATTTAATTAAAACGATAGTTTCACAGTAAAATCATTATTTAAAAAGTTCTACATGAGAAAAGGGTGCCGAATGTCAAGTCAATCGGGCAAACAGTTTTATAGAACTCGCAGTATCTTTTTCAGTGTTTTGTCTTAGGAGCATTTATTAATAATACATCAAAATAAATATTTAATCCTCACTAATAATATAAATGCGAAAGAAACTCTGTCTGTCGCGCTTACAGCACAAAACTACTGAACTGATTTAAATTAAATTTGGTACACAGATAGTCAAGGGCCTGAGAAAGGATATAGGCTAATTTTTAAGAGCATATAACGTACACGCTCACTAAGAACGAGTTTCCAAATAATCCCACGGAATCCGAGCGGGTACTAAGATATTTCCTTTATCATTAACCCTTTTTTTTGACACATGTTCCTTTCGCGACTTGACGTATTTTTAAAACTTGAGGGAATGAATAACTATGCGGGTAATAGCTAGTGTTCGCGACTTTTCCCTTTAAAGTAGAAAATAATATATTTGTTTTAATTTAAAGTAAATATTATTGTTATAATCGTTCGTTTAGTATATGTCGGAGTGCAAGAGTCTGTGGAACGCTGGCGCCATCTGTGTATTGGCGTGGGGGCAGAGTCAATAAGTGGCAGTCCGGCGCGTCTCTCGGCGGTTCTCGAGTGGCGGTCGGCCGGAGTGGTCGACTATTGAAACTGTCGCGATCCTAGGTATTAGTGTTAATGAGTTTGTGTAAATTGATATCGGGAAAATTAAGTGATTGAACTTTATAATCCGAGTTAATTAATAAAGTGTTTGATTGCATCGACATTACCCACGAACGCCCACAGAATAAGAAATGAAATAATGGATCCAATTAATAACGATGTCGGCGGGGAACCCTACGCCACTGTGCTTTTTGCTTCGCCCTTCTCTCTACGAGTCCCTATGCATGTATATATTTGTATGATTGTCATTTCCTAGAAAAAAGTTGTTTGTGCAATTAAAGTAATCCCTGCGATTGGTAAGAAATAAAACTCCGATCATAGGATGTCCTTTTAACCAAATAAAGTATCAACCACCGTCGTTTGCTTGTCACAATAGTGCATATGGGCGCAATACATTTTAAAAACGTTACGTTTAATATTTTATTTGGATAATAACGCCATCTATTGCGAAGAGTTGATAAATGCTCACAATTAGTTAAGTTTAATGTTTTGTTTTAGATAATAACGCCATCTATTGGCAACAGTTGGTAAATGTTCACAATTATGATATCGTTTGAATAATTAAATTTATAGTAGAAGTGGTTAAAACAATGAGATTAATTTTAAAAAATACTTTTGTATTTATAATAAACTCTGTAAACTTTCCGTTTTGTTTTATGTAACTTATATGGTTTTTATGTAATTAGGTGGTTTGTTTCTTTATGCAATTTGTGTTATATAAAATGTTAATTGTGATTTAAAATTCACTAAAACAATTACTTTAAATATTAAGATATGTTTCAAGAATTATTGTGCAGTAATTTTATTTCTATGCGATAAAAAGATATTGTATTTGTTCCAACGTGACAAATCGTTCATATAAAAAGCGGGGTACTTTGTAAAGAGGGATTATTCTATATCAGTGCTTGTGAAATAAACATTAAGCAAATTCTACTGAGTTTTCTTGTGATGGATTCTGAACGCGGTTACTCTGGTGGATCACCGCCAGAACGCAATAACCAAGGCGAGTCGCCGACATGCACGTTTGCCAGTCGCAAACAACATAGATTAATAGGTCAATTTGGTAAACACGTTCCTGCTGAACGACAGTTCGAATCGCGATACATAAAACCTCGTCTGGTGACAAGTAGACGGCGGAGCGTTGGAGTGAAGAATCTGGTGGCATTTTCATTTATCCTGAACCGGCAAATCTTCGCAAGAGTGAGTTGCCGAAGGGGCTCACAGCTAGTATCCATATAAATGTAGAAACTTCAATACCTAGTGTCTAAGTTTATATTCTAGGAATTTATCCGCTTCCTTTTTAAGCCGTTCAAATAAACGTGTGTGTGTGTAAACAAGAAAAAATGCGCAAACAGAAATGACTATGAAAACATGTTGCACGTGAGTTTTGTATCTGCTAACTTAGTACGGTCATTTTTATTCACAACAGAAACGTAGTTATTGATATAACTCAGAAATATGTGGATTAATATTCAAAATTAATAGAATAATTTTTGAAGTTGAATTAGGTATTAAGCTGTCCCCACTGAGGAATGCCACGAGTGTGGATCCACCGTTGACACGGCGGAGCACACGGTTGCGGTGTGCCCCAGTTGGGATAGGCAGAGATCTGGTGGTAGTATTAAGGTCGACCGACCTGTCTCTGCCCACCGTCGTGAGAGCGATGGTGAAGTGGAGGGAGTGTTGGAATGCGGTGGCCTCCTTTAGCGACGAGGTAATGACGCTGAAGGAGGTCGCGGAGCGGCGTCGGGAGGCAGATCCCGCCGCCCACGCCCTCCGTCGTAGGCGTTCGGGGCGACGACTTGCGGCTCACGACCGCCGTCTTCCCCCTTAGCACTAGCCTCTGGGACGGTGGACCGCGGAGGCCGTCGTCCTACGTAGCGAGGCTCCGTAGGTTGTCGGACGGCGCGCTTTCGCGCTGCCCCATAGGTAGCTCGATCCTTAGGATCAAGGTAGGTGCCCCTCACGGGGAGTCACGGCGGCGTGCTCAGTTTTACTCTAGAGTTAACCTGTCGCGTCGCCAATTGTGACAGTGCGTAGGACGGCGGGTCATTTTTAGCCGGTAAGAGTCCGGCATAACCGGGACGGCCGTGGCGTCCTGGTATCCTATGAGGATTTTTTTCCCGTCTAGACAAAAAAGAGGTATTAGGCTGTATCGTAGTTGCAAGACACAGAAGGATATCGATTTCTAGAAATTTCGATTTTATTTTAGGTCAGGTAAGGTTGCTGGGTATGACACAGTGCCAGTCGAGATGCTGAAGGTTGGCCGTGGTATTGTGGCAGCTCAGCTGTACTGCCTTTTCAATATATGCTGGGAGAAAAGTTAAGTCCCAAGAGTATGGAGCAATATATAAAGGAAAAGGATCACAGTAAGAGTGCCAAAATCACCGCGGTATCAGCCTTCTTAGTGATGTCGGCAAAGTAAATACAAAGACATTGATTGAAAGGGTGATTAATGAAATTGATGAATTCAAGCATTTCTCTATGAGGGTTCTAGTGCTTGTGTCAGAATAAATGGGACGTACACACCGTAGTTTCCAGTCGAAGGTGGTGTTCGACAGGGATGTGTTGCATCACCGTGGTTGTTCAATCTATTCATGGATAACTGTTTGACAGATTTAAAAGAAAGTATGTATGGGTTAAGAATTAATGAATTACCCGCCAAATGTTCACGTTGATAATCAAGTAATACTTGCATCATCTGTTAATGAGCTACAGGAGATGGTAAATATTATGAATAAAGCTTTGATAAAGAAAGGAATGCAAGTGAATGTAAACGAAACGAAAGTTACGCTTTTTGTAAGAGATGAATTGCAATATTTTGTTAGATTGGGAACAAGTGGAAAAGATGAAGTATGAGTGGATTGAAACTGAGTAACAAACTGAGAAATAGTGTGATGAGAGAACGTTGTGGTATAAAGGTATACTTAGATGGTTTGGGCACGTAGAGAGAATTAATAAAAGGAGACTGACAAAATGGATTTATGAGTCAAGACTGAATGCGAAAGTTGGAAGGGGAAGAGCAAGGCGAACTTAAATGTAAAAAAGTAGTTATAGTAACGTAACTATAATAGTTACGACGTATGGTCTCGCTAAGTTTTTTGTAGATATTGATATATTCTATAATATTGTCGGTCATTTTTTTGTCCTATCATTAATACTCTTCACAGCGTATGCGATGAAAGACAAAATTTTTTACACCTTCGGTTGGTTTTAATAGGAAATTCTAAAGATTTCTATAGTAATCTAGTACTAAATATAGCCTATGTTACTCAGTGATAATGTAGCTTTCAAATGAAAAAAGAATCATTAAAATCGGCCCAATACTTTTTGAGTTTATTCATTACATACAAAAGTACAAATCTTTCCTCTTTATAATATTATAATACGGTAACTTAAGAGATATAAAAAATAAATATTAGCAATTCAGTTCAATATCGGACACAGGGTTCAACAGGTCGCTTGAGAACTCAACCATAAAATCCACTTTCACCGCCAACGGTCAGTATTACCTTTAGGCGGTTTGTTTTCACGAATTATTTATATATTGGACTATTATTGTCAAACATTTATAATTTTAAACCAATATTAATGACACCTTTGATGATGAAACGGAAAAAAATCGATCCTGATAAAAAAAACGTGGTGTCGTGAGAGACTGGATAGAAACGAAGTTCCTTATTATAAAAATATTAATTTTAAGTTCTATTCGAGGTATAAAAATTATAATAATTCGGGTATACATTTTTTGTAATGATTTTATTATTGATAAAAAAAAGTTATCAACTTAATTTTATTTACAATCAATGATTTATAAATAATAACCATGATCACCTAGACTAACATTAGACTGTATAGCCATCATACAAAAACTATAAAAAATCGCACTTACACCACTTTGTTATTGTTAACCGTAAATAAGAAAATCGCACTTAGCCACTTCGGTATTTAATATATAAAGTGTTGTTACAGCTTTTGGTCTTAATTTTTTCCATCTAGGCCCCTTTCGCAACGCGAAGGAACTGCGTTCCAAAAAATATCGTATTTGTAAAACGCTTCATTAGCATTATTTATGCTCTATCACGGTAATTATAGCTAAAACGATAGCTTCATAAAGAATACATTACTTTAACGCAAACTTTAAAACAGCTGACGTTTCAACGCGGGTCAACAGCCGCCGCTAGCTGCGGGCGCGGCTGCTCGGGGTACCAGGGGAAGAAGCTGCAGATCTAACAGACTAAGTGCCAACGTATGCTAGTAGGAGCACCGGGGTACGTCAGAAATAACGTAATCTGCCGTGACACTAGGACGCCCACCGTAAAGGTGTTCGCTTGAAAGTTGGCGAGTAGTATATTCCGCCATGCGCACAACTTCCAGCACACACACACACCTCCACGGCATTGCCAGCCAGCACCCAAGAGCAATAAACACTGGGCGTCCCCTGCCTCTTGAGCTCCTGTCAGCGTCCCTGACGTAGGCGTTGACGACGTAATGGCAATGGCGATACCCGGAGTGGACAACTTACGGAATTAACTTGGATGGATCCACTAGCGTAGCTGGCGAGAAGCAGCCCGTATCATCGCGAGCAAAATAGATTACCAGGCATCAAATTGACGCCTGAGAAAGATGCCTGGGCAAGGAGGCAGTGCCTTAAGGCATCCTTCAACTGCAGTTGAACCTAGGAGGCTGGTCTTTAAGCCGTTTTTCGTTTGCCTGATCTCTCTCAGGTCGTATCGGATTGCCGCCATATTGGATTATGAGAGTTAAGGAATGGAGAGTGCACTTGTGCACTATGCTCATATAACCCTTTCTCCTATGAGTAACGGGGCCTGTGCCAAGTTAATGGGCTGCTACTGCGTTTTTTTATCATTAGACTGTGATCTCGTAATGATACATTTCACGATGATGGCAAGTAAGCCAGGTAGTAGTCAATTTTCTTACCTCATTATTATTCAACAAACTCACTCTATAGGGACTGCGAGGTTCTCACTGTTAGGCAATTATTCATATATAAAATAATAATAAGATATCACGCACAATGTGGTAATGTAAAAAGTAAAACTGGTAATAGGCGAACGTACAGAGTTTTTGATATCGACAAATTTAAGCGAACTTTCACAAACAAATTCCCATGTCTTCTGGAGCATTACCTCTATAATAACACAAATAAAATTTTGAATCTATACAATTTAAAAAAGCACGACTGTAAAATAAAGTTAAGAAAATGGCTAAAAACCATGGATTACGATACAACAGAAAACCTTTTAAGAATACTTTAATAATATGATGCAAAACCTATGAGAAAGTAGTAAAATATACACATAACATTACGAACAAAAACACACACGCACACACAAACACGCGCGCGCACACACACACACATACACACACAACACACACACACACACACACACACACACACACACACACACACACACACACACACAGAGAGAGAGAGAGAGAGAGAGAGAGAGAGAGACACACACACACACACACACACACACACACACACACACACACACACACACACACACACACACACACACACACACACACACACACACACACACACACACACACACACACACACACACACACACACACACACACACACACACACACACACACACACACACACACACACACACACACACACACACACACACACACACACACACACACACACACACACACACACACACACACACACACACACACACACACACACACACACACACACACACACACACACACACACACACACACACACACACACACACACACACACACACACACACACACACACACACACACACACACACACACACACACACACACACACACACACACACACACACACACACACACACACACACACACACACACACACACACACACACACACACACACACACACACACACACACACACACACACACACACACACACACACACACACACACACACACACACACACACACACACACACACACACACACACACACACACACACACACACACACACACACACACACACACACACACACACACACACACACACACACACACACACACACACACACACACACACACACACACACACACACACACACACACACACACACACACACACACACACACACACACACACACACACACACACACACACACACACACACACACACACACACACACACACACACACACACACACACACNCGGAGTGGTTTCCTGTCGAAAGAGGTGTTCGACAGGGATGTGTTGCGTCACCATGGCTGTTCAACCTTTTCATGGATAAATGTTTGACAGATTTAAAAGAATGTATGTATGGGTTAAGAATGAATGAATTACTCATCAAATGTTTACTCTACGCTGATGATCAAGTAATACTTGCGTCATCCGCTAACGAGCTTCAGGAGATGGTAAACATTATGAATGAAGCTTTGAAAGGGAAAGGAATGAAAGTGAATGTAAACAAAACGAAAGTTATGGTTTTTGAAAGAGATGAATCTATAATGAATGGCAATATTTTGATAGATGGGAAACAAGTGGAAGAAGTGAAAGAATTTGTATGTTTGGGATCTAAATTTACAAAAGATGGAACATGTGAAAGTGATATTGAAAGAAGAGTGAATGCAGTGAATATGGTAAATGATGCTCCGCGCGCCAGATGATGTCTCATAGGGTCAGACTGGCTGTGCATAGAGGAGTGTTGTATGCTAGTGAAAATTGGGTATGGCAGAAGAATCACATAAGTAAAACGCGGTAGAGATGAGAGCGTTGAGAAGTATGACTGGATTGAAACTGAGTGACAAAGTAAGAAATTAAGAGAATGTTGTGGTATAAAAAAAGATGTAGTGACTTATATTTAGAAAGGTATGCTTAGATGATTTGAGGATGTAGATAGAATGAATGAAAGAAGACTGACTAATTTATGAGCCAAGAGTGAACGGGAAGGTTGAAAGGGGAAGACCAAGGCGAACGTTCCTGGACAAAATCCAGGATGTTTTAAATAAGGGCCAGGTCAAGAGTACTCTAAACCGACGAATTTGTATGAAAGTTTTGATGAGAATGGAAGAAGATCGTGGCAAGTGGAAGGACGTGGTCTCTGCTTACCCCTATGGGAATGAGGCGTGATACTATGTATGTATTATAGATATGCATAATTATATTTATATGTATTGTATGTCTATTTATTCATACACATCTACCTTTTGATTTCTTTCTATAATGATCTCACTGACGCCACTAAATGTACCCAGTACTGAAAAATTGTATATTTCTCTATTATATTTCATTGCTAAAAACCTTAGTGATATTATTTTATAGTTTTGTCAATACAATATTTTAGGGGTTACTACGTGTGCGCTTCCCAGCGTCAATATGTATAACAATGACTTAGTTTAAAGTCATAACCTTTCTAAATTAACACTTCTAGGGTATTAGGTATACCCTAAAGACTTTAAACAATAGAAGCACGTAAATACCTTGAGGAATAACATTCCGCAAAATATACGTCAGCAAAATAAATGCATATCAATAAATCTAGAGGGAATTCGAAGCCTGAGGGATTGATGTGGGATACATTTCTTTATCAAGTAGTATAAAATCACCACCGCTATCTTTTAGCTTAGTTCTTTTAAAGTCCTTAACGGATTTTAATGCAGTTTTCAGCAATAGATAGAGTGATTCAAGAGGAAGATTTATATGTATAACACATATATGTTTTAGAACAGAAAAGCCGAAAAATTAAAGGATTTATAATGTGATATCGTTACAAACTTTTATGCGCTTAAATCGCAATTGCTAGCTAAACTTTAGTAAATAGATGAAATTAAAGTGCTACGAAATTGTATATATTAAAAAGAACTATAACAAATCCTAGACTGTCTATATTTATCTCTGGTGACTTTCGGCGGTGGTATGGTTTTTATATTTTCATGGTACCGCGTAACTTCATCTTTTCCCAAAGTACCCTACCTTATCCCTCGCGTGCATATACTCGCTACGCTTCCGCCGCGACAAGGTGTGTTTTCACCTACCGCTGATATTTCCGCTTTAAACCCGCTCGTATCTTCGTCTTGAAGTTATACGAACTGCAAGAACTATCGAAGAAGTGAACCGCTGGCCGTGTAGTGTTGTGATAGTGCTTTCGCCGCCGCAACCACGCCCGTGCACAGCCCTACGTCGAGGAGTAGGAGCAGATCCCGATACTCCAGGTACGTGCACGCGATTCCTTCCCCCTTCATCACTGTCACCCCTTACGAGGCCACTAGCCAACTCCTTCTTTCTAAACCGCTATACAGTCCATTCCTCTCCATCTCAATTCCCCGCCGCTCCAATCTCTAAAGGATAACCCACAGTGACCATTTTTATCTTATACATATTACAAAAAAATGTGTTATTTACCAAGCTATTTTGTACAATACATTGTAATGTCATTTATAATTAAATACATTACAAATGTTGTATATTTCGTGTAGATTAAAACTGCCATTAACAACATTTCATTATAATTGATATCTTAGAAGTTATTAGCGATTTAAAAGCGGGAGCACCAAACCTTGCGTTTCGTTTCTGTTGGCTGCTGTTTCTTTCCATTACCGACTGTATCATCACTTGCCATTAGATGAGTTATGCATAAACCTAGCTTCAATAAAAAATGACCGAAAAACGGTAAAACCTACAAAGGTTTTGCTTTTAAATGTGATTTTATTGGACAATAGCTATTGTGCGGTCACAGTAATATCATCCAGCGTGAGATTACTGTTATTTCACAATAAAATTATTAACTAACAATACACTATGCATACGTAAATCATGTTTATTGTGATTTGGATAATTTATAAACATTAGTGAATGTATATTAATATGATTTATTTACTATAACTCACAGTTACTAATAGAACCATTAAAATTTCGAGCGTACAATTAAAGGTACACATATCAGAAGTGAAACTTCTATTTAAGTCTTGTTTATATTTATACAAATGTAAAACTTTAGATTTCCGAAAATTAGAGGGAGGGAGAAAAGCAGATATATTGGGAATTTAAGTGTCATTAAGTGTCGCAAATTAATACAAATAATTTATTGAAATCTCAAATGACGAGTGGCAAATTAAAATGCCTATTTGTAAAATTTAAAAGTACCTAACCGTCAAACGAATTAGGATAAAAACGCTGCATATCTTAGTGACGCTAATAACGCGTTTCATGCGCCTAAAGAAGTTGCACTTCAGAAATCGCTGATTTCATTTGCCTCCAAAACGACAAGTCGTTTTATATCTATGACGTATGCGGCTGGCAAACGTCCGTTAATCAACGAGCAAGCATTATGTAGGCGTGTCTATATTTATATAAGCACCCCATAGATGTCCCACTGCTGGACACAGGCCTCTTCACTCATAGAAGCGAGGGTTCTTAGAGCATAGACCCCACTACGCTGCTCCATTGCAGATGTGCAGGCATAGTACACAAGTGCACTCTCTATTTCTTGACTCTTATAGTAACACGACCGGAGAGAGATCAGGCGCAGGACCGATGGCTTAACGTGCTCTCCGGGGCACGGGGGTGGAGAACTTCAGGCAAATATTGAGCTAATCCTAAAAGAAAAGCCAATATCGAGTTTTACTATCGAAAGGGCCAGACTGGCTGTGCATGGAAGTATGAGTGAATTGAAACTGAGTGACAAAGTAAAAAATAGTGTGATAAGAGAACGTTCGGGCATGTAGAGAGAATGAGTGAAAGGAGACTGATAAAAAGGATTATGAGTCAAGAGTGACTGGGAAATTTGGTAGGGGAAAACCAAGACGAGGGTTCCTGGACCAAAACCAGGACTTTTGAAATAAGGGCCAGGTCAAGAGTACTTTAAACCGATGAACTTGTATGAAACGTTTTATGAGAATGAAAGAAGCGATTGAGATATGTAACGCAACTAGATGAAGAACATGGTCTCTGCCTACCCCAAAGGGAATGAGGTATGATGCTATGTTATGTTTAATAAGATTACATGAAACCACGATGAAAGTATCGCCTTATTGGCGCAGGATGTTCGCTTTACCCCCACTCCGGCTTTCACACGACATGCAATAGTTTTACGAAAACATTTGAGGGGATGGAATAAAAGTTTAAATACAAATTATTAAAGATTCATAACTTGTTTGCTGACTACAAACGATATAAAATATAGTTGTAGACACGATTCGTGGTCGATTGTCTCCCACGCTTTCACGCCCACGCCCACTATTTCGCGACAGTATACAACAATATATTACATTAACAAACTTGGCCATGGTTCACTATCGCTGAGTATGTAGGTGAAATATCCCGTTTTAGGATTTACGTAGAAGCCACACTTTATGTATATTTCTATAAAACAGAACTGAAATAAATTTCAAGCCAATCGGATCTACGATGAGTTAGTCTGTCATCAGATGAGTGGATGAAACAAAGATTATGTCCCAATACAAGATGAAATTTTATTAATAACTAGCAATGCCCCGCGGTTTCACCCAAGTATATTTATTATTGTTAACATAAAAGTTTTATATTAATTACTTTAGGACAGATATAGAATTATTGGCGGGCGATCCCCTTGGGAGTTGATGTCGGAAGTTCTCGCAGCTTCTTACCAATGCTAAGTAACTGCGAGGACAAGGGGGGAAACACCTAATGCCGACGAGGTTAGGAGGGTCAAGGCCATTTCTGACAGAGCCTTGATCCAAGCCTGAAAAGAGGACCTCGGGTCCCAAGCAGCCGGTACATAATAGCGGCACTCCGCTCTCACCTGGAGCAACGGCTGGGTAGACGACAAAGAGTGCTTTCCTACCGTTTAGTGCAGGTGCTAACCGGTCACGGCTGCATTGGAAAATACCTGCACCAAATCGTTGGCTGTGAGCCGTCGGCCACTTGCCACGAGTGTGGTGCTCCTGTGGACACAGTGCACCACACGGTGGCCGAATGTCCTGCTTAGGTACCTCAGTCATCTTCTGATCGTCGCAGATCGGTGCAGACCTCTCGCTGGCAAGTATTATAGGTGCAATGCTTGTCAACGAGCGAACCTGGAATGCTGTTGCCATCTTTTGCGAAACTAAAAAAGGCACGGCAAAGAGAGAGGGCGAATGCAGCTGAACCTTCTTCACTCTGAGGTTTATCCAACTCCTCGCCCTGTAGCGCAATTTTGAGCTTCGTTCGGAGGGGCCAGAGTGGAATGGCACAACGAACATATGGTCCTTCCATTCCCAAATGATGAGGGCTACGCTGGATTTTAGTGGGTATTCTGGTACTACCGGCAAGTCCCACACTCCAGTCTGTCTCACAAAGAAAAGATATAGAAATATATGTACTGAAAGATCCAAAAGACTCGCATTAACGTCTTTTCTGTCTATATAAGTGTTTGACGATATTTCGTTATATCATTTGAATTGAATGTCTCATTTTTATAACTTAAAAAGTATTTTACAAGTATTGAAACGGTATTTAATAAAATATTAATGGAATTAGGATTAATAAAGCGGTATTAATAATATCTTTATGTAGATAATATATGTATGTCTATTTATATAGTAACACCGCCTACCTTCTCTCTCTTTTCTTTGACTGTCTCCCTAACTGTAAGGGTTGTCTGGAAGAGATCGCTATGTAGCGATAAGACCGCCCAATTGCACACTAAATTTAATTTGTTGTATTTTTCTTTTATCCTATTTCTGCGGTGTTCAATAAAGTATACATCTATCTATCTATCTATCTATGGTTTGATTATTGTCGATACTTTTATTAACTTTTAAAATGTTTAAAAGTAGTTATAGTGGCATAACTACAGTAGTTGGACATATGGTATGGTAGATTTTTTTGTAGATATTAATACATTCTATAATATTGTAGAACATTATTTTTGTTGTATCATTAAAGAATTTACACACCTTGGGTTACATTAATGCATTTTTAATAGGGATCCCTATGTTTCTTGAGAAAATAATATATATATGTCGTTCGTTGAAAATGCAGCTTTGCAATGGTGAATATTTTTGAAATCCATCCACGCACAAAAACACAAATATTTCTTTACCTTTTACAATCTCTGATGCTCAAGTAAAACTTCTTTACGCTGGTCCGTGTGTAATAGTCTGTGAAACGCTGGCGCCATCTTTGTGTCGGCGTGGGTGGAGAGTCAATAAGTGGCAGTCCGGCCCGTCTCTCGGCAGTTCTCGAGCGGCGGTCGGCCGGAGTGGTCGACTATTGAAACTATCGCGTTTCTAGCTATTAGTGTTAATGAGTTTGCGTAAATCGATATCGGGAACTTTAAGTGATTGAATTATTATAATCGGAGTTAATTAAAAAAGTGTTTGATTGCACCAACATTACCCACGAACGCCCACAGAATAAGAAATTAATGACGATGTCGGCGGAGAACCCTACGCCCCTGTGCTTTATGCTTCTCCGTTGTCTCCCTTATTCTCCGACATATAAAATATAGATACATATAGATGGAGCTAAGAAAGATTTACTTTAGTCGTGTAGTTTTATTTAACATTGCTCTGTTGATGATGACACAGTTTAACATGGAAACTTGCTAATCAATTAAGACGTATCTGGATGTAAATTATTTGCTTGCAGCACGTCTTTGCTTGTATTACTATTACTAGCGACAGCCGAAACCATCCACATTTTCAGAACAGACCAGTAAGATTTGTTAAATATTATAAAAAAGGGCAATACGTGCCAAATAAAATAATTATACTTGAGGAAGGAAACTTAAACTATGTAAATCAGTGACGGACAAAAGGCGGTCCTATCGCTTTAAAGCGATTTCTTCCAGACAACCTTAGGGAACGATACTTAGTTAAGAGTTTAAAGGTAGGTGGTGAGAATAATAAATACACTACATANTGCCCCAGTTGGGATAGCCAGAGATCTGCCCTAGTGGCCGTATTAGGGTCGACCGACCTGTCTCTGCCCACCGTCGTGCGAGCGATGGTGGAGCGGAGGGAGTGTTGGAGTGCGGTGGCCTCCTTTAGCGACGAGGTGATGTCGCTGAAAGAGGCCGCGGAGCGGCGTCGGGAGGCGGATCCCGCCGCCCACGCCCTCCGTCGTAGGCGTCCGGGGAGACGACGTGTGGTCCAGGACCGCCGTCTTCCCCCTTAGCACTAGCCTCTGGGACGGCGGACCGCGGAGGCCGTCGTCCCACGTAGCGAGGCTCCGTAGGTTGTCCGGTGGCGCGCCATCGCGCTGCCCCATAGGTAGCTCGATCCTTAGAATCAAGGTAGGGGCCCCTCACGGGGAGTCACGGCGGCGTGCGCAGTTTTACTCTATAGCTAACCTGTAGCGTCGCCATTGTGACAGTGCATAGGATGGCGGGTCGTTTTTAGCCGGTAAGAGTCCGGCATAACCGGGACGTCCGCGGCATCCCGGTATCCTATTGAGGATTTTTTTCCCAACTTACAAAAAAAAAAAAAAGGCATACGCATCATTAATAAGATACCCGAATCACTATTGGGTTTGCCTCCACATAGTTTTAAGAAGTATGTTAAAAATGTCCTATTACAAAAGGCACATATAATGTTGAAGATTATTTAAGCGACAAAGAATATTTTGATTTTAATGTTTCTCCCAACATCAAAAGCGTAGCGGGTTAAAGATAATTGTTTGCTGGGGTGGCACCACTAAACGTTTTCTATTTAAGCTAGAAAGAGCTCAAAGAGCTACCTTTAAGGTCATGTGCAATAAATCAACACTATTCCCTACTACTGCGATCTTTTCAATCTGTGAAAATTCTAAGCAAACATTCTAGTTTAGGTTATAATCCGAATATAATTAGTTTGTAACATTAAAAGAACAAGTACAGAAATCGCAAATCGTCACTAAAGAAGCCTAAGTTCTCCTTTATACAATAAGATAAATAAATTGTTAGTCATTTACTTTAACAACACATGCTCGTAAAGTAAACTGTATAACTTGGCTTCAAACGCTAACTTATAAAGATACTGAAAAACTTTATGAATAGTTATACACTACCGTGAACATTCTGCTTTTACACACACACTTACACCTACACACACCTACACCTCCACACACACTTACACCTACACCTCCACACACACCTACACTCACGCACCCACTCACGTAACATTTGTATACATTTTTTAAAAATAGTTTGCGAAGATATGCCATTGACATCTGCAACGCAGTTTTTTACTTTTGCAGTATCATCGTTGCCTATATTTTAAGATACAATGTAACTTGATCAATAAATAAATTTCATTTCAATCAAACGAATTTACTTTCGATTGTTAAATTTATAATCACTGAATAATATTAAACAAGATCAATGTTAAACGATACGTGAAAGTTAAAAAGACAAAGTACGCTTCGTTAACAGTTTTTTAAACATGATACAATTTCAGCAGCTATTTATCGTGTCTAACAATCAATTGATTTCGTTTCGAAATATAACCTCCACGATAAATTACATTCAGCACAGTGAACCGTATCGCATTGATGGGCGACATCAACAAATAGTTGGCGTGTGAAGCAGGAAGCGGACCGTTTGACTTCACAGATAACCTACAAAATATAGAAACTATTCCAACTTTTTTATAAAAACTAATCTATTATTATCCTTTCAAGGAGCATTATAAAAACTAATCTATTATTATCCTTTCAAGGAGCATTGATAACTACAGACTATATTATGACGGTAATATACATATCGTTGTCTAAACTAATATTATAAAGAGGAAACATTTGTGGGAGGTATTATTATATTTGAATAAATAATTTATTATTAAAATATAAAAAAATGTGCACATATTTCAGCATAATATTATAATTAAGCTAACTGGTATACGATTTGGCGCAAGCTGTCAGTGTACTATGTATTGTTTTTGTTGCTACTAAAATACCTGACCCTGGATCTGGCCTCTATTTAAAATGTCCTGGATTTGGTCGAGGAACGTTCCAACCCCTTCCAACTTTCGCAATCACTCTTGACTCATAAATCCTTTTTGTCAGTCTCCTTTCATTCATTCTCTCTACATGCCCAAAACATCCAAGCATACCTTTCTCAATTTTAGTCACTACGTCTTCTTTTATACCACAACGTTCTGTCATCACACTATTTCTTACTCTGTCACTCAGTTTCAATCCACTCATAGTTCTCAACGCTCTCATCTCTACCGCATTTATTTTACTTTTGTGATTCTTCTGCCATACCTAACTTTCACTACCATGCATAAGTGTTGGCACCAACACTCCAGCATGCACTGCCGGTCTGGCCATTTGAGACACCAACTGGCTATTTATAAAAGAGCGCATGGCACCATTTACCATATTTCCTGCATTCACTCTCCGTTCAATATCACTTTCACATGTTTCATCTTTTGTAAATTTAGATCCCAAGTATACAAATTCTTTCACCTCTTCTACTTGTTCCCCATCTATCAAAGCATTGTCATTCATCATAGATTCACCTCTTTCAAAAAGCATCACTTTCGTTTTGTTTACATTCACTTTCATTCTTTTCCTTTTCAAAGCTTCAGACATAATATTGTAGCTCATTAGCAGATGATTCAAGTATTACTTGATCATCAGCGTAAAGTAAACATTTGATGAGTAATTCATTCATTCTTAACCCATACATACTTTCTTTTAAATCTGTCANCTACCGCATTTATTTTACTTTTGTGATTCTTCTGCCATACCCAACTTTCACTACCATGCATAAGTGTTGGCACCAATACTCCAGCATGCACTGCCGGTCTGGCCCTTTGAGACATCATCTGGCTATTTATAAAAGAGCGCATGGCACCATTTACCATATTCCCTGCATTCACTCTCCGTTCAATATCACTTTCACATGTTCCATCTTTTGTAAATTTAGATCCCAAGTATACAAATTCTTTCACCTCTTCCACTTGTTCCCCATCTATCAAAACATTGCCATTCATCGTAGATTCACCTCTTTCAAAAAGCATCACTTTCGTTTTGTTTACATTCACTTTCATTCCTTTCCTTTTCAAAGCTTCAGACATAATATTGTAGCTCATTAGCAGATGATGCAAGTATTACTTGATCATCAGCGTAGCATCAGCGTAGAGTAAACATTTGATGAGNATTCTTAACCCATACATACTTTCTTTTAAATCTGTCAAACAGTTATCCATCAATAGGTTGAACAGCCATGGTGACGCAAAACATTCCTGTCGAACACCTCTTTCGACAAGGAACCACTCCGTGTACGCCCCGTTTATTCTGACACAAGCACTAGAACCCTCACAGAGAGACTTCAATGCATGAATCAGATTACCGCTCATCCCGTGCGTAGATAACGTTGACCACAGCTCATTCCTCACCACTCGATCATAGGCCCTTTCTAAATCTACGAAAGCGCAATAAACTTTTTGGTTTATAGCGCTTTAACGTAAACAGTCATTAATAAAATAAACACTTTCAATTCCAAGGTGTTTTTTGAAAAAAAACAACGACAAAAAATATCCTTGAACAACACCTAATCTTAGCAATTAAAATACAATTGCACAGTGTACAATTTAAATTGAAATAACCAAATGGAAGGCAGGCTATTAAAAACTTTGATTCAACTTTATTATTAACATTCAAAGTAATAATTAATTACATCAAACAGAAACACTGTCTGTCAAATATTGAATAATTTTTTTTTCGCTGGGAAATGCATTTACAAACTAACCCCGACCCTAGCACGGGAGTCGGCGAGGGAAGAGAGCTTGCAATACCAATTAAAACCTCTTCATCCGTGAGACACCAGAGGATCAGATTGTGCATTCCTACCTGGTTTTTTGAATGAGTCGGAATGAGGATTCACGGACGCGAGAGCAGGTGCCCAAACATACACCGCCTAGTATCCCGCCTTCTTCGGCGGTGAGAAGGGGCATCTACTGCATTCTCCCTCACTAATTCGCCTCCTTTAACGGGCCATTCCGGCTAAACATCTCTGGAGACCATCAGGCCTACAAAGCTCCGCAGCGAGAGATCCCTGCCGATCAATCTGCCACTATGTAGTGTGCTGAGTCTATAGCTGCACCACATTCATGGCAGTTAGGCGACTCCTCTCTGCCGATTTTGAGCAAGAACTATCTGAGACAACCATGCCCGGTCATAACCTGCACCAATCTATAAGAAAGCGTCCCGTGCCTCCTGGAGAACTATTGGACTAGGTGAGAACGAATCGCTTCCACTGTGTCCAATCCCACCGCTGGGGACCCGAGGTCTTCCTTCCACTTCTTAATCAGAGCCTGGTCGGGTAGGCCTCTGACCCTACGAACTTCATCGGCATCAGTCCGCAGGCGTTGAGACTTCGCAGTTGCCCTGTGCCGATGGATAGCCGCAAGAACTTCCACCTGTAGCTCCCATGGAGGATCACCAGTTATAAAAGTCGCTGACGTGTCAAATATCGAATCTAGCCCGATTAGTTTCTAACCCATTTGTACTGCTTATTAATAAGCTACTTAACTAGAAACATTTACGAGGAAACGCTAGATAGTTGTAGTTTTAGGTTTTAAAGAATAAGAAACTGTTATTGTTTTTCAATTAATACTTTACAATCTTTTAAATGGAATGTCCGATTTTAATAATCTAGAAAGTATTTTACATATACTCAAAACAGTCTTTAACAAAATATAGTTATAAAGGCAATAAACAACAGATTTTCCTATATTTTCACTGCATCTAAAGCTACTCAAGTGACACCATCAGGATAAGCTAGTGTATGATACAATTGATAATTTATAATTGACATTAAAGTTTACATTTGAGCGTCATTTATATTATATAAAAGTTATATACACAAAAAGGAGTGGTTGCCCCATCTGATAGCTACTTATATGTTACAAGTAGTAAAACCTTGACATGATAAATCAACTCAACATTGAGGTTGTGTCATCAGTTTTAAACTAGACAGTTCAAGATCACTTTCTTGTCAGTATTAATAACTTCACATTATTAAAGTGAAACTTTTTTCGCAATGCCATATTTTTTTTCGTTTGTGTATCACATGTCTCATTACCGCTGGCGTAGTGGTAGTAAAGTGAAAGGTCTCTTTGTTTAGTGGTACATCTTTGTTAGTAGAGTGGTAACTAACCACGGCCGAAGCCTTCCCAGTCCAGACTCCAAACAAATTCGAAATTGCACTTTCCTAAATTGGCAACAGGGGATTGAAACAGGGTCCTGTACTAGTAATGTGAGTTCACACCTCACTGCACCAGCAGAGTGTCGATTGCACCAGAATTTTTTTTTGCTATGCAGCATGTCAAAGGCACTACCCTCGAACCAATCCAAACATAGACAAATTAGAAAATGCTATTCCATAAACTAAAGAATGTTGTGGTATAAAATTGAGAAAGGTATGCTAAGTCAAGAGTTAAAGGGAAAGTTGGCAGTGGAAGTTCAAATCCAGGACATTTTAAATAAGGGCCAGGTCAAGAGTACTCTAAACCGACGAACTTGAATGAAAGATTTAATGAGAATGAAAGAAGTGGAGGTGAAATATGAGGGTTGTGGCAAGTGGAATGATGTGGTCTCTACCTACCCCTATGGGAATGAGGTGTGATGCTATGTATATATGTAATTTAATATTTTAAACTGAAACTTTTGTGGTTTATCATAACCGTATATAGTATATTTTTCTTCAAATATGTATATATGTAGTCCCTTAATCTGCCCTCCCTTGAATCAAACCTAAAAACTCTGTTAGCAATGCAAGTACACACCCTATTGTGCCAGGTTATTATGAATGTAATATAAAAATCATTTGTTAATAAAATCTTTCAAGTTAAGAACAAGTTAAGAAGTATTTTTTTTTTAATTCAACTCATAAATTAATAAGCACATTTCTGACCAATACTTTGGCAGATAAAAAAGTGTTTGTACACTGATAATGTGTACACATGGCAGAACTGAAATTTCTTTGGTTTATATTGTATTAAATTATATAATATAATTTACTCTACATTCATCTATATATAAGTATTTTGTCATAAAATNAACATTGTAGTAAATTAACCTATTTATAAAATATGATTTAAATTAATTTTTGTAATTTAAATTAATATACATAAAATAAATGTAACATTTATAATTCTCGTTTACGAAACTCTAAATTCACCCGAATAATATTCACTACCCATTTCAATGAATTCATTATATTTTACTTAGGTCAACTAACGCATGTTTTGTAGAATTTTTTAAAAAATTAAGCATAATAAAGTTATACTTTCGTAAAATTATATTGCATATTTTATTTCAAATTCTTTCCACAAGAAATTTTAGTGTGTAGATAATCACGTAAAATGTATACTCGTATATAAAAATGAGTAAATTATTTCTTCAATTAAATTGTGTAAGAAGTAGAAAAATACAAAACTGCCATCTAGATTGTCAGTGCCGTACTATGATTGTATTATATCTCAAGATTGACGAAATCGTTTGTATAAAAAAGTTTCCGTAAGAGGGCATTTACATAAATTATTAGCATTAATTTTCATTTGTCCTCGGAAAAATGGCGGTTCTATTAATAGCTTGTATCATAACGGTTTTTTTGTGTAAGTAGCAGTTTCGTTTCGTTATGCTGAAATTCTGAAACGACCCAGGTCTAGTTGTAATGTCGATTTTCACTCTTGATATTATTTTTTTATGCACACATACGTCAGATTGTGATATAGGTACAATATTATTTTATTCCATATCAGAATTGTGATTAAAAGTTAGAGGAAAAACAGAGACAGTTGTTGACTATAGATAACAAAACTGCATCTCGCAATATAAATGACAATCTTTGTCTAGGCGACGCCATAGATAATATCAGAAAAGTTCAGATTTTTTTATTATATAAATCCTGCAAGGCTATATGATCCTAAGCCTTTGCCTCTTTCATCGTTAACTAAGATACAAAAAAATTATAAATCTTAAATAATTGGGCCGCTTTAACATTCATTAAAGCAATTAACTAAAGAAGATAAGACAATCTTGTACACAATCGTGTTCCTGAAAAACCTGTGTAGTGACACAGGTATTTCAGGAATTCAATAAAAAAAAAACGCGTGCAACAAAATCAGATACCTTGTCTTACAACTATTGAGTTACAATTAGAAGATTTTAATCGAAAATATAATGACGACTGATTTTAATATTGTAATATTGAATTTTTTTTTAATATGCCTACAAATCTCTGTGGCACCTTTTTAAAACTAAAAGTAGAAATAACTATTAAATAATAAGACTCGCACTTGTATTCTGCTCATTTGATTACAATACAAGAAAAAAACATATGTATATTTATTTCTTTTTGTTTTAATTAATTCATGTATTTATTCTGGGAAAAATAAAGCAATAATTTACTTTATAAATTTAATGTTTGTGACGTATCTTCCTATCTTTTACAATTTACAAAGAATTGTCGCGTAAATTATAAAGATAAATTTATTTCAAAAACAATAGATATGGTAAACCAGGCCATTGCTGCCTTAATGCTCCAAAACTTCATTATTTTATAACGGCAAACTCAACTTGACAAATGATTTGGTTCATAACGCTTTATTCACTATTTTAACTGTTTTCAATTTTATTTTCGTAATAAAAAGTAATTGTGCCATTCCCATTTAATTTCAAACCCTAATTGAACGCTATTTATGTAATGGTTGAGACATAAAAATATTACAGACAAATAAAATAAAGTTTGCATTTGTAAAATTAGTTTAGAAATTAATTTGAATTTCAAGGTAATCCTAACCATAGAGTACGTATATTCTTGAAAATTTAATATCGTTTTATATACGGCAGATTAATATTCTGTTACTAATAAATACATTTAAAATGAAATCTTATTGTTCTCAATTTAAAGGTTATTTTGAAATAATTTTGAATTTGTTATTATTACCATTATTTATAACAATTTCATCTTAAACATACCTTAAATTAGAGAGTATACGGTTTGATTCTTTGTAGCAATTATTTTTAACAAATTATAAATATTGCTATCTTTAATTATTAGGTCAGTGATCAAAATAAGTATTGATTCCATACAAATTGCCGGTGTATAGTTTTTGTCTTGAATTTATAATATACATATGGTAAGTCAGTTATTAAGCTGATAATTACCTGGGTTTTGTAAATTGTGGAATCTTTTATATATTGTAAGTTTGCTAAATGTATATTACTTTATTTTTAATAATTATCTTACAGAACAATGATTTTTTGTGAATTATGATTCGACTTTTAAGGTAATACTTAAACCAGTCTAATAACTCAATTATATTTATTAATTGCTAACACGTTAGTTCTTGACTGCAATCTGAACTGATAGTGATTCTAAGATGGAAGCTATTTTGGTATGAGGTAATTTACCTGTTATGATTTCTACACAGCACTGTTCCAAGATCCATCAAATATATATCTCGATTTTTGCATGTTGTGTGGTAACCAATCACGAAACCTCCCATACCCACACAATTTATAAAATGCTATTTCCTCTGCTAGTGCAGCGAGTATTCGCGCCCTTGCGAACGCGAGACCGTCAAAATAATAATTCTTTAAAATTAAAATAGGAAAGTAGAAAGAGAGTGCATACTGTGAGTGTACACCACAAACCATGCAGGAGATATAAACAGTAACTTAATTCTATGGCACATGAATGTAGCCCTATGGCTAATTTTGTTTCGAAAAAGTGTAGATTAAGTGTAAAGTGTATTTCCATTATAGAAATAGTAATTCTGTTTTAGAAAATATTTATACAGCCACCTTCAAAACTAGTTGGTACACATTTTTTGCCTACAATTGATCTTTATATATTTTAGCTTATATCATGTATCCACTTCCCTTTTACATAAGTAGAATACTCAGCCAGAATCTCATGTTAAATGTAGTTTTCAATACATGTAACTAAATCCATTTAAATGCTGAAAGTAATGTCTATTAGTAGTCATTTGTCAGTAGCTAGACCATTGTGCTTGTTATGATCATTGGCAATCTGGATAAACCTCTCCTTATTGTCATTGTATTAGGTGAAAGGTGTATGCTGTATTTAAAGCGATATACTTGAAATTATGGCAACTAGTTTAAACTAAAAAAAATCTATATTGAGTATTCTATTAGGATTTTCTTAATATTTACCTGATGTTGGGAACTTCCACCCCTGTGCCTCGGAGAGCATGTTAAGCTGTCTGTCTTGCACCTGATCCAACATGACCAGAGAGATTCCCATTACATCAACCTATGAGAGTGAAGGAATAGAGAGTGCACTTATGTACTATGTCTGATAATTCATAGTGGAGTAGTGCAGTGTGTATAAGCTCTAACAACCCTCTGTCCTATGAGTGAGAAGGCCTATGTCCAACTATGGGAATGTTCATAGGCTGCTACTTAGATACCTTATTTATTGTATATACTTTCATATGCAACTAGTGAAAAACTGTTAATTTGAAATTGCAAACATGTACTTCTATTTTATTTATTTGTTTAGTTATATCTTTATAACATTATTGAACTTGAAATAAAGAAATTGTTATCATTGGAGTGTGATATGAAGAAATAATTGTTATGACTCCACTGTTATTTTTCAGCATCATGTCAAAAACAGCTGTAACTGTCTTACAAGAAATGATGGTGAAGATGAATGCCTTGCCTGAATATGAATGCATATCTCAGGTATGTGATGGAAGTGGCCATATGTACTTGTTGCTACAGCAGTTGGATAGTTAAATGGAAACAGACTGCAATTCATCAAAAGAGACTCGTTAAAAGCATGTGTGTCGGATTAGGTTCGTTCAGAATCCGATATGATCCGGGTCTGTATTAGGCGTGCTATAAAAGGAGTTGAGAGTGCGGCTTCGGAACACATTCTTAGTGACAGTGTAGGGGCACAGACCGTTGTCTTTCTTATAACCAGTACTGCTATAAAAATAGGCAAACTCATTATCATTTACTAATTATATTGTGTAATTAATTACTTTCGTATTCACGTTTAATTAATAATTTCTTTCTAATATCTTACTTTAATTAATTAATTAATTTATATGTTACATAGTTTAACATTACGTGAAATTTTGTTATCATCTGATGTCACATAAACATAGATACAGTCACATAGATGACAATTTGCTTTGGAACATGTACATATGCACTTATTGCCTTGCCAGATCACATTTTTCGTAACACTCTGTTCACACATTCACAAGGTTACTTCCCAAGCCAAGTGTGCATAAAGAAGTTTTACATCAAAAACGAAAATTTTATTTAATTTAGTGCAAGAGCAAGTATGTTAACTGCTTTTATAGCTTTTGTGTCATGAGTACCTATTCTATGCAGGGAAGTGTTACAGCATATTAATGTGCATTTCAGTCTGGACCCCAGCATTTGGCAACATTTGAGTACCGTTGTGTAGCTCAGGGGCAAGCTGTGACTGGACAAGCAAGATCCAAGAAGGAAGCGAAACAAGAAGCTGCCAGGAAAATGCTGATGAAACTCAATTCTCTTGGATTTCCTGTTCCACCACCATTTGCTACACCTATGGAAAGATGTTCACCTGAGCCATCCCCATCTAAGAAGCCTGCATTGGTATGTTATACATTTATATTTTTACACTAGCATCACTCTCATGACAGACAAATATACTCGCTAAAAGAAAACAATAAATCTAACAAACCTTTTAAATAATTCCTTTCCTTTTTCTTTTTTGTATAGTATGAAATGAAGTTGCTTCCAATGTTTGCCCGCTTAGATCTTTTCAACTGTTGAAAAGATTTTAATGCAGTTTACAGCAATAAACAGAGTGATTAAAGAGGAAGGTCTATATGTATAACACACGCAAATTATTGAACAAAAAAGTTGGCAAATTCAAAAATTTGTAATATGATGTTACATATTTGTTTTTGTGCTCTTAAAACACTTAAATAAATAAAATTACATTAATTTCATTTATTTAAGTGTTTGTTGCTAAGGAATTTTATATCTTACAAATATAAAAAAAAACCCACAATGTTATATATTTTTCTGTGCAGGATAACCCACAATAACCTTATTATCTATTACAAATTACAAAAAAATTTGTTATTTTATACAATACAGTGTTATTTCAAACTAATTGTATATTTCATGTAGATCAAAATGCTATTAAGAGCATTTTATTCAAATGGCTATCATAGGAAATGTCAGAGATTTAAAAAGCAGGGGCACAACAGCTGACAAATTTACATAAGTTTCTTTGATTCTTCTATGGCTGTCCTCATTTCTAATTTGATCACTCATAGAGGAATATGAGGGTGTGTGGCACCAGATGATATATCTGGGCCTTTTATTGGACGGCTGCTAGGGTTTATTAACGCTGCAGTTGCGCTCGGTAGATTGCTGCCTAATGTGGGGGACATGGATTGCCCTGCCGCAAGCTGTATACTGGGATTGTTGCCAGTATCGCTTTGTACGTATGCCTTATGGGTCGATGCCCTGACCGCACCAAATATCCTCTGGCTCCATGGACCACAGTAATAGTGATCAGGGCAATCCCCCGTATTGCCCTGATCACTATTACCCTCTGTGGCTTATGTACCGTACAGTACAGTCTTGGACAGTGGCGACTCATCTGGCTGGCGTTCCTGGGAGTTGCGCTCGGAGATTCTTGCGGCCGTCTACTGACACAGGAGGGCGGTGAGGGCGCAGAGTCTGTGCGCTAATGCCGACGAGGTCCAGAGGATCAGAGCTCTGGCCGAATAGGTTCTGGTCCAGAAATGGAAGGAGTACCTCGGGTCTCCAGTAGCGAGCGTGGCCATTGTGGCTGCGATCCGACATCATCTGGAACAATGGCTTTCCAGAGAGCACGGGTCGCTCTCCTACAGATTGGTGCAGGTTCTGACTGGACACGGATGACCGGAAAGTTGCTGCAAGAAATTTGGCGGGAGGAGTCACTTGCTTGCCAACAGTATGGTGCAGCTATTGACTAAACGTATCATACTGTGGTAAATAGTGCAGACTGATCCACTGCGATCTCTTAGCCTTAGTTGGACTCATTTGAGGTACCAGGGGCGAATGCGAAAGTTGAACACCTGGTATTTCATGGATGAAGAGTGTTCCGCTGGGTTTTAGTGGGTATTGCGAGGTCTTCTCCCTCCCAGAATCCCACACTTCTAACTCCCGGTCGGGGTTCGTGTCTAAAAGCATTTCCCAGCAAAAAAAGGGTAAGGTCCAAGTACTCTCGCTTTAAGAGTTTTATAGATAACCCAATTTTCACTTACTCTGATTTAGCTGTATTATTTTCAGGAAGGTGGTGGCCATGCACCTTTAGATGCACGAAGTTATGTGGCCGTTTTGCGAGAACTCTGTGAGGAGTACCGTCTTGGTGAGGTGGAGTATGAGTTGGTGGGGGACACAGGACCCCCACACCAACGTCGATTCACCATCAAGGCCTCGTTGGGCTCCCACTTCCGTACTTCTACTGCAACTACTAAAAAAGCAGCAAGACAAATGGCTGCGGAACAACTCTACACCTATTTGCGTGAGAATCTGGCTAGAGTCACTAAGGACTTTGTGGAGGTACACCTTTATTATTTTCATCCTGTATTTACTAATGGATATTAATTGTCATTTCGATGATTATATCACTCGATTATCAATCTATGTTATTGATTTTTTAAATCACATATTCAAAACCACTGCTTTTTAAACCCAAAGGTTGTCTGGAAGAGATCGCTATGTAGCGATAAGACTACCTTTTGTACATTTATTTATTAGTAAGTCAATATGTTAAATTGTTATTTATTGATGTGCAATAAAGTATACAAACAAACAAAACAAACAAAACCGATTGAGCCATTTTAGACAAACAGACATAAAATTGTTATTTCCATTGATCAGACTGACTCTTTTGATCCAATTACCCACTCTGTAGTTTTTATTTTATTTTTTCGTTTTATATAACATGAAATTTTGTTTTTTTATATACCAATATTTCTATGGCAAAAAGGTAAGGTAAGTAGCAGCCCATTAACGTCCCACTGCTGGGCACAGGCCTCCTCACTCATATGAGAGAGGATTTTTAGAGCATAGACCCACCACGCTGCTCCACTGCGGATTGGCAGGCATAGTACACAAGTGTACTCTCTATTCCTTCACTCTCATAGCCCCAGGACCGACGGCTTAAGGCACGGGGGTGGATCACACCGCCAACTTCCCAACTTCGGGCTAATATTGAGAAAATCTTAATAGAAAACTTAATCTCCATTTTTGAATTGGCCCAACCCGGGACTCGAACCCAGGACCTCATGTCTGTAGTCGAACATGTTAACCGCTAGACCAATGAGGCAGTCATTTGTATGGACATACAACTAATTCTAGAATATACATAATGAATGGTTATTTTCACTAAACTGATGTTTTATTCATTTAACATTTTTTTTGAAGTCAAACTTCTTTAGGCGCATTAGGGTTAAAATTTTTACGTATGAAACGCATGATTACCGTCACGAAAATTTGCAGCGTTTTTTATGCTCACACGTTTGAAGGTAGTTTTAATATTTACAAATAACATGTGGCATTTTAATTCGCCACTCGTCATTTAATAGTTTTATATACAGTTTTTCATAATTAATAATTTCTAATATTGACAAAAAACATGTGGCATTTTTATTTACAGTTCGTCATTTGAGGTTTCAATGAATTATTTGTTTTAATTTTCGACATTTAACATCTTAATGGTAATTGAATTCATGAATTGTTATTTTTACTTGACATGTAATTTTTTGTAGGAGGAAGCTTTGCAAAGGGCACAAGACAAGTCGATGCAACGGGCTCGCCTCGACGCTGCACTCGGGAAGTATGCCGACTTAATCAACGAGGGGAAGAATCCTCCTGAAGCCGCCAAACAACCTGATGGAGAAGCTGCACCCTGGAGACCAGCGCTTGGCCAGCGAATCTCCCAATATCATCTCGGTCTGCGAACCCAACTCGGTTAGACTGACGCTCTACGATACGGAGTACGGTATACCTCCAGTAGTAAAAAAAGCCATAATAACGCATGCTGGATATCAGAAATTTGCAACAAAACATTGTACCGTAAAACGGAGCTATTTGGTATAAAAAAAAAAAAATTACAAACAAAGGACACATGTCTGAAGTGAAATTTCTTTGGTAAATAAATTATAAGACTTAGCAGGAGGGAAGGAGTAAGATATGTTACGAATTTTATTGTCATTAAAAGTGTCACAAATGAATATAAATAATTTATTGAAATATCAAGTTACAAATTATAAATAAAAATGCTAAGTGTTTTTTGTCATACATATAGCATAGCATCACACTTTATTCCCTTAGGGGAAGGCAGACATAATGTCCTTCCAGTTGCCACAATCCTTGCATATCTCCTCCGCTTCTTTCATTCTCATTAAACCTTTCATACAAGTTCGATGGTGTAGAGTACTCTTGACGTGGCCCTTATTTAAAATGTTCTGGATTTGGTCCAGGAACGTTCACCTTCCCCTTCCAACTTTCCCATTCACTCTTGTCTCATAAATCCTTTTAGTCAGTCTCCTTTCATTCATTCTCTCTCCATGCCCAAACCATCTAAGCGTACCTTTCTCAATTTTAGTTGCTACAACATTCTCTTATCACACTATTTCTTACTCTGTCATTCAGTTTTAATCCACTCCATACTTCTCAACGCTCTCATCTCTATCACATTTATATTACTTTTGTGATTCTTCAGCCATACCCAACTTTCACTACCATACATAAGTGTTGGTACCAACACTCCAGCATGCACAGCCAGTCTAGCCATATTCCCTGCATTCACTGTCCTTTCAATATTACTTTCACATGTTCCGTCTTTTATAAATTTAGATCCCCAAGTATACAAATTCTCCCACCTCTTCCACTTGTTCCCCATCTATCAAAATATTGCCCTTCATCATAGATTCATCTCGTTCAAAACCAATGACTTTCGTTTTGTTTACATTCACTTTCATTCCTTTCCCTTTCAAAGCTTCACTCATACTATTTAGCATCTACTGTAGCTCATTAGCTGATGACGCAAGTATTACTTGATCATCAGCGTAGAGTAAACATTTGATGAGTAATTCATTCATTCTTAACCCATACGTACTATTTTTCTATAATTTGTTATTATTAATTGACATCATTATGATGCGTTTTTAATGTTAAAAGATCGCAATGTAAAAGAAAAAAAGCTTACTTTCTATTTTAACGCATAAGGTAAAGAAAAGCCCATATTTATATACTAGTTCCGTTTTACGGTATTTTAAAGGATTGGTGTGTTTTTTATTGGGTTAACTATTGTTAATTTTTTTTTGAAATGTTTACTTATTATAACCGATTCGCTCCGTTTCTAAAGAGTGTCAGATCACCAGAAAAAAAAGCTAACATGAAATGTCCATACACCGTGAACTCATTTAAGATAATGTATAAATTCACTTATGCTTTATATAACGACGTACTTCTAAAAAAAAGTAATTAAAAGTGCGTGCGTACAAAGTACACACGTCAGAAGTGAAACTTCTTTGGTAAACAAATTATAAAGACTCAGAGGGAGGGAAAAAGGAAGATATGTTAGGATTTATAATAAAATATTAAAAGTGTCGAAAATTAATACAAATAATTTATTGAAATCTCAAATGACGAATTGTAAATACGAATGAATTTATGCAATATTTTTATTTTATATTTTATGAAAAATAGTATATTAAATCATTAAATAACGAGTGGCAAATTAAAATGCCACATGTTATTTGTAAATATTAGCCATGTATACAAGAGAGTGGTAAGAAGCAGGGCTGGGAATGGGCGATCAAAAAAGTGGATGAATTGTGTGAAAGAGGATATGTGTGAATGACAGCTGATAGAGTGAAGTGGCGAAAGGAAACATGTTGTGCAGATCCCACCTAGTGTATAAGGAATTGATGATGTTATTTCTAAATATTTCTTTATTTATATATTTAAAACACAGTTAAAAGATACATAAATTAATTCTTTAATATCTACGCATAGGGTACCTAGGAGACCTGTGTTACGACAACTGAATATATCATCTATATGTTGGAGGGCAGGTGTCCGCTGGCGCCATCTGTCTATCGGCGTGGGACAAAGTCAATAGTGGCAATCTGGCGGGAGTCTCTCGGTAGTCTTCGGGTAGCGCTCCGCCGGAGCGGTCAACTGTTAGAACTGTCGCGTTCCTAGCTATTATTGTTATTGAGTTTGTTTAAATTGATACCGGGAACATTAAGTGATTGAATATTACTACCGAAGTTAATTAATAAAGTGTTTGATTGCACCAACATTACCCACGAACGCCCTCAGTATAAGAAATTAAATTATGGATGCCATTAATGACGATGTCGGCGAAGAACCTTACGCCACTATGCTTTATGCGCCCCTTCTCTCTTATTCTCCGACATATATATTCTTTGGATGGCTGTACTATGTATATATTCTTACGTGATTTTGTTTGTGTGTGTGTGTGTGTATCTGTGCGCGTGTTAGTGTGTTTGTGTATGTGTGGGTACGCGAAAGTTAACAGTTCAGTAATTCCTCAGTCTCCTCATAGCTCAAAGTTTAAAGAAATATAGATAGGTTGTTTTTACACTTGTATATGTCACGACAATACAGGGGCATTATTTTATTGACTTTATTGTAAATAAAAGGAAAAGAAAACATTGGTGTTTATGACAATGCGATGTGGAAAATAGTTTCAAATTAAAAACTTTGTCTTTGCGTTTTTGGATGAAACTTTAGAATTAATGTTAAAACTACATAACCTTCAAACGAATTCGCATAAACAACGCTGCCCATCTTCGTGGTTGCTAAACACGCGTTTCATCCGTAAAAATGTTACCCACATGCGCCTAAAAAAGTTTCACTTCAAAAAAAGCAAAGGGAGCTTACTTGTCACAACAATAATTGAATCCAAAAAAATCCTTACCGTCCAATAATACCACCCTTTCTAGAACAATAATCATATCTAAAAAAATCCTCACTGTCCATTGAAACCGTACTTTCCAAAACAAAAATTATTTCTAATGAATTCCTCCAATTTAACCACAATCCACAAAATCCATTGCAATACTAGTTTACAAAAGCCATTTTTCATAAAATGTATTCTTTCCAATAACTATGTCGTCGTCGTCGTCGCTTCAACCGATGGACGTCCACTGCTGGACATAGGTCTCACGAAATGATGCCCACAAGGCCCGATCTTGTGCCGCCTGGCTCCAGCGGCTACCGGCGATCCTCCTTATATAGTCGGTCCAACTTGTGGGGGGCCTTCCTACACTGCGTCGTCCAGTGCGGGGTCGCCATTCCAGCACTTCCCGACCCCAAAGTCCATCGGGTCGTCGGACTATGTGCCCCGCCCATTGCCACTTCAGGTTCGCGATTCGTCTATGCGTCTAAGCTATAATTTCCTGACAAAAATCTGTACCTTCAGTACTTAAAACATACTTTACATTTAATAAAAAGTACCGCCTTCAAAACAAATGTTACAAATGCATTAATAAGTACAAAATAATTGCGTATTCTTTTTTAGAGTTCTTCGTATTCTTATATTTGGAGTCTGCGTACACTTTAAGTAATTATTGGAATGCAGCAACAAACGTAAGCTCATTACAATTTGATTACAGACAATTAGGTATTCTCCACAAATCGTACCCTTACTGTAAGCCGTTGAGGAGTTCCATTAATCAACATATTTGACTATGACAATCACTTGATTATACCAACTTTACGGTAGCTGACTCAAATATCAGGATAGTCTTTAAAAGATTCTTCCGAGTATCGTTAATTTGCTCCTAAGAATTGAAGAGTTCCGTTACTTTGTCATGGATCCCATGATCAAGTTTATCCTTTCGAATTATCGAAATCGGTTGGTGTGATCTTGAGTTATTCGTACATTTGTCGCGGACATGCTTAATGCAAATTTAATACTTATACGGTTTTCTCATGGATGCCATCATCAGAACTGGACCAAAAAAGGAGATCCTACCACAAGCACCACTTTTCATATAAAAAAACCAGACTAATTGATAACCTTTTTTGATGTTGGTTACTTTGCTATACAATCTTACTTTCTGAAAAAACTCCACCAAAATCATAACCCTCATAGAAACCACACTTTCCAACAGAATCCTACTTTCCAACAAAAACTACTTTGAATGTAAAAATCTATACCTGTCAATGTCATATTACATTTTTTTAGAGCTGGTGATTTACAAAAAAGCGCAGATGACAAGTGATGATTACTGTACAGCGAATGTTTTGCTTGGTGGCTTGTCTTTGCTTTGAGCTTACTGCAATTTCACTAAATTTGCCCTTTTTTTCGCTGGTAAATGCTTCAAACCCTGATTCATGGGTCAACAGTCTGAGACACGCCCACTAAAACCTAGCGGAACTCTTCAACCAGTCGGCCCTGGTGTCCCAGTTGAGTCCTATTGAGGGAGTGAGAGGCAGCATATACTGCATTCTCCCGTTCTCTTGTGGGCCTTCTTTACCGAGATTATGAGATTATGGTCTCGCAGAAGAAAGCCACTCCCGAGCAACTTCTTTTACTGGAGAAGATCCCTGGTTGTAATCGAACCCAGGTCTTCTGCTAGCGAAGCGAGTACCCGCGAGTTATGAAGTGGTATATGCTGATGTATGTCTCTATGATATCAGGTGAGGAGGTCTGCCAGGAAGCTTTGAAAGTGCAAAATGAAGCGGAAACTGACCTCGCAGCGGACGCCGAGGTGACCCTTCAGCTAGTGTGCGACACGTTGGGATTAAGACTAGAATACCGTACCGTAGGTAATTACTTCGATATATATTAAAAAATAGTTTTCTATATATTTGAGCTTTTAATGGCTGAGATATCATGTTACGATGATACTAGTATTTTGAAATTTTGATTGTATTTGTAAATGTATGTCATCCACACTCATCACACATACAAACATCTATTCGCACACACATAACTTGTTATATGTACGCACATACACGCACATACACCCCCCACGTCTATACGTATCCCCTCACACATATCTATAAGTATGCCCATGTACAAATCTATACGTACGCATATATACATACACTTTCAAACAGACAGCAACTGTACCCACAATGAACACTGTCATGCAAATGAATACGTGCATACGCACCTACACACACATCCATATACCCACATACACACCCGCAGCGTATGAATTCCCTTATACGTGCACATACATGCCCATGCAGACAAACATCTATACATATGCATACATACACACACAGGCAGATAGCAACTGTACGTGCACCGACGAACTCACAATTAAACGCACGGTTATATATATGAATACATACGCACCTGTACACGCATACGTATACCCACACACACACCCGCGCGCTTTTGAATTCACACACACACAAGCAATCATGTAAACATATGCACGTACACAGTCAAACAGCAACTATACGTGCATCTGCGCACACAAACGCATGCTCACACGCACACAGATAGACACGCCTACCTATACCTGCATACGTATACCCACACAGACACACACGAGCGTATGAATACTCATATATGAGCACATACTCACGTGAGCCTCTTACTATACCTATGTTAGTACCAATGGTCCAGAGCCGTCAGAATCACCATTAAAAATGAGTGTCCCACAAAGATCAATACTTAATCGTTTTTTTTTGTGTTTAACCTTTCCGACTCTAAGTAACAAAATACGCGTATTCCTAACGGGGGTACCATAAGACCCCAGTTTATTTGAATGGAAATATGAAACAGTCATCAGAACATCACGTGCACACCGTTGCGCTTCCGAAGCGAACTAGTTGTGGTTTAGATGACTTATTGTAATAAAGATTAGTTTGTGTTTTGTCCATTCAGTTTATAATTACGTATAAAATAACTATTTGTTTCCCAAATTAAATAAACACAAGGCATTAGGAGACCGTTTAGGAAACGAAGACTGATGATAATGACACCTTTGATGATGGAATGGAAAAAAAAATCGTTTTATTAGCAATTATTTTAGAAAACAACAATGAAACACAAAAATCAGATACGCTCGGGTCAACGAACGCCGGTGCCGGAAGTGCGAAAAATTGATTTTGATATTGTTTCGTTTTTTGTTTTTTTTAGTAAGGTAATTTATTTTTACTTATACACTTTAACATTAAAAGTAATACATTATAATAAACTTAACTAAATAGAGAAACAAAGTACAACAGGCGGTCTTATCGCTTAATAGCGATTTCTTCCAGACAACCTTGAGTTAAAAAAAGCTTTAAATATCAAGAAGGAGGGTAGGCAACAACATAAACACAAATAACTACATCCTAATACAAATACAATAATAAATATTAATATATATCACATACATAATATCTGAATATATACATATAATGTATTTTTTATGAAACTATCATTTGATTTATTTGTACTAACATGGTGGAGAGTAAATAATGCTAATAAAACGTTTTAGATATATATATGTCGGAGTGCAATAGTCTGTGAAACGCTGGCGCCATCTGTCTATCGGCGTGGGGCGAAGTCAATAGTGACAATCTGGCGCACGTTTATTCAGCTCTCGGGTGACAGCCCGCCGGTGCGGTCGATGTTTGAAGCTGTCGCGTTTTGTTATTAAAAAGTAACATTGAGTGATTGATAAGTATAATCTGAATAAATAAAGTGTTTGATTGCACCAACGCCCACAATATGGAAATTGAATTATGGATACTTTCTCTCCTATTCTCCGACATATATATATTTTGGATGAGGATCGATTTTTTTCCAGCCTATCATTAAAGGTGTCATTAGTAGTATCGTCTGTATTCTTAGTACTAATTAGCATCTAGTGAAATTTACACATGAAACATTACAGGGCCTTCGGTGCATGTAGTTCGTTTGTTGCCGAGTTCGCCGCCGCTCACATTCGCTGGCGGCAGCCGCAAAACTGCCGCCGGAGCCGCCCTTCGCTACTTGCGCAGTACTAATGAATTTGACCTTGAATAACCTTCACAATAAATATTTAAAAAAACAACAACATAATTGTTTTCTTTCTTCCCTTTATTCCTATTCGAATCAGCTTAAAGGGTCTGACATTGCATTCATTCTTGACAGCAACAGTTGTTTTACTTTTTATGAGAATATTGTGCAGACGATAAATGTTATACAGATATTGTGCGAGTTATAAATGAGGATATTGTGTAAGGTATTAATGTTATGAGGATATTGTGCAAGTAATAAATGAGGATGCCTGCCAATCCGCACTGGAGCAGCGTGGTGGGTCTATGCTCTAAAAACCCTCGCTCTTCGGAGTGAGGAGGCCTGTGCCCAGTAGTGGGACGTTAATGGGCTGCTACTTACTTAATAAATGAGGATATTGTGCGAGGTATTAATGTTATGGGGATATTGGTGCGGGCTGTAAATGTTATGAGGATATTGTGCGGGCTATAAATGTTATGAGGATATTATGCAAGTAATAAACGAGGATATTGTGCGAGGTATTAATGTTATGAGAATATTGTGCAAGTAATAAATGATATTGTGCGAGGTATTAATGTTATGAGAATATTGGCACTTATCACAAATGGGAGGATATAGGTGCGGGCTATAAATGTTACTAGAATATTGTGCGGGCTATAAATGTTATGAGGATATTGCTGCGGACTATAAATCTTATGAGGATATTGGTGCGGGCTGTAAATGTTATAAGGATATTTATTGTGCGGGCTATAGATGTGAGAATATTGTGCGGGTTATAAATAATATGAGGATATTGTGCGGGCTATATATGTTATGAGGATATTTATTGTGCGGGCTATAGATGTGAGAATTTTGTGCGGGTTATAAATTTTATGAGAATATTGTGCAAGTAATAAATAAGGATATTGTGCGAGGTATTAATGTTATGAGGATATTGGTGCGGGGTATAAATGTTATGAGGATATTGTGCAGACTATAAATGTTATGAGGATATCGGTGTGGGCCTTATATTATGTAATAAACACAATTTTCTTGGATAAAACTATTTTATTGCATATTTAATCACGTGGGTAGCTGAATGTCTTTTAAAATGATACATAACTATTAAAACATGATGCAAAAACATATAATTAGTACAAACGGCACAGTACAGTAATAAATAATTTATCTTTGAAACATTTACAAAATTAGGACTATATACTTGACTCTTTATACGTAGCGGCCGTCGTTAGATTAGTTATGAAGATGTTTGTCTATGTAATTTTAGTAACTCGACCTTCGGATATATAATCTCTTACGTCACGTATTTACGTCCACGCAGTTTACAAAATGGATTATAATAGCGATATTTACATAAACATTTTATATGCATAAGTATTTGTTTTTATTTTATATAGAAATTTAAAAGAAAGAGTTTTAATATTTCGATTAGAATTTAATTATAATTATGATAAATTTCATGACACTTTGAAAATTAATTTTTTATTAAAAAAAAAGCTAAAACTTTAGGTTTCCGAGACTTAGAGGGAGGGGAAATGGAAGATATGTTAGGAATTTAATTGTCATTAAAATATTATCGAAAATTAATACAAATAATTTAATGAAATCTCAAATGATGAAATGTAAATAAAAATGACAGGTGTCATTTGTAAATATTAAAACTACCTAACCTTCAAACGAATTAATATAAAAACGCTGCACGTCTTCGTGACGCTAATAACGCGTTTCGTCCGTAAAAAGTTTCCCTTATTAGCCTAAAGAAGTTTCACTTCAAAAGGTAAATAGCATCTCATTAACGTCTCACTGCTGGGCAAAGGCCTCCTCACTCAAAGGATAGAGGGTTGTTAGAGCGTAGACCCACCACACTGCTCCACTGTGTTGGCAAGCATAGTACACATGTGCACTCTCTATTCCTTCCCTCTCATAGTGGATTATGACGGCAATCCGACACGACTGGAGAGACATCAGGCGCAGGACTGACAGCTTAACGTGCTCTCCGAGGCACGGGGTTAGATCACGCCGCCAGCTTCCCAACTTCGGACAAATATTGAGAAAATCTTAATAGAAAACTCAATATCAATTTTTGAATTGGCCTGACCCAGAAATCGACCCAGGACCTCATGTCTGTAGGATGCTAACCACTAGACCAATGAGATAGTTTATGACGCAGAACAAAGACGCATAATTTGTTTTATTTATTTATTCTTAACTCTTAATTTTACATTTTATTGTATTTAACTCTTACTTTAACCGTAATATCCTAGTGTTTTTAATATATTCGTTAATTCCCAATAAACATTATAAAGCATCAGTTGTACGCAATTCCCCTCCCCCCAGCACGGAATCTGACGTTAGGGTTATTATTTGAATCACAGACTAATCAAACTAATCATAGACTAACCACAAAATTCACAGATACATAACGTTTTTAAACGAAATTATTTTTAAACATCTATGAATAGACTAAATATAATTTATAGAAAATGAAATTTTGGAAGAGTTCAATGTTCAGGAGAATGCGTGAAAAATTTTGGATGATGCATTTCTTCATATTCCAAGAGCTACAAAATTTATAAAACGACCTATATCTTAAATTAGGAGTCACTAAGTCTAAAAGTAGCGATTATTAGTTTAGAGACGATCCAACAGAATTGACACCTTTATTTTTATAGAACGGTCATAGGTGTAACTTTTAGTCTCTTTGCTAGTGCCTCACTGGAGTCTATCTGTTGTTTCACATACGTGACTGCTCCGAGTGACTCAGTCAGTTGTTGAGCTTTCCTCTCCTTATCACCAGGAGCCAGTACTGGTACACTGCTGTCCGTCTGTAAAATAAATATATATCCTTACAAAACATGCCACGGCTTCAATCTCCCACCAGGCCAAACTAAGACATTAGAAAATGCAATTTCTTAAATTGACGCTGTTAATATAAATATACTATACTAGTATGTCTTACCGGTTCCAAATCTCTCCAATGCGTCATGCAATCCGTCAGCCGATCCCCAAAACCTGGTGCAAAATTCTCAGGGTCTACAGCAACGAAGCAGTGCCCTAAATTAGCTGGACCTCCTTGCCCACTGTGAGACCAGGATCTAATATGATGGCCATAATTTGCTCCTGCAAAGATAACCAAAAATGTTAATGCCCATAATTTACCCCTACAAAGATAGCTAACCTTGTATGCCAATAATATGCCCTCGCAAATATTAAACAGAGACAGAGAGATAGAGAGAAAACACTTTATTGCACACAAGATAAAAATAAAAAGACATATAAACTAAAATAGTTATTACTATAATATAGCGTGCAAAGGCGGTCTTATTGCTACAAGCAATGTCTTCCAGACAACCTTATTATGTAAAGAAGCAGACTAAAATAAATAATAGGGCAGAACAGTGCCAGAAACTTAAATATAATATATAAAAATAAATTTTTGTTTTTAACTTGATATTAAATATAATATAAATATTATATACATAAATATAGATATATATTGAAAATATATACACAAAAGATATGAAATAAAAACTATACAATATAAAGAAATGGAAAAGATATAAACGTGATATTCACAGCAGTTTTCAGTTAAATATAATTCTTTTCAAAGATGCTATACCTACATATTGTACATACATAGCATCACGCCTCATTCCCATAGGGGTAGACAGAGACAACGTCCGTCCACTTGCCACGATCCTTGCATATCTCCTTCGCTTCTTTCAATCTCATTAAACCTTTCATACAAGTTCGTTGGTTAAGAGTACTCTTGACCTGGCCCTTATTGAAAATGTCCTGGATTTGGTCCAGGAACGTTCGCCTTGGTCTTCCCCTTCCAACTTTCGCATTCACTCTTGACTCATAAATCCTTTTTGTCAGTCTCCTTTCACTCATTCTCTCTACATGCCCAAACCATCTAAGCATACCTTTCTTGATTTTAGTCACTACGTCTTCTTCTATAGCACAACGTTCTCTTATCACAGTATTTCTTACTCTGTCACTCAGTTTTAATCCACACATACTTCTCAACGCTCTCATCTCTACCGCATTTATTTTACTTTTGGGATTCTTCTGCCATACCCAACTTTCACTACCATACTTAAGCGTTGGCATCAACACTCCAGCATGCACAGCCAGTCTGGTCCATTGAGACACCATCTGGCTATTCATAAAGGCGTGCATGGCACCATTTACCATATTCCCTGCATTCACTCTCCTTTCAATATCACTTTCACATGTTCCATCTTTTGTAAATTTAGATCCCAAGTATACAAATTTTTGCACCTCTTGCACTTGTTCAAAATATTGCCATTCATCATGTATTCATTCATTGATGACGCAAGTATTACTTGATCATCAGCGTAGAACAAACATTTGATGAATAATCCATTCATTCTTAACATGTTCCTCTTTCGACAGGAAACCACTTCGTGTACGCTCCGTTTGTTCTGACACAAGCATTAGAACCCTCATAGAGAGATTTCAATGCTTAAATCAGATTACCGCTCACCCAATTAAATAAAGTTATTATTCCTATAATTTGTCACTACAAAGATAAACAAAGTTTTTATAGTTTAATCTGTGAGTATGCAAAGTAACATCTGCAGAATTACTCAAGAAAGTAATTTCGACTAACCTATTAAGAGGTTAATTTACCTTTTTATCATACCAGTCTTGTTTTTAAAGAATAATTACATTCCATAGATTTATATACCGGTTTCTCATCCGACAAAAGTTAAATGTATGCCACTAGGCCGCATAATGAGTAGACATGAGAAAGAAACTTCTATTGATATAAAAAAGTCTGCTCGTTACGTTATTAAATTGAATATCAGAACTTGGATGGTTCTTAATGATATTTTGAAGAGATTGAAAGAACCTTGTGTAGGAAAATATATAATATAGAAGATAAAAATCCCTCAATAGGCAATTGAATTTAAAAAGGGATGAAAATTTGTGAATCCTGTGGATTTATGGAATACCAGCATATAGTTTACTAGCGGCCCGTCCCGGCTTCGCACGGGTAGACATATATAGGTACAGATATTTGAGTAATAAGCATGATAATTAAAACGGCCTTGAATTAACTGATATTATGGAGCCGACCGGCTACGTAATTCATAATGGTGCACCCCCTTCTCCCGCATTGCCCCTCTCTCGTCGAGCTAGTTACTTGATGCGCTGCGTGGCGGCCGCTGCCGGCATGTATTTTTATTTTAATTTCATGATATCTTTTGAATGGAATATCCGATTTCAATAATTCAAGAAGTAATCATCAGGTATTGAGACAGTCTTGAATATTAAATTATATATTTGGATACAAATGTATAAATGGTATGGATAACACGGTCTGATTTTGATCGGCATTTCTATCAATTTGTTAAATGTAAAAAAGTAGTTATAGTGACGTAACTACAATAGTTAGACATATGGTCTCGCGAAGTTTTTTGTAGATATGGATATATTCTATAATATTGTCGAACATTTTTTGTCCTATTGTTAATACTCTTCACAGCGAATGCGATGAAAGACATTTTATGGCTAATTTTTTTACACTTTCGGTTGGTTTTAATAAAAATTTCTAAAGATTTTTATAGTAATCTAGTACTAAATATGGCCTATGTTACTGAGTGATTTTGTAGTTCTAATGAAAAAACAATTATTAAAATCGGTCCAGTACTTTTTGAGTTTATTCGTTACATACAAAAATACAAATCTTTCCTCTTTATAATATTAGTGTAGATTAACAAAAACGTTATTTCATAAAATATAGATTAAATAAGCTAAAAGCCAGTAGATAACACTTTCACATTTTGGTATCAGTATCAGATAGAAATAACAACTACAATAAAAGATTCGTATTTTATCCTACTTGTATTCAACGGGGAGAAAAATAAGGCATTCTCGCAGGTTAAATTTTGACAAACTCTTTTTCTCCCGTGATAGGTTTTTATGATATTGGGGATGAAAAACTCAACCTTATCGAGTTGACTTGCATGCACGCCAGTAGAATCTAATCGGGAGAGAACGAGGCACTTTTGTCTCCCATACATTGGACCCAAAAGCGAAAATAAAATGCCTTTTTTATAGGTCAATGTCATTTAGTAATTATAGTCGTTCAAACGTTGTAGGTAAAAAAGCACATCTTATCTAATCGAAACTACTTTTTTCGTCTATGACCTAAACCAGGGGTTCGCAACCTTGTCTTATGACAGAGCCACATATTTTTAGAGGATATTGGTGCGAATCACATTTCATCTAATAGAATTGTTTTAGATGGTTGCCGAATCGTAGTAATTTCCTGTCCTAGATACCGATCCGATGGTAGAGGAAAGTCTACTAAGTCGGACTATACATTTATTTTGATAACATAAAAGTTTTATTTCACGTAGTCTTTATTTCCTCCCTTTCAGACTATTTCGGACCCATTATTAGACACACATTTACATTTATAATCTAATCTAACTTTAAATTTCAATTTGTAACATCATTTACGTAGAATGTCCGACATTAGTCAATTTAAAAATACTCTACAGGTATTGAAAGAATTTTTAAATCAATCCATTAATTTTTAGCTTGATTATAATAAAGGTAAGTAGCAGCCTATTAACGTCCCACTGCTGGGCACAGGCCTCATCACTCTGAGGGGCGAGGGTTTTTAGAGTATAGGTCTACCATGCTACTCCATTGCGGATTGGCAGGCTAGCACCACAAGTACGACCGGAGAAAGATCGAACCCGGGACCCGGGACCCGGGATTCGAACCCAGGACCAATGAGGCAGTTTAATTATATTAAACTGTTAAAAATAAGAACAAAAATCCAAAGTGCAAAGCTTTCTTCTATAATATTAGAGAAGAGATTTATTTGTAATACTTTTTTGTCTCAGAACTTCCCTATACACGACTTTTGACACTCTTTAGATTGAGATTTTGAGATTGGTTATATCTTTTGAATTCAATGTCCGATTTTAATCATTTAAAAAGTATATTACAGGTATTGAAATGGTCTTTAATAAAATATGTAATAGGATAAGGATTTATACAGAGTTATGAATGTTATGGTTTGATTATTGTTAGCAATTTTATTACCTTTTAAAATGTGAAAAAGTAGTTATAGTGGCATAACTACAGTAGTTGGACATATAGTATTATGGACTTTTTTGTAGATATTAATACCTTCTATAACATTGTAGAACATTTTTTTGTTCTATCACCAATAGTTTCTGCAACATACGCGATGACAGATTTCAAGTGACAAATTTTTTTACGCCTTGGGTTACATGAATGCATTTTTATTAGGGATCCCTATTTTTTTTTTGAAATTAACATAGTCTATGTAGTTCAGTGAAAATGCAGCTTTCTAATGCTGAAATTTTTTTTTAAATTAGTCTAGTAGTTTTTGTGTGAAAACGTTACAGACATATAAAAACACAAATGTTTCCCCTCTATAATATTAGTTTAGATATATTAACTAATTACGGATTTTACATTTCCAACTAATATTACACTTACCCGAAGAGATTCCACAGAATAATTCAACTACAGCTGCTAAGCCATACCCCTTATAGCCAGAGGTTTGTTCTCCTCCCCCCAGAGGCATGAGACAACCTGTTTTAAATGCCTGAAAATGTTACAAATAACTCGTCAACTGCTCTTTCAATCACTGATGAGTTTGATGAGTTTTAGTCTACATTTAATTTACTAATAATAATGAATGGGTGTTGCCAACCTTGCAGCAGGCGCTCCCCGCGTGGTGTGGCCACTGTGGAGGCGATCCGTCCTCACCTGGAGCAATGGCTTTCCAGGAGGCACGGAACGCTTTCCTACAGGCTGGTGCAGGTTTTGACCGGGCATGGCTGCTTTGGAAAGTTCCTGCACCAAATTAGCCGAGAGGAGTCGCCTGCTTGCCACGAGTGTGGTGCAGCTATCGACATCACATCACACTGTGGCAGAATGTACAGAATGGGGACCTCAGCGGCACCGCTTGGTGGCGCTGATCGGCGGAGAACTCTCGCTCGAGAGCATTTTAGGCGCGATGCTGTCAAGTGAGAGATGTTGGGCAAAAGTGGCACTCTTCTGCGAGACTGTAATCACGCTAAAAGAGGCAAGATAGAGAGAATGCAGTGGACGCTCCCTCTCACCTCCGAAGGAGGCGGGATACTAGGCGGCGCTTGTTTGCGCACCTGAACCCACCTCCATGAATCCTCAGTCGGACTCATCTAGGGCACCAGGGAAGAATGCGCAAGCTGAACCTCTGGTGTTTCACTTACGGATGAAGAGGGTTCCGCTGGGTTTTAGTGGGTATTGCGAAGTCTCCTTCCTTGCCGAGTCCCACACTCATGACCCATCCAGGACAGGGTAAGTGCGTAAAAGCATTTCCCTGAGCAAAAAAAAAGGCGCTCCCCACATATCAGAGTTACTCGCCAACGTTGGCTAAACTGCTCACGTCCCCGGAAAGGAAACAGAGCGCAACACCGTTGCCATGTACGAGATTCAAATCAATTGGTGCTCTGATTGGCCTCGATCATTCCAAATTTAAAATTTAGCTCTTAAGTTTTCTTATCTGTTCACTTTATTCGATAAGGTTTGCAAATGACTGTAGTCCATGGCCGTAAAATAAATTGGAACACATCTTAAGTTGCGAACGCACCTCTTTTGATTTTCGGTTTAAAAATTACATTACAATCATTTTAAAAAACGCATTGTATATTGTTTAAAATATCTTAGTATATAAGATGTTAGCCGAACGCTTTTTTTTAAAGTCTTGTTTATATTTATACAAATCTTACACTTTTAATTTTCCGAGATTCAGAGGGAGGGAAAAAGGAAGACATATTAGGAATTTAATGGATTTAATTGTCATTGAAATATTAAAAGTGTTGAAAATTAATACAAATAATTTATTGACATCTCAAATGACGAATCTATAATATAAAAATGTGTTGGAAAGCGCATGACTCAACAACGCCTGAACCAATTTTGCTAATACTTTTTTTAAATGTTCGTTAAAGTCCAAGGATGGTTCTCACGGCGAGAAAAGCTCGAATAATTGCAGGGGAAATCCCTATAAACAGCCCGTTTCTGTTTCCCATACAAACGTTTTCTAACTTAGACTCACTTAAACTCACTGTTGTCTAAGCAATGTAGGTGTTTTTATTTTTAATAATTTCAAAGAGTCAATAGAGATATGAAAAAGCTAAGAATATGTCAGCATACATACAAGCTTAAGATATCATTAGTACTGCTGTAGTTTCGTTTCGAAAATCATTCGTAAAACTGAAATCTGCCACATTCCAAATCTTTTTGACAGAACGAAGTCTGTCGGGTCTGCTAGTTGTAAACAAAAATGCCATGTGTTTTTAGTCTATTAGAAACTATTAATTAAACTTTGTAACCGCAGGGTTTTAGTGGGTATTTTGGTACTATCGGATTTCCACATTCCTGCCCGTCTACCAGGCAAGATGGCGCGTGGTGGCGGAGGCGAGCGACAAAAAAAAAACGACGTCATCTAAGTCCTTTATTTACTTACCGATTGTGCATCTTGTGTTTGCTTGCCATCAGGACCCTGCGCCCAACCCTCTGGTATCGGCTCCCCCTTACGCATTTGCATTTCTATCTAAAAAGCATTTTACAGACATATATATTGTCCCTAACACTCAATTTCGGTTTTAAAATATCATCTGAGATTAATCACCCAACTTTTATAGATAAATTTATTTCTTCAAAGGCTTTAGTTGTTACAGTATTAACCTCATATTTCAAAGTGGAGGTTCAGAAATTATTTATCGGGTTGGGCATAGTGGAGGATGGGGTTATCAAAGTCAGTGGGCAATGGGAGTCACCCTCATATGTACGAAACTGCACCAGCGAGCGAAGCGTACATGACATTTCCATCACCACGCTGGCCCCAAGTATCGCCTGGAATAGCCGCGTCACTAAGTTACGCCAGTATTTTGGTTTTGTGCTAATGAACGAAATTTCTGTACCAGATGTTGGCACTAACGGTTTATGTCAGGACGATGCGGATAATTTCGCAGAAAATGCTGGAAACAGATGCCTAGTACAAGTTACAATGAGACTTGGTTCTGATGAACCTAATCTGGGTTATGACAAGGTTATATCTGCCCCCTGGCCACGATCCTTGCATATTTCCTTCGCTCATCTCTACCGCATTTATTTTACTTATGTGATTCTTCTGCCATACCCAATTTTCACTACCATACATAAGTGTTGGCACTAACACTCCTGTATGCACATTCAGTCTGACCCTTTAAGACACCATCTGGCTATTCATAAAGGCGCGCAGGGCACCATTTACCATATTTCCTGCATTCACTCTCCTTACAATATCTCCTTCACATATTCCATCCTTTGTAAATTTAGATCCCAAGTATACAAATTCTTTCACCTCTTTCACTTGTTCCCCATCTATCAGAATATTGCCATTCATCATAGATTCATCTCTTTCAAAAAGCATAACTTTTGTTTTGTTTACACTTACTTTCCCTTTCCCTTTCAAAGCTTCATTCATAATATTTACCATCTCCTGTAGCTTATTAGCGGATGACGCAAGTATTACTTGATCATCAGCGTAGAGTAAACATTTGATGAGTAATTCATTCATTCTTAACCCATACATACTTTCTTTTAAATCTGTCAAACATTTATCCATGAATAGGTTGAACAGCCACGGTGACGCAACACATCCCTGTCGAACACCTCTTTCGACAGGAAACCACTCCGTGTACGCCCTGTTTATTCTAACACAAGCACTAGAACCCTCATAGAGAGACTTCAAAGCTTGAATCAGATTACCGCTCACCCCATACGTAGATAACGTTGACCACAAGTTATTCGTCACCACTCGATCACAGGCCTTTTCTAAGTCTACGAAAGCGCAATTTGTATTTAGGTATACTTTTTTTTAGTTCGTTTTATTTTTAGTTTTCCCAGTTTCATTTTAATGCAATGTAGATATCGTCTATAAAACCTATAAAACATTTACCCTATTAAAACTTGAATATAACTCTTATAGACCTTCCTAATGTGGGTCACATATAAATAAATACAACACAATGGTAGAAATAAATGAAATAGTAAAACAGGTAAAGAAATATTTATATTCACCTTTCCAACAGCTACAGCTGTGGTGGCCATGTCCAAGTAAAACGTCTCCCCATCACATCCTGGGGCCACTACTGATAATGGGTTTGTCCCTAAGGCAGCCTAAAAAAAAAAGATAATTCCTGTTAGTAACAACATATCCGCTTTAAAACTACTTGCAAGCCCTTTAATTTGGTATAATTCGTGACTTAACATTAATTAATTGAGGGAAAATATGCATAAATATTTCGTACAAAATTCGTGTCTAAACTCTGAGGGCAACTGAAGGTCACACAGGTTCTTTTAATAATAATGTTGTTTGGGCCAATTTCAGGCATAGGATTCGTTTCGTTTTAATTTACAATGATTTTAGCACTTTTTTTTTAAATTCCTTAAGTATGAGTTATGCCAACTAAGTTACATAACCATCATTTAGATCAGGAATTTCTCCAAACGAATGATGCACTTGCTGTCTCAGCGAAGGTACACGAACAAGATCATGGGACGTCAGGAAACGCACATTTATTATATGTGTGCTGTTCCTGTAGACACAGTGCACCATCTATATTATTATTATTTCGGGGAGGGTCTTACTGAGACAGTGGATGCACTTCGACTTGTGGATCCTTTGTGCGTGCTCCGTCGTTTAGTCTCCCCTAGATACTCTGAAGCACCCATTCCAGGAGTTTGAGAGTAGGCTTTAGGTTGGAGCCATTGAAGTCTTCTGGTTGCGGAGAGGCCACTTTCAGCAGAGTCATTCGTGTCCTGGCTAATGCATCGCATTCGCACGTTATGTGGTTAATTGTTTCTTTCAGGCACTGAAAGTAGAGTCTTCCGCAATGCCCATAGTTTATTACATAGATTTTGCACTGAAATGGCCCATTGCCACTGCAAACCTTACCTGTCTTCTACTAAGGTTTCGCGAAGCCTGGATTTACTACATCCAAAAATGTTTTGGAATGTATCAAGCGCGGTGTTATTGCAATACAGGGTTCAGGACCTGTTTGCCCTTGTTGATTGCCCTTTCTACCTTCAAGACAATAGTAGCCATGCAATCCTTACCATATGTTGTGTACAAGACAGTTATGTCTCCTTTCATTCCAGCACTAGGCTAGATCTGATTATGCTTGTGTCCCGTGCTTTAAGTGCCGCCTGGCTGTCCCTGAGGAATATTATCTTCCTACCAACGACTTTCTGGTTCAGCATCTCTTTGACACACATTTATGGCAAACATTTCAGATTGGATAACTGTAGTGTATTGTTCTAGGCTGTAGCTTTTGCTTAGCCCCTTCGAATGGTGCACTATGAATGAATGAATCCACGGTGCACCATAATCTGGTAGAGTGTTTTTGGTAAGGAGTGAAGTTTGGTAGAGAGCGTTTGCCTTCTTTTGCGAGACCGTCAGCTCGCTAAAGGCAAATGAGAGGCAAAGAAAAGATGTGGCTGGTGCCCTCCTCACAGCTGGAGGTGGCTGGTTGGAACAAGGGGCATATATTGCCTTTACCACATCCCCTCAATAAGCCGTAGAACATCAGAGGCGGCGTCATTTGAAACACAAATGTGGAATGTGAAAGGGACTCCAGTGATCTTATTCAAGGATGAGGAGGAGCCCCGAGGTTTTATTGGGTGTTCTGATGTTGCTGCGAATGCCACACTTTATATTGGATGGATTTGGTCTTACACGGGAGTGCACAAATGCATTTTCCAACGAAAAAAGATTTAAATCCCACATTCAAATATATAATATATTAAAGCCCAAAAAGAAATAGATGAGTATTGGGAAAGTGTGAGTGATACGTTGAATGAATGTGAACCGAATGAGCGAATAATTATGTTAGGAGATTTTAATGGATGGGTAGGTGTGAAACGTGATGGATATGAAAGGACTCTTGGTATGTTTGGTGACAAACGGGTGAATGAAAATGGACGAAGTTTGCTTGGAATATGTGTGGAACATAGTCTTTTTGTGGCAAACACTATGTTTGAGCACAAGGGGATTCATGTGTATACAAGGGAAGAAGGGAATGCTAGAAGTATGATTGATTTTGTAATTGTGGACGAAAAACTGAAGAAGAAAGTTCTAGATGCTCGAGTATACCGCGGGGTCGACATCGATACTGACCACTACCTGGTCGTTGCCCGAATCGGTGGTCTTTTTAATCGGTGGCGCCATAGAAAGAAGGAAACCTCGAGCATTCTTGAACGAATAAAAGTGGAGAGATTGCAAGAAGAGGATGTTAGAGAAGAATATCTGAAAAATTTGAGTGGGCGATTCAAGAGTGAAGACGAAGGAAATGAGATTGAAAGTTTATGGAATAAATTTAAAGATGGAGTGGTTGGTGCTGCTATTGATGTATGTGGCGTGTCTAAAAGGAGGAAAGGTAAGAAAGAGAAGAATTTGTGGATGGACAAAAATGTTCAAGCAGCTGTGTGTGAAAAGAAGAAAGCTTGGTCCGATTGGTTGGCTACAAAAGCGAACCAACGAATGCAAAAGGCAACGAATGATGACGTAAAAAAGGCAAGAATGGAATACAAAAGGGTGAAAGTAATCGTGAAAGAAGCTGTAAGAAAGAAAAAAGAAGAATACAGTGATATGTATGATAGGAGACTTTCTGATGATTTTCAGTCAAACAAAAAGTTTTTCTGGAAATCAATACAATTTGCCCGAGGGAGATCTACTTCCTCGGAGCTTTGTAAAATCAGAAGTTTAGATGGAAGTTTAATAAAAGGAGAAGAATGGATATTGAAGAGATGGAAGGATCATTTTGAAAGTTTGTTTGAAAGAAATGAAGCAGAGGTAAATATGGCCTCTGCGGATAGCAATGAATGTAAGACAAGTGATAGCGAGATTAGTATGGATGACATCATGAAAGCGATAAAAGGTATGAAATCAGGTAAGGCTGCTGGGTATGACAGAGTGTCAGTCGAGATGCTGAAGGCTGGCCGCGGGATTGTGGTAGCTCAGCTGTACTGCCTTTTCAATATATGCTGGGAGAAAGGTCAAGTCCCAAGAGATTGGAGCAAGGCCGTAATTGTCCCTCTATATAAAGGAAAAGGGTCACAGCAGGAGTGCAAAAATTACCGCGGTATCAGCCTTCTTAGTGTCGTCGGCAAATTGTATGCAAAGATATTAATTGAAAGGGTGATTAATGAAACTGATGGGAAAATATGGGACGTGCAAGCGGGATTTAGAAGAGGAATGGGATGTACGGATCAGGTCTTTTCTTTACGGTGCATAACTGAAAAATGTTTGGCTAAACACCAAAAAGTTTATTGCGCGTTCGTAGATTTAGAAAAGGCCTATGATCGAGTGGTGAGGAATGAGCTGTGGTCAACGTTATCTACGTATGGGGTGAGCGGTTGTCTGATCCAAGCATTGAAGTCTCTCTATGAGGGTTCTAGTGCCTGTGTCAGAATAAACGGAGCGTACACGGAGTGGTTTCCTGTCGAAAGAGGTGTTCGACAGGGATGTGTTGCGTCACCATGGCTGTTCAACCTATTCATGGATAAATGTTTGACAGATTTAAAAGAAAGTATGTATGGGTTAAGAATGAATGAATTACTCATCAAATGTTTACTCTACGCTGATGATCAAGTAATACTTGCGTCATCCGCTAACGAGCTTCAGGAGATGCTAAATATTATGAATGAAGCTTTGAAAGGGAAAGGAATGAAAGTGAATGTAAACAAAACGAAAGTTATGCTTTTTGAACGAGATGAATCTATGATGAATGGCAATATTTTGATAGATGGGGAACAAGTGGAAGAGGTGAAAGAATTTGTATACTTGGGATCTAAATTTACAAAAGATGGAACATGTGAAAGTGATATCGAAAGGAGAGTGAATGCAGGGAATATGGTAAATGGTGCTCTGCATGCTTTTATGAATAGCCAGATGGTGTCTCAAAGGGCTAGACTGGCAGTGCATGCTGGAGTGTTGGTGCCAACACTTATGTATGGTAGTGAAAGTTGGGTATGGCAGAAGAATCACAAAAGTAAAATAAATGCGGTAGAGATGAGAGCGTTGAGAAGCATGAGTGGATTAAAACTGAGTGACAGAGTAAGAAATAGTGTGATAAGAGAACGTTGTGGTATAAAAGAAGACGTAGTGACTAAAATTGAGAAAGGTATGCTTAGATGGTTTGGGCATGTAGAGAGAATGAATGAAAGGAGACTGACAAAAAGGATTTATGAGTCAAGAGTGAATGCGAAAGTTGGAAGGGGAAGACCAAGGCGAACGTTCCTGGACCAAATCCAGGACATTTTAAATAACGGCCAGGTCAAGAGTACTCTAAACCGACGAACTTGTATGAAAGGTTTAATGAGATTGAAAGAAGCGAAGGAGATATGCAAGGATCGTGGCAAGTGGAAGGATGTTGTCTCTGCCTACCCCTATGGGAATGAGGCGTGATGCTATGTATGTATGTATGTTCAAATATATGCAGACGAAGTTACACGGATCAGCTAGTATAGATTATAAATGCGAAATTAATATGTCTATTTGTAATGATAAATTAAAAGTTGAAGGGGAAGGAATAGAGGAAGAACTGTATAGGAAAACTCGTAATTTGTAACGTCATGTCTGTGAAACTAGTGTCTAGGTTTATCGCTATAGAATTACGATATCACAAGTTTCCAATTATAGGAAATTGTGTAACACGAGGTAAACTATAGTAATTTACTAACTTATTTTTCCTCGTGTGTTTATCCTGTTTAAGTCAGCAATATATACATTCTATTAGAAACAGTGACTTTGTATTTTTCTCTGATGTTATGTATTTTACCTGATCTCATGCCTTAATGTTGTTTACATCGTGAATTAAAAATAATATTGGTTATCTATCATATCGGATCATGGCGGACCTTCTACTTATATTCACGAATGATTCCTGGATATGTAGCTTTCGTAACGATGTTTTCTTTTATGGCAAACAAAATTACCCAAACATTTGCACAATATGATTTGTTAATATATTGATATAAATGATTATAACAAAGATATTTGTTACTGCAAAAAAATATCAGTTACCGGGCGGGGAAACTACTTAACACCAACATTATACATACATAGCATCACGCCTCATTCCCTTAGGGGTAGGCCAAGACAATATCCTTCCACTTGCCACGATCCTTGCATATCTCCTTCGCTTCTTTCATTCTCATTAAACCTTTCATACACATTCGTCGGTTTAGAGTACTCTTGACCTGGCCGTTATTTAAAATGTCCTGGATTTAGTCCAGAAACGTTCGCCTTGGTCTTCCCTTTCCAACTTTCGCATTCACTCTTGACTCATAAATCCTCTTTGTCAGTCTCCTTTCATTCATTCTCTCTACATTCCCAAACCATCTAATACCTTTCTCAATTTTAGTCACTACGTCTTCTTTTATACCACAACGTTCTCTTATCACACTACCATCCGTTATATCCATAATATTATACCATCCATTGATATCGTACAGAATTATGTCTACCTCGGATCCCAGATCTGCAGTGATGGCAGCTGTGTGCCAGAGATAAAGAGACGCATTGCAATAGCCAAGAGTTCTATGACACGCCTGTACAAGATCTGGAAGAATCGGGGTATTTCACTGACTACAAAGAGTCAATTCCTCTAATATACAAAGTATATTAGAGGAATGTAGCACCAGTGACCGAGAAGTTAAGGAGTGGAAGGTTAGCCTGGTATGGACATGTAATGAGAAGGGAGTAGAGCCAAGTATGCAAGAGGGTCCTAAATATGATGGTTAGCGGCAGGGCCGGGAAAGAGCGACCAACAAAAGTGTGGATGAATTGTGTGAAAGAGGATATGTGTATAAAGGGTGTGAATGTAGAAATGACAGCGGATAGAGTGAAGTGGCGAAATGAAACACGCTGTGCCGACCCCACCTAGTGGGATAAGGGCAAGAAAAACAACAACAACAACAAAGAGTCGCCTGGTCCGTGCCTTAATCTTCTCAATCTTTATGTATGGAGTTGAAACTTGGACCATAAAGGCAAGAGGAAGGCAAAGAATAGATGCGTTCGAGAAGTGGTGCTGGAGGCATGTTAAAAATTCCTTGGACATCCAAACGCACAAACGTATCTATTCTATCGCAGCTCGGAATCAAGGTTAAGCTCTCATTTGTATGTTATCAACGAATTTTGACTTTTTTCGGGTACGTCATGCGGCGAGAGGACTGTTTGGAAAAGCTCATAATCCCGTGATTATGAGGTTTTCCAAATAGTCCTCTCCCAGTGTTTCCCGTGAAACACATACGGAAAAAGATCTCGAGGCCTTTCCCCGACACGATGGGCTGACCAATTGAGTGAGACCAAACAAACTACTTTTTATAACCTAGCCAAGATGGCCACCAACAGAAGCGGGTGGAAAGCCTGGATCCATTCGCGATTAGGATCTTACCAGGACCACGATCTTCAGTCATGAAGGGGCGATTAGAGAGAGAGTAGTTATCGGTAATGAGTTAATTATCGCATACCTGCAGTGAAGTAAAGACTTGATAGAAATGATTATAACAATGATATTTTTACTGTTATGAATTATTAATAACTGTTATTGCTATTTTCTGTTATTTCAAAATGGACTTTAACTTCATGACTTAAGGTTCGATTTCATTTATAATAATTTGTATAGAATTTTGACCCTTTCAATAATTCATGAAAAGAGTTTACCTTTTTACTTCGCGTCGGTGCAAGTAGTGGGGAGGTGTTCGTGAAGGCCATTCCTATTAAGCCTTCATTAGAAGCCTTCTTAGCCCAATAACCTGCCATACCGTTGTGATTGGACCCTACAATAAAAAAAGAACGATTTTTCAAGTAATTAAGTTTAATATTTCTATTTCGTCTCGCTACAACTCAAGAACGGCTGGATTGATTTGGATAATTTTGTTGATAATAAAGGTGATATTCGTCATACTGTCTCATTTTTTAAAATCCAGTTCTGATGATGGCATCCATGAGAAAACCGAATAAGTGTTAAATTTGCATTAAGCGCGACAAATGGATGAATAACTCAAGATCACGCCAACCGATTTCGATGATTCTTTTTTTATTGGCAAGGATATACTTCATGGGTTGTTTTGTGATAGTTTGGTTAGGTTCTAATGATGGAATCCACGACAAAGTGACGGAACTCTTCAATTCTTGGGAGCAAATCAACGATACTCGGCAGAATCTTGTATAGGCTATCCAGATATTTGAGTTGCCTACCGTAACTTCGGTATGGTCAAGTGCTAGTCGTAGTTAAATATGAAGATCAGTGGATCTCCTCAACGACTTACAGTAAGGGTGCGGTTTAAGGCAGAAAATGTAAGTGTCTGTAATCAAATAGCAATGAGCTTACGTTTGTTGCTAAATTGCAACACGTGTTTAGATGTACACATATTGAGACGAATTTGTTACTTTACTTCAGATTCACAAAAATCAAAAAATAAATAAAAATTTTAACAAAAAAGAACCGCCTTCAAAACAAACTTACAAATTATGCTCTAAAAAGTAAGAAATAATTGCGTATTCTTCTATAGTGTTCTTCGTATTGTTATATTTGGAGTCGGTGTCAGCCAAGGTGCCTACATATATAGCTACAGGTGGGAGAAACGCGAGAGCTGCCAAATGGACACGCGGGAACATCTTCCTTGGCTGACACCGACTCCGAATATAACAATACGAAGAACGCTATAAAAGAATACGCAATTATTTCTTACTTTTTAGAGCATATTAATTTATTTGTAAGCCTGTTTTGAAGGCGGTTCTTTTTTGTTAAAATTTTTATTTATAACAGGTACATACCACCACCACCATCGATAGAGCTCAAAAAACACCATCGTGGTATGTACCCGTTAAAAATATACACATACATAAAATTCGTAAAATATATAGATTATAATTAAAAATATAGATTATAAATAAAACCTAGTACAAATAGTCGTCGTCACTAAAAACATAGAGAAATGTTATGATTCTTTACTTGTTTCTTAATAATAGTGGCGGTTATCAAATTAAATTAAAAAGAATACTTTTGTTTTTGACATTTGACATTGACAACCAACAATTTCCGATCGCAACTATAATATTTGATAGTTTGGCGGGAATCTGGGCGTAAATTCTAGTATTTTTGATTACGAATTATTTTTTGTTCCGGTTAAGTTTTGATTGGAGTGTTGGTGCCAACACTTATGTATGGTAGTGAAAGTTGGGTATGGCAGAAGAATCACAAAAGTAAAATAAATGCGGTAGAAATGAGAGCGTTGAGAAATATGAGTGGATTAAAACTGAGTGACAGAGTAACTAATAGTGTGATAAGAGAACGTTGTGGTATAAAAGAAGATGTAGTGACTACAATTGAGAAAGGTATGCTTAGATGGTTTGGGCTTTTAGAGAGAATGAATGAAAGGAGACTGACAAAAAGGATTTATGAGTCAAGAGTGAATGCGAAAGTTGGAAGGGGAAGACCAAGGCGAACGTTCATGGACCAAATCCAGGACATTTTAAGGTACGGTCAGGTCAAGAGTACTCTAAACCGACGAACTTGTATGAAAGGTTTAATGTGAATGAAAGTGATACCAAAGGACGACATAAAACCTACATTAATAAACTAATACTTCAAAAAACTCAGCAGGGTATCCTTTTTTAACCATATTTATTAGAATGTAACTAATTCGTAGGAAAAATGCTGGAAATCTTACCTTTCATAGTGACCCATCCCACTCCTGTGGCTTTAGCTTTCTTTATAGCTATATCCATTCCAAAATGGCTGGCTGTAGCTCCTAGTACTTGATTGGCATCTATCCAGGCAGTTGAAGCGTTTTCCTTTAATATCTTCGGCTGGTTATTGGGTTTACAATCACCGCTTAGTATATCATTCACGTAGAATTCTGTGAGGAAAATCTACAGCTTATTATCTTTACACACTATAAAACGAAGTCTTTCGCTGTGTAATACCTCAGGTCTTTTAAACTTTACAACTGATTTTAATGCAGTCTTCAACAATAGATAGAGTGATTCAAGAGGAAGGTTTACATATATAATACATGTATATTATAACAAAAAAAAAGTCAAGAAATCCAAACATTTGTAATCTGATGTAACAAACTTATTTTGTGAGCTTAAATCGTAATCGAACCTTACGAGATAGATCAAATTAATATACTAAGGAATTGTATATCTTAAAAAGATCGATAAAAAATCCGTAATAAAATATATATATCTCTAAAGGATAACCTACAATATCCATTTTGATCTTTAACATATTACAAAAAAATAGCTTGGTAAACCAAGCTATTTTATACAATACACTATTACTCTTTATCCGATCAAATACATTAAATACGTTGTATATTTCATGTAGATTAAAACTGCCCTGAACAGCATGTCATTAAAATGGATATCTTAGAAGATATTAGAGATTTAAAAAGCGGTTGACCAGTGGCTGGCTTGGGTTATATAGCATCAAATAGTTGTCGTACTTTAATATCCACATTTAAGCATACGAAGATGCAGTTGAGTCTCTAATTAAAGATTCACGTTTCCACAATGAATAATGATATCCTTCAGTATTAATAAGACTGTTTTACTTCAAGACTGTTTTACCTACATTCATATACGAGTACAATACACAATTTCTATTTTTCTATAATACTATTTGCTACTCGTTTTAACAACGGTCTAACAGGTGGGTGTGAGCGAGATAACATGACTTATATAGTTATACTATTTAGTTAGATTATTAAAAGTGAACTGTGTTCATTAGATACGTAGATTTGCTTTCTTTTTTATATCAATGTAAATGTATGTATTTTATTGAAGTATTTGTTCAAGTTCTAGTTTGTAAGACTTCATAATGTTTTGGGAAGAATTTTTAATAATTTAGGCGAATTGTATTATAAATATATACATAGATAGTATCACGCCTCATTCCCATAGGGGTAGGCAGACACAACATTCATACAGCTCATTCTCTGATGACGCAAGTATTACTTGATCATCAGCGTAGAGTAAACATTTGATGAGTAATTCATTCATTCTTAACTTCAACACACAACGCAACATATCCCTGTCGAACACCTCTTTCGACAGGAAACCACTCCGTGTACGCTCCGTTTATTCTGACACAAGCACTAGAACCCTCATAAAGAGACTTCAATGCTTGGATCAGACGACCGCTCACCCCATACGTAGATAACGTTGACCACAGCTCATTCCTCACCACTCGATCATAGGCCTTTTCTAAATCTACGAACGCGCAATAAACTTTTTGGTGTTTAGCCAAACATTTTTCAGTTATGCACCGTAAAGAAAAGACCTGATCCGTACATCCCATTCCTCTTCTAAATCCCGCTTGCACGTCCCATATTTTCCCATCAGTTTCATTAATCACCCTTTCAATTAATATCTTTGCATACAATTTGCCGACGACACTAAGAAGGCTGATACCGCGGTAATTTTTGCACTCCTGCTGTGACCCTTTTCCTTTATATAGAGGGACAATTACGGCCTTGCTCCAATCTCTTGGGACTTGACCTTTCTCCCAGCATATATTGAAAAGGCAGTACAGCTGAGCTACCACAATCCCGCGGCCAGCCTTCAGCATCTCGACTGACACTCTGTCATACCCAGCAGCCTTACCTGATTTCATACCTTTTATCGCTTTCATGATG
>JACTOM010000922.1:5995101-6036788 GCA_015832385.1 Elymnias hypermnestra | reverse complement strand
GTTGCCGTAAGGTCTGGAGGTGACCGTCTTGATTGGCGAGGTCTAAAGAGCCAGGGCCCTTGCCGACAGGGTCCTGATTCAAGCTTGGAAGGAGCTTCTCGAGTCTCCAAGTGCGGGTGCGATCACGGTGGAGGCGATCCGTCCTCGCCTCGAACAATGGTTAGATAGGCGGCACGGATCGCTTACCTTTAGGCTGGTGCAAGTACTGACCGGACACGGATGTTTCGGAAAGTACTTGCATCAGATAGCACGACGGGAAGAGTCCTCTATCTGCCATCAGTGTGGTGCGCCTGCCGATACGGCGACCCACACTATGGCAGAATGTCCGGCTTGGGGACCACAGCGACATCCACTGATGTCCCTCATCGGAGCGGATCTCTCACTGCCAAGTGTAGTGGGCGCCATGCTTGACAGTGAGATAGGATGGAATGCAGTTGCCTCCTTCTGCGAAGCCGTCATTTCTCTGAAGGAGGCAATGGAGCGAGTACGAGAAGCTGCAGCGGATGCTGCTCCCCTAAGGAGGAGGAGGCTGGGTGGCAGGAGGCGTCTTTACGAACGCCTCTTGTCTCCTCCTTGAACATCCTCAGTCGGTTCACCCGGGAGTGTCAGAGTGAATGCGCAAGGGAGCCTCTGACACTCCACACTCAGGGTGAGGAGGGTGTCGCTGGGTTTTAGTGGGTATTCTGGCCTTGCCGGTGAGTCCCACACTCCCTGCCTAGTGGCAGGGGTGCGCAAATGCATTTCCCAGCGAGAAAAAAAAAAAAAAAGGTCAATGACTGTGTTATGCACTTTACACTGTTCGCTTCGATCACACTTTTCGTAACGTTTTCGTCACGCATCATTAAACAAGGAAAGTGAACTGGAAATATTTTGGAACTGAAACATCTTTAGGCGCACGATGGTAATTTTTTACGGATGCAACGTGTGATTAGCGTCACGAAGACGTGCAGCGTTTTTTATGCGAATTCGTTTGAAGGTTAGGTAGTTTTAATATTTACAAATAACATGTGGCATTTTAATTTGCTACTCGTCATTTAATATATTATTTTTCATAAAATGTATAGATAAAAAAAATTTTTCATAAATTCTCTTTACGAAACTTTAATTTGAAAATAGAATTTCTATAGTAATAATTAATTTACAATGATTTTATATAAAATTAAATTGAGTTTAGTTATTTTTACTATTCACAAAAAAATCACCAGGAATTTTAATTTAATATTCATCTGAGACTTTACTGTATTTTTAAGCAATATAAAATAATTTGCCAAAGAAGTTTCACTTCTGACATGTGTACTTTGTACACGTGCACTTTTAAATTTTTATTTAGGTATCAATGGTTATTAAGAGTTAGGAATTTATTTTTTATATTCTAATAGGTAAAAACTTATAACTTGGACGTGTTATCCAGACGTTTTAGAGGTTATCCTGTTTATGTTGTTACATCGAAAATAAAGACAACAATATGTATATTTTTCGATAATATTTCATAAAAATTAATAGTAGGTGTGTGAATAACAATCACTTTGTGGAATTAAAATGTTAAATATAAAAATATACATTCCTGTGTGTTTTATGAATTTTTTATAATTAATATTAAATCTACTACTTACAAATAACCATAACTCCAAGGCACTTAGATTATTAGAACGATCCACTTCGCTTCCTATTAGAAGCGAAAGGTCAGGTGTATATGCATAATTTAAAAGGAAACTATGACAACAAAATAAACATTTAACGGAATAATTATATTAATAACGTAATATTTCAAAAAAAAGATTTTTGATTTAATAAAACAAATACTTACAGCTTTATTAAAAAATAATAAACACCGCACTGTGTAAACAAATTGAAACCGAGACGCACGTGTAACCTACTCTGTGCAAAGTAGCCGACTGAATGCAGTCATAACTCAATAAGTCTTATAAAAAAGACGTTACATAACCATGGCTGACTAATTTATCGAAATAAATCCTAATTATGTAATAAACTAACATTTTAAAGGACATTAAATTATCAGTTGTACTTAAATTATAACCAATAAAATTGTTTTCAGTCTTCCACGCAAAATATAATAGAAAAGGAGATAGCAGATACGAGAGAGAGAGAGATAGAATTAATTACCCATTTTATGAATAGAATTAGATTTGATTAGGCATGGGATTACTAACGGACAAATCCGTTATTTGCTACATATCTGTTAAAATAACAAGTAACGAAAATAACTACAATCCAAAAGTGTTATTACTAGAGATGAAACGGATAGATGTTGTGCCGGTGTCCGGCCAACCTTGAAGCCGGATAGTCGAATATTCGGCCAAACTTAGTCGAAATTATTAAACGCTTTATTGTATTCTAAAATTAATTGCAAATAAGAGATTATAAAAAAACGTGTTGATGATAAACAATACCAACAATTATAGAAAATTAAAAAACCTAATAAAATGATCTCAAATTCGTTTGAGTTTGTGGTTGTTTTATTAGTTTTTTTTAATGAGTATGGTAATTTTTGAATTTTGTATAATTTTTAAGGTACATTAAAAATTGGATTCCATAAAAATAGATCCCATTTTTGGTAATCGCTTATTTTTAATATAAAAGTTAAACTAGTGTTCTTAGCGAAGGATTTTTATGATGTAATTAAAATTTAACGATTTTCTACGTTAAATAAAGTGTTTTCAATCTTCATGTCGTATTTATTTCACTCGTTTCTTATGCATAGTGAACTAGTGTTATAATAACTTCAACTAGTAAAAGAGAGTGATAGAAATAACCAGTAATGCTATCGTATTATAGAAATTAATCGTGAACAATTAATATTTATTACTTATTAAGATCTCATAATGAGTCGAATATATTTTCCACAAACTATAATAATGAACTAAACGTAAGAATATACAGTACTGATCTTTAATAGGTTTTAAAATAATTTTAAAAAAGTACACGTTTAATATAGCCGATGAATTTATAAAGTCAAATATGTGGTCTATAGAAAAAGTAACTATATGTCAACAAATAACTAGATAATATATCAGTTATTTAACCTTAAAATTATTTAACGAGTTACAGTTATTTAAAAAAAAGCAATAGCTCCCATGCTTAGATTTGACATATTGAAGGTCTGAGTTATCTGTGGCCATCTACGTTGTATTTACATTAAATGTTTACAGTAATGATAACATTTTGATAGTAATTTTATGGTAACAGTTTTTAGGGTTTGCAAAGTTTTTTCATTTAAATGAAAAAATATTTTTGAAGTGTTTATTTTTTACGCACGCATGACTTGGTTAGTAACCTGCTGAATGCGTGACGAGAGCGTTACGGAGAGTGTGATTGGGCGAGGTGAACGGATGTTGAGAGGGAGATATAAGTTGGCGAAGATAGAGAGTTACGTTTTACTTTAGTCGCGATATATTTTTTTAAATAAATACATGCTTTTGTCTAATTAATAATGACGGATTAATCGGTATAATTTTCAAGGAATCCATCTTTTGTATTTGTCGCCATTTTGAATGATTTCCGATTTTTATAGCAGTAATTTAATGTCCCATATTTTGTTTCTTATTTAAATCTCGTTTCTATTTATTCTTATAATTTCAACTTGTAATAAATACACGTTTTTATCATGCACGAATAATAATGGGAGATTACTAAGATATTATTTTGAATGACACCATCTTGTAAATTTGTCGAAAGATTTTGGGTTATTTATTTTCTGCCAGTAACTTAAAGTGGCTTATTTTATTAAAATCTCTTTTCTATTTCTTCTTTTTATTTTAACTACGAAAAAAACCGTCTCATTAGATACCTACTGGCAAATTATTATTAGGAACACTCGCTTTATTAAATTTCTTCAACGGCCTTGGCTTCCAATCCTTTCATACGCCATGAATTTTAGACAAATATTTGCAGATTAAATTTTTTATTATATTATTTTAAAATAAAATATAATAACCATATTATTATAATATTGTTATGGTATTTTTTACACTATTTCAATGTATATCGTTTTTAATCTGCACTTCTTATCAAAATGGCGGGAAAAAATATAACGAGATCTTATATAATTAAAACACTTTACATGTAGGTACACTGTATTGTAATATTTTGGAGTATTTTAAAGAAAATAGAGTGTATGTGTATGTTAAATACCCTGAGGTTTTATTTATTGATAATTTTTAGAATCAGTGAAAAGTAGGTATAGAAAACGAATATTGACTTAAATATATATATATATATATATATATATATATATATAAACTTGTTCGTTGTTATAACTCAACTTTAAATACTTGTAAGGACTGTGCTAATTAGGTTATACCTTTAAAGCCATTAGTATTCATTCGTCAATTGACAACATGACGTCACGTAATTAATGTTCTCTAACATCACGTTTATAAATAGCTGAAGTGTTTTAGTAATAGAATTGAATAGGAAAAATAGATTTTATGCGTTTGGCTGTGGTTTCACCTTATGGTAAGTAATGATACGACTACTCGCTTTGGCTAGTTACCACCAAAGACCTACCAAGCAAGAGATTTGTGCTCCAGTACGATGCTGTATGTTATGTATGCTCATATGTTACTCGTTACAGGTTAAATATTTTGCTACCCCGCTGTCACCAGTCTTTAATGTGGTAATCACAACAGCACCAGAATAAAAGTACAACACTAATACGCAAAAGCAAGCAAAAGTCCCCCCCCCCCCCCCTTCGGCTACCACCGCTTTATACATAATACACCTTATAAATATTGCAATGCAGCAACAAACGTAAGCTGATTGCTATTTGATTACAGACGGTGATTTATTCTTCCAAAAATCGCACCCTTACTGTAAGCCGTTGAGGAGTTCCATTGATCATCATATTTAACTACGACTATCACTTGACCATGCCAAAGTTACGGTAGGGAACTCAAATATCTGGAGATCTTATAAAAGATTTTGCCGAATTTCGTTAATTTGCTCCTAAGAATTAAAGAGTTCCGTTACTTTGTCATGGATCCCTTAATCAAAACCTAACCCTTCAATCTTTCATTAAAGTAAATTCTTTCCAATAAAAAAAGATTCATAGAAATCGCCTGGAGTGATCTCGAGTTATTCGTCCATTTGTCGAGCACATGCTTAATGCAAATTTAAGACTTATCCGGTTTTCTCATGGATGCCATCATCAGAACTGGATTAAAAAAAATGGGACCCTACGACAAGCGTATTTCATATAAAAAAAATCATCATGACCCCTTCGACGACTCACGGTAGCGAAATCAATGGCTCACCATTTTTTTGGAAATGTCATTAGCTGTTAGCCCTACTGGCTTTTACAGCGTAACCGGAAAGAAGGACGGGCTCTTATGGAGGCCAGCACTTTTCGAGTGCGAGCCTTAAAAAGGGCTACCTTCTCAATGGAAACGCCGCTCTAAGGGTGTCTCCTGCGAGACCGCACCTTGGCTTGGACGTTATCATATATCATCATATCCGGCAAAGGGGTGGGGTGGGATGATCAAGAGCGTCCCGGGAAGCCTGGCTCACCAACTAAATGGCCTATTTATTTGCTGCAATTGAGGCTGGCAAACGTTAATGATTTAGCAAGTAAGCGTGCCTTTATTGTTTCGTAATTTCGTACAATATGAAATTGTCTTGATCTATCTACTATCCTTTCTCTCTATTTTTATATAAATCAAATATCATTCTAATACGAAATAAACTACACAATTTTCAGCGAAGCAAAATAAAAATAATGATTGTAATCGATTGAATAGTTTCGTAGCTTATCTCGGACAAACACTGTGACAGGGAATTAGTATATACATATAGATACATTGGATTTATATATAGATATGAAGATCAAAGTAAAGAAAAAGATTATAGTATAACTAGCTAATCCGACGGATGTCGTCTTATTCAAATTTAGATAATGAATCTCGTCCGTAGCCATGGCGTCCAAATTGTTTATTACCAAATAAATGAAAATAAATAAATCAATGTATTAAAACACTGATTCAAGAGATAACTGAAAAGAGTTTAAAATCTAGAAATAAATTTATAAATAATACATTAATTGACAAACACATGCTAATACACACACACATGGTATGTTATATAGAAAAATGATAATAAAATATAAAAAGTGCGTGCGTACACATGTTAGAAGTGAAACTTCTTTGGAAAACTAATTTTAAAGTGTTGTATATATTTATAAAAATGTAAAAATTTAGATTTTCGATATTCAGAGGGAGGGGAAAAAGGAAGATATGTTAGGAATTTCAATGAATTTAATTATCTTTAAAATATTAAAAGCGTCGAAAATTAATACATATTGAAATCTCAAATGACGAATTGTAAATTATAAATTAAATTCTGATTTAGAAATGAAAATTTAGAAAAAATAATTATTAAACGACGAGTTGCAAATTAATGTCTCATGTTATTTGAAATATTAAAACTACCTAACCTTCAAACGAATTAGCATAAAAACGCTGCAAATCTTCGTGACACTAATCACGCGTTTCATTTGTAAAAAATACCGTCGTGCACTTCAGCAAGTTTCACTTTAATAATATAATATATATGTCGGAAAATAAGACGGAGAAGGAAGCATAAGGCATAGGGGAGTAGGGTTTTCGCCGACATCGTGATTAATGGCATCCATAAATTCCATATTGAGGGCGTTTGTCGGTGCAATCAAACATTTTATTAATTAAGTCAGATTTATAATAACAATTTACACAAACTCATTAGTAATAATAGCTGGGAACGCGACAGTTTCAATAGTCGACCGCTCTGGCGGACCGTCACCCGAGAACTACCAAGAGACACGCGCCGGACTGCCACTTATTGACTCTGCCCCACGCCGATAGACAGATGGCGCCTGCGTTCTACAGCCTATAATCCTATTGTATAAATATATTTATTAATTTTTTCTTTATATGTACATATATAGATAGATAACAACGATATAATTCAATTTAATTTAAATTTATATTTATACTTAAGAGAAGGTGACTCTGCCTGAACTATTACCAATCAATAAACAAAAATATATTTTCATTTCATTTCAATTGGGTATTGTTAGAGTGAAAGTGTCGAAAACCACCTCGCCGCGACCTTGAACGCGCGGGTCAACGCACTTTCGCTCAATTTAGTCGTTTCTTTTACACGCGCACCGGTGCCGGCAGCTTGCGTTCATTGAGCCGAACGAACATCAGCTGATTGTGTTTAATTGTTGGTTTCTTTTTTTAGTAATGCATTTTTAATGAAATATTTATATGTACTAACATGATTTAAAAATATGATTATTTAAAATGAGGAACCATTTTTTCCGTACCATAATCCAAGATATCATTAGGACTATCGTCTGTCTTCGTTTTCAAGAGTGGTTTCCTAACATCATTTATAAAGCAAGTACAAAATCAAAATATTCCTTATTCAATTAGATTCAATGAGTTATTTTGAATCATTAGTTTATCGATTGATAACGATTCCGAAACTTGATTTTACCGAGAAGATACTGACATGGAAAAGCTCCTTCGAAACAATAATCGTAACAAATTATTAATCATACCATCTTTAATATGAAGGTAGTTGAAAAAAAAAATAGTCTACCGTCTCTTGAGAGGTAACAAATTTACAAACATTCAAATGACATAGTGAATTATTGCCTGTAACTTTAGAAATGGTAGTTCGTGATAAAAATTAAACAGACGGTAACTTTCGCATTTATATTTATATAGATAACAATTTGTGTGTTTTAATTTCAGTTTCAAGTTTATCAAGTTGAGATAATGAAGTATAGTAAACAATAAACTCAGTTACCTCTAGAAATCGCAATCTTTTACACGTTTTGTTGAGATGATTTTATAGATATTTGAGTGTTTTATTTAAAACTTTCTTATAAAACAAGTGAATCATAATTTGTTTAAGAAAACTTTTAAGAAAATCTTGCAAATTAAACATCGTCTTCTTGTAAGTAAATTTTTTTGTAGTCTTTAGTAAGTGTTTTAAAAAATAAATCCTAATAATTGCATAAAATAATCAGTGGCATTGACACTCATTAATGTATAGTGGCAGCTTGTCTTTTTTATTATAAGTGATCATTGAAACTGAGTGACAAAATAAGAAATACTGTGATAAGAGAACGTTGTGGTATAAAAGATGTAGTGATTAAAATTGAGAAAGGTATGCTTAGATGGTTAGGGCATGTAGAGAGAATGAATGAAAGGAGACTGACAAAAAGGATTTATGAGTCAAGAGTGAATGGGAAAGTTGGAAGGAGAACAAGGCGAACGTCCCTGGAATAAATCCAGGACATTTTAAATAAGGGCCAGGTCAAAAGTACTCTAAACCGACGAAGTTGTTTGAAAGGTTTAATGAGAATGAAAGAAGCGAAGGAGATATGCAAGGAACGTGGCATGCGGAGGAACTCTGCCTTCTGTTATGGAAATGAGGCGTGATGCTATATATGTTTATATATAAGTGACACAGTAGCAACTAATAAAATTTCTTAAAATTGATACACCCTTTGATTAGGATACTTTATATTCATTTTCACGCTGGCAAAAGCCTTTATGCATCCCGACCAGACCTAAAACTTTATCAGGACTCGCTGAAAGCCATACCCACTCAAGCCCAGCAATACCCTTCACATCTTTTACTGGAGCACCATAGCATCAGTAGTCCTTGGTACTCCATAAGATTCATCTAACGAAATTTAATAAGACAGGAGAAGCCACCTCCAACTGCATCCTATCTTCGGTCGTTCTGTTGGTGAAAAGGAGCGTCTACAGCGTCTTCCCTCTGCTCTCATGTGCCTCCCTCATCGAAGTATCAGTCTTGCAGAAGAAGGCCACTGCCCTTCATTCACTTTCGCTGGTAAGCATTGTGCTAATTTTGGCCTCCAGCGTAAAGCTGCCAAATGAAGTATGTAAAAATATCCAAATAGATAATACTGTCTCATTAGGTTCTTTATCATACCAACGTTTATTTTTTAATTTGATTTTTAAATGTCACGTTATATTCATTGATATAATTTTGGCAATTTATTGAGTAAGCTATTCTTTGCTTATTTTAAAAAGAAGTTTATCCTTAGATTGAGCAATGACACTGTCTAAAAGTGTTATACACATAGATAAATGTGAACAATAAATATTTTAGATCTTTTATAGCATCAACAGTTATTGTCCTGTTTTAAGTTCTTTATTCTAACAAGTATGACAAAAAGTAGGTGTTTTATAATTGCAACAACTACTCCGCTAAATTGGGTTCTTTATCCATACCAAGGAGTTTTTATGCAATTTGATTTTTAAATGTCACGTTATATTCATTGATATAATTTTGGCAATTTATCAGTAAGTTATTCTTTGGTGATTTTAAAAACAGGTTTATCCTTTTATTGAGCAGTGACAATGTTTAAAAGATAAACTGTTAAATATATAGACAAATGTGAGCAATAAATATTTTAGATCTTTTATAGCATCAACAGTTATTTTCCTGTTTTAAGTTCTTTATACTAACAAGTATGACAAAAACTAGGTGCTTTATAATAGCAACAACTACTCTGCTAAATTGGGTTCTTTATCATACCAAGGAGTTTTTAAGGTTCTTTATCATAGATTTTTAAACCAAGAGATTTTTAAACAATTTGATTTTTAAATGTCACTTTATGTTCATTGATATAATTTTGGCAATTTATTAGTAAGCTATTCTTTGGTGATTTTAAAAACAGGTTTATCCTTTTATTGAGCAGTGACACTGTTTAAAAGATAAACTGTTAAATATTTAGACAAATGTGAGCAATAAATATTTTAGATCTTTTATAGCATCAACACTTATTTTCCTGTTTTAAGTTCTTTATTCTAACAAGTATGACAAAAAGTAGGTGCTTTATAATAGCAATAACTACTCCGCTAAATTGGGTTCTTTATCATACCAAGGGTTTTTTAAACGAATTGATTTTTAAACAAAAATCTTTTATTTCAACCGTATTAGCGGTCATAGCGGTATTAGTAGTGTTAGTAAATGCATTGATAAACATAAACTTAAAAAAAAAAACTAGGTATCTTAAAAAAATGTCACTTTATGTTCGTTGATATAATTTTGGCAATTTATTGAGTAAGCTATTCTTCGCTTATTTTAAAAAGAGATTTATCCTTAGATTGAGCAGTGACACTGTATAAAAGTGTTAAATATATAGATAAATATGAACAATAATTATTGAAGGTATTTTATAGCATCGACAATTATTTTCCTGTTTTAAGTTCTTTTTTCTAACAAGTATATCAAAAAGTAGGTGCTTTATAATAGCAACAACTACTCCGCTAAATTGGGTTCTTTATCATACCAAGTTGTTAAAATACATACATATTATTTTAATAATTGAAATATTTTTTGGAAATGTGTATTAAATTTTTTGTTATACAACAACTGCCATGGTGTTTCATAGTTGTTTTTTTATTCTTTATGTTAGATGATAGCCGAGGTTAAGAAGTTTAGTCTTCTTAGGAATAACCTCAGACTCTGGGCTTATTAAGACTGGCAGGCGAAACTTAGGGCAGCTGGATTTGCTGTTAGGAAAGTAAGGCAATGCATTGATGTTGAAACTGCTAAAATGGTGTATTTCGCTTATTTTCATAGAATTATATGTTACGGCATACTTTTATGGGTATTTATCACAAAAAAGAGCAATACATGCCATAGATAAGGATCTCGTGCTACTCTTAAGAGATCAATTCAAAGAAACATAAATTCTCACAACACCGTCGCAATATATATTGAATAACATTTTATATACCCGTAATTAAATTCACTTATATAGCAAAAAGAGCGAAATACACAATTTTAATACAAGAAATGAAAACCAAACTTGTAATGCCATATTTTAGAGTGGAGAAGGTTCAGAAATCTTTTGTCGGGTTGAGCATACATATTTTTATTAAGATACCGATCTGGATTTGCCTCCACATATTTTTAAGAAATATATCAAAAGATATTTGGTCTTTTACAAAAGGCATATTATGTTGTTAAAGATTATTAAAAAAAAATACAGACGCAAAATATAGCGCATTGTAACATACATAACTATATTTGAAAGAGTTACTGCTGAGTTTCTTACAGGTTTCTTCTCAGCGGAATCCATTTTCTGAACCGATGATAGATTTGTTGCCAACAGACAGACTACTGACGTTTTAAAACAGCTTTTGAGACTTCTTGATAAAAAATATAGTTTGATTTTTATGTCGTCGCTTTTCTCCATATTGACACGGGATCGGGAATTACACACAACAACAATGCTTACAGCTAATAGGAAAAATCACGGGCTAGTATTTTAAAAATACAAAATGTCTCAGTTCAATGACTTTTCAAAGCCTATTGTGCTACCACGGACAGATTCACAATGTAGCTAAATCATGCACAAAAAAAAAAAACCAATCAGTATGCATAAAACAGTTTGTGTATTTATAAACTTAAATGTTGTGATCCTTATATACACTAATATTATAAAGAGGAAAGAATTGTATTTTAGTATCTAACGAATAAACTGAAAAAGTACTGGACCGGTTTGAATAATTCTTTTTTCATTAGAAAGCTACATTATCACTGAGTAACATAGGCTATATTTAGTACTAGATTACTATAGAAATCTTTAGAAATTCCTATTAAAGGTGTCAAAAAATTAGCCATAAAATGTCTTTCATCGCATACGCTGTGAAGAGTATTAATGATAGGACAAAAAAATGTTCGACAATAATATAGAAGGTATCAATATCTACAAAAAAGACTAAGATACCATATCTCCAACTACTGTAGTTATGCTACTATAACTACTTTTTTACCTTTTAAAAGTAAATCAAAGTGCCGACATTAATCAAACCATATTATTCATACCTCTGTATATTCATTATCCTATTAAATGATATTTTATTAAAGACAGTTTCAAGGCCTGTAAAATACTTTTTAAATGATTAGAATAGGATATTCCGTTCAAAAGATATAACGAATTAAAAATGTATTATCACAAACTTAAATGAAAAGCTTAGGACAGTATTTACATTAGATGATATTTAAAGAAGATACAGGAATTGCAAAGAATTAAAAACACATTCGCATTTAATATTCTGTAAAAATATAAGACATTGTAATTGACATCATTATCTTATAAGATAAGATAGCTGGAGAGCAATCTGTATTTATACACGGTTATATAAAAACAATTTGACTGCGAAAGCATTTTTGTCTGTTGTTAGCTTTGAACGAGATTGGTTGTGAATAAAACCTGAACAAAGTGTATATAAAAAAGCGATAGAGTTGTATCTAAAAATAAAATTGGTGAGTTTTCTAATCTATACACAATTTTCTTTATTTCTTGATATGTCGTCATTCTGGGTGCCTTTTGTTGTTAAATAATAGTAGCCAAGCTTCTTGTAATATCAGATATATTTGAGTGGAAAACCCGTCACAATCAGTCCAGCCCTTTCAGGGATTAAGCCAGTCAACGAACTGGGTTCGTTATAATTATATAGTGGCTGACAAGCTTAAGAACTTTATCAATGCTTACAATATTAAATATTTAAATCGCTTCCACCGATGGACGTCCACTACTGGACGTAGGTCTCACGTAATGACCTCCACAAGAACCAATTTTGCGCCGCCTGGCTCCTGTGGCTATTGACGACTCCCTTTATGTCATCAGTCCACCTTTTGGGGAGTCGCCAGTCCAGCACCTTCGGCTCCCAACGTCCATCGGTCCTTCGGACTATGTGCCCCACCCATTGCCACTTCAGGTTCGCGATTCGTAGGACTATGTCGGTGACTCTGGGTCTACTATGAATCTCTTCATTTCTATTTCGATCACGTAGAAAAACTCCGAGCATAGCCCTCTTCATCGCACGTTGTGTGACTCTGAGCTTCCGCATGAGGCCTATAGTCAGCGACCTCTTCTCAGAACCGTAGGTCATCATTGGCAACACGCACTGTTCGAAGGCTTTGCTCTTCAGGCACTGAGGAATATGGGACGAAAATATCTCGCGTAGTTTCCCGAACGCTGCCCAACCGAGTTCCTAGGTCTGGGATATATATAATCTGTTAATTTGCATTCAGATTTCCAACGTCCATCGGACTATGTGCCCCGCCCATTGCCACTTCAGATTCGCGATTCATAGGTCTACGAGTATGTCGGTAACTGTGGTTCTATTACGGATCTCTTCATTTCTAATTCGATCACGTAGATAAACTCCGAGCATAGCCCTCTCCATCGCGTATTTAATTATATTTAAATCATAACTCTTTAATTTAGCAAATTACCATACATGACCTTTCAAAAGTCCTAAAACCATAGGTAAAGGAGATCACTCTTTTTGCCTCTGCTTTTGCTTTTGTGCCAACTGCCTCATTGGTCTAGTGGTTATCATGACTACAGACACGGGACCCTGGGTTAGAGACCTGGGTTGAGCCAATTCATAATCAATATTGAATTTTCTATTAAGATTTTATCAATATTTGCTCGGAGTTGGGAAGTTGGCGGTGTGGTCCACCCTCGTGCCTCGTAGAGCACGTTAAGCCGTCGTTCCTGCACCTGATCTCTCTCTGATCATTTCGGATCCCCGTCACATCGGACTATGAGAGTGAACGAATAGAGAGTGCACTTGTGTACTATGCCTGCCAATCCGCAGTGGAGTAGCGTGTTGGTCTATGCTCTAAAAACCCTCTCTCATATGAGTGAAGAGGCCTGTGCCCAGCAGTGGGACCATAATGGGCTGCTACTTACCTTTACTCTTTTTGTCAGTCTTATTTTGTTTATTTATTTAAAAGGTAAAGGTAAGTCGCAGGCTATTAACATCTTATTACTGAGCACAGGCCTCACTTATAAGAGAGTGGGTTTTTAGAGCGTAGACCCATCACGCTGTTTCAGTGCGGGTTGGCACGTTTATATTTGAAATAGCTGTTTCCCACGGTGTTTCCCGCGTAGTTCTCGATTCCGTTATTGGTGCAAGTTTACGTCAAGTACGACTAATATACGAATAATATTACGTGGAATTTTAAGTAAAACTGCTGAATAATTTTTATCAATAGCCAGATGGTGTCTCAACGTTTATTGTAATGAAGAGAAGAGAAGAGATGAGAGCGTTGAGAAGTATGAGTGGTTTGAAACTGAGTGACAAAGTAAGAAATAGTGTGATAAGAGAACGTTGTGTTATAAAAGAAGATGCAGTGACTAAAATTGAGAAAGGTATTCTTAGATGGTTTGGGCACGTAGAGAGAATGAATGAAAGGATTTATGAGTCAACGAGTGAATGGTTAATGTGGAAGGGGAAGACCGAGGCGAACGGTCCTGGACTAACTTGTATGAAAGGTTTAATGAGAATGAAAGAAGCGAAGGAGATATGCAATGATCGTGGCCAATATATATACCATGTGGAAGGATATACCAAGTGGAAGGACGTGGTCTCTGCCTACTGTATCTATTTAAGTATTTGTATATGTATTAGTATGTGGGAATATTTGTATGTATGTCTTGTATTAGGAAACACCACCTACCCTATTTACATCATATAATCTCCCTAGCCCTAAGGTTGCCTAATTTGTGCTATCTGTTAAGTTTGTTTCTGTGTTATTTGTTTCATGTTTGGAGTCTACGTTAAAAAGTAGCCTATGTCCTTCCTCAGGATCGTGACTATCTGTGTCCCAAATTTCATTGACATGGGTTTTGTAGTTTTATCGTGAAAAGGAGACAGACAGAGTTACTTTAACGACAACTGTGTTTAGTGATGGTATTATTCGTCAGGTGGGAAGTTTTACAAGCGATGTAATTGATGGTTGGACATTAGAGCGAGATACATTCTATTTGCCTGCCTCATTGGTCTAGTGGTTAGCATGTTCGACTACAGACATGAAGTCCTGGGTTCGAATCCCGGGTCGGGCCAGTTCGAAATCGATATTGAGTTTTCTATTAAGATTTTCTCAATATTTGCCAGAATTTGGGAAAAATTTGGCGGTGTGAACCATCCCTTTGCCTCGGAGAGCACGTTAAGCCGTCGGTCCTGCGCCTGATCTCTCTCTAAGGATGTGTCGGATTGCCGTCATGTCGGACTATGAGAGTGAAGGAATAGAGAGTACACTTGTGTACTATGCCTGCCAATCCGCGGTGGAGCAGTGTAGTGGGTCTATGCTCTAAAAAACCCTCTCTCATATGAGCGAGGAGGCCTGTGCCCAGATGTGGGACGTTAATGGGCTGCTACTTACCTTACCTTACATTCTATTTGTGGCAAGAGTAGAGTTGTGTGAGAAATAATTTTGATGTAACTCCTATTACTTGTCAATGTCAATTTAATTGAGATTTTCAGCAATTTTTTAAACAATCAGAGGGTTATAACATCGTAACATAGAAGCCATGCCTGAGGTACGTGTAGAAGAAGCACAGAGGTTTATGGAAGAAAGTCTACGTGCTGGAGGTGCACCATTGTTAGAGGCGAAGGCTCATGCAGATCTTCTTCTCCACGCTGATATAGTGGGACATTATAGCCATGGCATGAATAGACTAGGTAATTCAAATTCTCATACATTACTTTATTCAAGCAGTATTATTCATCCACACATTTCAATATACGACTGATGATGATATTAAAGAATGTTTTACAATCTAAAGGATTGCTTTGCGTCCTATTTTGCAAGTATCCTTTCTTTACCATCATCATTACTATATAGTATTCATTTATTATGTGTAGATTACTGCCATTCATTCCTTCGAAGCAGTCTTATCGTCTATGCCCGTAGATAACGTAACTTTCGAATATTGCTAACGCTTAAAAATATACCGGAATTTTTCGATATGAAACGTTGTCGTCCTCGTCGTCGCTTCAACCGATGGACGTCCACTGCTGGACATAGGTCTCACGTAATGACGTCCACAAGGCCCGATCTTGCGCCGTCTGGCTCCAGCGGCTACCAGCGACCCTCTTTATGTCGTCGGTCCACCTTGTGGGTTTCCCTACACTGCACCGTGCGGTGCGGGGTCGCCACTCCAGCACCCTCGGCCCCCAACGTCTATCGGACCTTCGGACTATGTACCCCGCCCATCGCCACTTGTCGGTGACTTTAGTTCTACTACTTTCTTAGAGAACTCAGCTCTCGAAATTGTTGACGAGTACACATACCTGGGACATATAGTCCAGATAGGTAGAACCAATTTCGAGAAGGAGGTCAACCGCCGAATCCAACTCGGTTGGGCAGCGTTCGCGAAACTACGCCAGATATTTTCGTCCGATAACCCTCAGTGTCTGAAGACCAAAGTGCGTGTTGCCAGTGATGACCTACGGTTCTGAGACGTGGTCGCTGATTATGGGCCTCGTGCGGAAGCTCAGAGTCAGAAATGAAACGTCATTCCCATACAATTTTTAAGCGTTAGCATTATTCGAAAGTGACGTTGTCTAAGGACTCTCTAAGTAATCCTTCAACTTACAGTATGATTTTTTTATAAATATTCTTTTTATAAAGGTTTTGCATGTATTAAGTGACATATGTATAAAATTCACTTTTACAGTATTTGACTGCGTTGAATTCCAAAACTACTAAATTCATTTTGATGTTTCTTAAAGTTAAACTTTTTTATATCTAAAATTTTTTCGTCCATGTATCGCATGTCGAATAAGAATCGGTCGCGTAGTTTGGATAAAGTGTATAGAGGTTAAAAATGCAGCTAAGGGCAAAATGTCGGTCATGGCTTGCATGAGCTGTTGGTTTTGTAAAATGACACAATGCCTTTGTCTTTTTTTATACATATAATGGGTTTAATTTTAATTCGTATATTGGAATTCTAGCTTTTAAAAAGTTGTAAAATAAAGTCTGCGATAGTATGTCTGTCTTTTAAGGTTTACTAGACATTTTTATACTTCAATTCAAACTTATAAAGTTTCTCTTTAGGTTGATTATCTGTATGTTTCGTAAAAATTAAACGAGAAATCTCTTGTCACATTTATAAATCTATCTATCAATATACAAGAAGGCTTTCACAGCACTTTTGATGCTTCAAAAGTTGTTTTTTTGTCATATATTATTTCCAAATTACGTCTGAAGGTGATATTAAAGGAAAACTTATAATCTAAACCTACGAGGGAACCTTCGCACCCTATCCTGAGAAGATACCGCACTTAGTCTGGTATTATAACACTTTTTCCATCATCACCATTACAATGTCGTTATAATTCATTATGTTATGATTAGAGAAATGAATTCGTTCTCACGCTTTTTTATTTGTAATGTAATATTTCAATATACATACATAAATAGCATCACGCCTTATTCCCTTCGGGGTAGGCAGAGACCACGTCCTTCCACTTGCCACGATCCTTGCATATCTCCTTCGCTTCTTTCATTCTCTCATACAAGTTCGTCGGTTTAGAGTACTCTTGACCTAGCCCTTATTGAAAATGTCCTGAATTTAGTCCAGGAACGTTCACCTTGGTCTTCCCCTTCTAACTTTCGCATTTACTCTTGACTCATAAATCCTTTTTGTCAGTCTCCTTTCATTCATTCTCTCTACATGCCCAAACCATCTAAGCTTATCTTTCTAAATTTTAGTCACCACATCATCTTTTACATCACAACGTTCTCTGATCACACTATTTCTTACTCTGTCACTCAGTTTTCTTCCACTCATACTTCTCAACGCTCTCATCTCTTCCGCATTTATTTTACTTATGTGATTCCTCTGCCATACCCTACTTTCACTACCATACATAAGTGTTGGCACCAATACTCCAGCATGCATAGCCAGTCTGGCCCTTTGAGACACCATCTGCCTATTCATAAAGGCGTGCAGGGCACCATTTGCCATATTCCCTGCATTCACTCTCCTTTCAATATCACTTTCACATCTTCCATCTTTTGTAAATTTAGATCCCAAGTATACGAATTCTTTCACCTCTTCCACTTATTCTTCATCTATCAAAATATTGCCATTCATCATAAATTCATCTCTTTGAAAAGCCTATCTTTCGTTTTGTTTACATTCACTTTCATTCCTTTCCCTTTCAAAGCCTCATTCATAATATTTACCATCTCCTGTAGTTCAATTTATAGTACCATTTTTTGACATATCCAGAATGTTTTCTGTGAGCTTGTTACAGAAACATATATTAAAACAGAATTTATTATTGTTTGCTATCGAAATGTCCGTTTGTCTGACTTATTGTGTTGTTAGTTGAAATTTAATAAGTTAGTTTTGGTCCTGTAGACAAAAATGTTTGGGAATGACGTATCATATAGATATATCACGAGATCGCATGAACAAATTGTAGCGTTCTTGTCGTTCGACGTAGCGTTAGCGTACTTAGAATGTTATCTTGACGAGGGGGCTGGTATAATGAAATTAAATATTAAAAATACATTTACTGTAGAATGACAGCATAATTTAAATTTGATTTATTTCTATCTTAATATTTCTGTCTATAAATTCATTAATATACATTGGTATTGTTAAAACAATTAACAACACATTAACAAATTTATTCGAAACAATAATAATATAATGGGATATTGTTTGTACTGTGAACTTAGTTTGTGAGCGTGAACTGTGAGCTTAATTAATGTTAATGGCATGATATTTAAATGGAATCTTCGAAATTCATATATTTTTATTTATACTGTGTCTTACTTAAATTTGCCTCTTAAAGTACGGCATCTATTTCAATACCCCCCGCTTTTTTAATCTCTGATATCTTCTAAGATTTACGTTTAATGAAATGCTTTCAATGGATGTTTTAATCTACACGAAATATCATGAAGCCTGGCTCCAGCGGCTACCGGCGACCCTCTTTATGTCGTCGGTCCACCTTGTGGGGGATCTCCCTACACTGTCCGGGGTCGCCACTCCAGCACCTTCGGCCCCAAACGTCCATCGGTCCTTCGGGCTATGTGCCCCGCCCATTGCCACTTCAGGTTCGCGATTCGTAGAACTATGTCGGTGACTCTGGTTCTACAACGGATCTCTTCATTTCTGATTTGATCACGTAGAGAGACTCCGAGCATATTCCTCTCCATCGCACGCTGAGTGACTCTGAGCTTCCGCATGAGGCCCATAGTCAGCGACCACGTCTCAGAACCGTAGGTCATTACTGGCAACACGCACTTTGGTCTTCAGACACTGAGGGTTATCGAACAAAAATATCTGGCGTAGTTTCCCGAACGCTGCCCAACCGACTTGGATTCGGCGGTTGACCTCCTTCTCGAAATTGGATCTACCTAGCTGGACTATATGCCCCAGGTATGTGTACTCGTCAACAATTTCGAGAGCTGAGTTTTCAACGTATATCATTTATTTAATTGGATTACGAACAATACTATATTGAATAAAGTAAGTTGGTAAATAACACATATTTTTTGTAATGTGCAAAAGATAAAAATGGTTACTGTGGGTTATCCCTTAGAGATAAATATATATTATTAATGACTTTTTATCGATATTCTTGAGATATACATTTCTGTAGCACATTAATTGGGTCTATCTCATAAGCGCACAAAAGTATGTTTGTTAGGACATCACATTACAAATCTAGTTTTTCGGGTTTTCTTTACTGTATAATATATACGTGTTATACATATAATTATTCCTCTTGAATCACTCTATCTATTGCTGAAACTGAATTGATATTTGTTGAATAGTTTAAAAGATCTAAGCGGATAAACAGCGGACGCTTTTTATAGACAGCGTCGTACTTACAGTCATCATGAGTTAATTATATAATTGCAGTGCATTTTCTGTCGATCTCAAATCCCATATTTACTCATGGCACTATATTTAGTGCTGAAAAGAAAAAAAACAAGAAAAATCCGTATCAAAATAAAAACATAAACATTATTGTAACTTTTGTAATGTAACTTTACATTAGAAAAGTTACAATGAGAATTAGCTAGCTCTTTTTTTTTTGTCGCTGGGAAATGCAACTTACGCACTAACCCGGACCGATGACCAGTCAGGAGTGTGGGACTCGGCGATGGAAGGTTTCGCAATACCCACTAAAACCCAGCGAAACCCTCGTCATCCATTAGTGAGGCACCAGGTGTTCAGCTTTCGCATTCTGTCCTGGTGTCCACGAGGAGTCCGGCTGAGGATTCATGGAGGCGGGAGGAGATGCGCAAATATGCGCCGCCTTATATTCCGCCTCCTTCGGCGGTGAGGGGGTGCATCTACTGCATTCTCCCTCTCTCTCTCGTGGGCTTCCTTCAGCGAGACTACCGTCTCGCAAAAGGAGGCCACTGCCGCCCACTCTCTCTCGCTGGAGAGCATCGCGCCTACAAGGCTTCCCAAGAGAGGTCGCCGCCGATCAATGCCACCAGAATATGACGCTGAGGTCCCCAGGCCGCACAATCTGCCACAGTGTGATGCGCCGAATCTATCGCTGCGCCACACTGATGACAAGCGGGTGACTCCTCCCGACCAATTTGGTGCAGGAACTTTCCGAAGCACCAAAGACCGCTGCCATTCTGTTCGGCCGATACGTCGACACCAGAAGCGCGGGCTGAGTGTAGAGTGGCAGGACTGGGTTCGATACCTGGGGTACATCATAAACCGATCGCTGTGCATGGTACACACCGTTGATCGGGCGGTGAACCAGGCCCTGGTGCCAACAGGTATCAAACTGAAGATCTACGGTGCCTACATTCGCTCGCAACTAACGTATGCGGCTCCTTCTTGGTATTCGTTCTGCTCACAATACCAGAAGACGAGGCTACAGGTTGCACAAAGCAAATTCCTTCGCCTGATTCTAGGAGCTCCGAGATACGTCCGAAACGATGTAATATGTCGAGACACGAGGATGCTCACCGTGGAAGTCTTCGTGCACACATTTGCACGGCGAATGTTCAGTCGTGCGAACCAGGGCGACCCCAATTTCGGGAGCTCCTCCCATCACCATCGAATCCAGACGAAGAAGATAGCGTAGCAGAGGACGACGAAACTACCGGACTAACATAATCATGACGTCACCGATTCAGACATACCAACCTAACCAACCAAGAAGAAACCACTGTGGGCTGAAAAATACCGCTTGTATATAATAGGCGAGAGCATAATATAATAGGCGAAAGACATTGACTCGCAATGACATAACCCCATTCATACTAACATGATGGAGCGTAAATAATGCTACTAAAACTTTTCAAAAATATGATTTTTTTAATCAGGATCGATTGTTTTCCGTTGCATCATCAATGATATCATTAGTACTTTTTTCGCTTTCGGTAGCGGTTTCGTATCACCCTGTATATAAATGGATATTGTGATTTGTTAATTTCAGAGTTATATGTAAATGATATGAAATCAAAAATATGCAACCCAAATGCGACACCGGTTATCCTTAAGGAAACAGCTGGCACTGCCTGGGTTGATGGTTGTGACACCTTGGGAGCAACAGCTGGCAACTTCTGCATGGATCTGGCGATTAAAAAGGCGAAGAACTGTGGAGTTGGATGGGTTGTTGCTAAAAGTAAGAAATCATTCCTTTTTTTTGTTATATCTTGTATACTTTACAATTTAAACAATTATAAACGTGTCCACTGCCAGTTGACATGAACAATTAGAATATAAGTATCTCATTATTTTTAAGTCATAATGTGTATTGTCTATTTCGCTTTTCGGCTAATTGTCGTAACAAAATATGCGTAGAGATAACACCAGACAATAGAAAAACCAAAAATAAATCAGTTACAAAGTGACCGTTACCAACGGTGCGTTGTCGTGTCGAAGGTCGTTAAGTTGTTTTGTGGTATTTTATAAACTGCGAGTGTTTATTAGTGATTATTTGTGTTTCCGATTATATAAGTGATGTGAATAACAAGAAGAACCCTTGAGGTAAGTTTTAATTTTTAAGATATGGGCCTATAAATACAAGACGGTCTTTTTTCACTGTCTCAAAGTTTAGCGCAACTAGACGCTGCACCAGTGTCTTAATTTAATAAACAAAAGATAATATTGTATAGTTTAGTAGACTTAAGATTTAGTAGACTTTAATGAACATTTAAGTCCCAAGAGCCACTTTAGCGTCATTCGACCCGCGGGGCACCTGACGCAAAACATTAGTGCGGGGCGGAAGAGATGACGGTTATTTCCGTTAAAAAGCGCGGGCACATTACGGGGGTCAATATAATATGCAATATACCAACATTTTAATGATTTTTGAAATCAATTTTAATAATATCATACTACTACAACGTTATTTAGCAATGGGGTAAGTGATAGAAAGGTGAAAATTTAGGATTGTGTGTATATTTTTTAATGACACATTATAAAAATGTAAAAAAAACATATTTTGTCCAAATTCTTATGAAAAAATGTTTGGTGTGGACAATCCTTTTCACTTAGGGGCATGAGAAATAGCTAGATGCCGATTCTCAGTCCACAGACTTTTAGAGAGTACGGTAACTAACATTCTTCTATACTTTATATAATTGAATTTGTTAAACTGGATTGTTTTTGATGATTTTTTTCTAAAAACTATAGTATACAAGGTCTTGGGAAACCGCTTCCGAAAACAAAGACAGACGTTAGTACTAATCACATCTTTGATGATGAGAAGGAAAAAAATCGACCCTGATTTAATAAAATCATTTTTTTGAAACGTTTTATTAGCATTATTTATGCTCCGTCAAGGTAGTACAGCTAAATGAAACGATAGTTGAATATAAAATACATTAAAAAAAAAACCAACAATTAAACAAAATCAGCTGACGCTTGGGTTAAGAACCGCACGCGGCAGCTGCCTTTATTTTCGTAGAGTAATTATTTATTTTTGTTACAAATTTGAAATTATAACAATCATCCTACACAACAATGCAAAACACTATAATATTTCATAAATCACGAAAATATTAGTTTCATTTCTGAAGTAATTGGTATATTTTTGATTAAATCAAATGTATTTTCACAAATACTTTTGAGATTGTTGTCCTAATTTGTTAATGGTTTCGTCACAATAAGGTCAATGCCAATAATCATGGTCGGACGATTTCTATTGATTTCTATCTGAATTAAATTGAAATGGAATTTATTATGATGTAGTTAACGTGTTGTTGTAACGGCGCATAAGGGAAAGTAAAATAATTGATACATGGACGTGAGGTCACGATTTTTTCAATATCAAACGTTTACAATGTCATATTTGGTTCAAATTCTCAGTCTTTAATAGAGAAAAAAAAAGTAATTAAAATGCGCCATCAGAAGCAAATGGATGGGTGCCCATAAGGCTGGCAGCGTTACCTCTTTGGACAGCGATACTTATACGCTGTCCGAAGTACCACCCGGCCTTAGGGTCACGGGTGACATCAACTAAGTGAGATGAGATTTCTTTCAAAAANTAGCGTCAATGTGAGATGGTGGAAGTGTATCAACACATGTAGCATCCCAAACCAACGACCTTCCTCTTTTCCAAGGCATCAACGACATATCATCAGGTCTCTTACCATCATCACGTGCAATTCCATTCGGCTCGAGAATATCCGACACGTTAATGGTGACAAGAGTCCTTCTGAGGATGTCGTTGATGCCGGCGTGTCTCGGAAGACGACCAGCACTACGAAGCAAATGATATCGTTAATAAAATACTTCATTTTAATTCATACAACATTAACTTTATACAGTTTTAAGTAGAAATAAAGTCGCAAATTCATAATTATTCATCTGAACAGAAAGTCGTTTCATAAAACCAAAATAACTTCGGTATTAATCGAATTTAGTTTGCCATTTTATGGCACAGATTATTTTTTTGCTAACTTTAGTAACACTAACCAAAAGTTTTGTTACAACAATGTTTTGTGGGTTACTACGTGTTTGGGTTCCAGCGTTTATTTCAACAATATCTATTTCTTTACTTTATTATCTGCCACCATGCTATATCCTTTTACCAGCAATCGCTTTAAGTAAATCTCTACTAGCCATTTGACTGTCAGGCCGTGTTTTTTATTTCACCCCGTTATTTGTCCACGCTTGTTAACGGAAAGTTTTGCGTCGATTGCCCCGCGGGTCGAATGACGCTAAAGTGGCTCTATGAACTTAAATGTTCATAAAACACTACCAAATGTTAAGATTATTATGTTTCCTAATAGTTAAACTATACAATGTTATCTTTTGTTTATTAAATTGAGACTCTGGTGTAGCATCATGTTGCGTTAAACTTTGAGATAGTGAAAATAGTTCGTCTTGTTTTTATAGACTCATATCTTAAAAATTAAAACATATATCAAGGGTTTATATTGTTATTCACATCACTTATATAATCAAAAACTCAAATAATCACTAATAAACACTCAAAGTTTATAAAATACCACAAAAAAAGCTTAACACACGCACCGTTAGTAACGGTCACTTTGTAACTTATGTATATTTTTGTTTTTTCTCTTATCTGGTCTTATCTCTACGCACGTCAATTCAATGGCTAGACGCCTTATTGTACTGTACCTTCTTTTTTCTCATTGTCTTCTTATTTTAGAAGTGTTCCTCTCTTTTATAGGGTGTAACCACTATGGTATGGCTGGTTACTGGGCTTTAAAGGCTGAGAAGGAAGGCCTTATTGGCATGTCTTTCACAAACTCTGCACCCATCATGGTACCCACTAGGTCTAAAGAGGTAAGTAAAGTTTTGGATCATCTAAAGTCACCGTATCAATGTTATTTTATTAATCTATAATGTTATTATAAAGCCTAAAAGTTAATTTTGTTGAATGCGATAATTTAGTGAACTATTTCTTCAAATTGAGAAATTATTCTAGATTTAGATATCTCATTTATAGAGTAATATCATGTCATAACCAATAGGAGTGGAATGTCAATAAAACTTGTGAAATTTTATTCCTTTTGAGAGCTTCTGTTATTTGTGCTACGTAAACGGTTAAAGTTACGCAAGAATCATGTATGACGGAATTGTTTCTATTAAATATTTGTAAAATAAAGTCTGATATAGTTTATATGGGCTGGTAAGTTTTGTTTTCTGCCCCTGAAAATATAGTTTTTCGTGCACTGGGCTGAAAAGTTTGCTTTTCTGCCCCTAAAAGTATTGCTTTTCTTGCACTGGGCTGGAGAGTTTGCTTTTCTGCCGCTGAAAGTGTTGGTGTTTTTGCATTGGGCTCAAAAGTTTGCTTTTCTTCCCCTAAAAGAATTGCTTTTCTTGCACTGGGCTGGAGAGTTTGCTTTTCTGCCCCTGAAAGTGTTGGTGTTTTTGCATTGGGCTCAAAAGTTTGCTTTTCTGCCCCTAAAAGTATTGCTTTTCTTGCACTGGGCTGGTAAGTTTTGTTTTCTGCCTCTGAAAATAAAGTTTTTCTTGCACTGGGCTAAAAAAATAGCTTTTCTGCCTCTGATTGTGTTGGTGTTTTTGCACTGAGCTGGAAAGTTTCCTTTTCTGCCCATGAAAGTAGGACAAAAGTGCCCCATTCATTCCCAGTTTGATTACTTTTGCGCATGCACCAAAACTATTTTCCTTCCAGTAACCTAGCAACCATTTGTTTATCGAAGTGTCAAAGGTCGAACTTGTTATGCTAATGTAAGAAAAAACTTATACACAAAACGGGAAATAAATGGGTATTCGCATTCGCAAGTCGGACGAGAATACCTCACTTTTATCTCGTGCGTAATATAAAAATTTTTGTTTGATAGCGAGCCTGTGGAACCAATCCTATATCAATGGCTGCTCCATCAACTGGTGGTGACTCTGTTGTCGTCGATCTTGCCACCACCACTGCTGCTATGGGGAAGGTATCTTTACATAATCATTTTAACTTATATTATTATAATAGTAATAAAACATAGAAACGGTCTCTTAGTCTATGAAAACAATTTGATGAAATTTCGGTTTTTCTTACTGCGGGATAAAAGTAATACTTTTCCTCCCAGTATCCTTGCAACCACGTGTTTATTACAGTGACAAAAGCAGCTTAAAATACTAGTTATTTAATTAAAAATATCGTATACGTAAATACGGCATCCTTACCCAAATTTTTCAGAAACTTCCCGGGTGAAAATGCTTCATTTTTCTCCCTTGGTAATGAAATACTTTCACCCTCTTTGAATTATTAACGTCATGTACCATTTACTTCTTCATTACTTGATTAGAATATAGTCAAAAATTCTGGTTCTGTGTGAGATACATTTTTTATTAAATTTATTCAATTTTACAAAATGGCGCCATTAATGTACAGAGTAATGAGAGGCGGCGTAGATTAAAATAAATAATGCTGACGGTACTTTGAAAGTTATTTAAAATTTTTTAATTAATGTAAACGTAATTTATTTTTTTTTATGGTGCCTGTATTAAATAAGAGACAAGATGATTGACGACCATTTATTACAAGGTACAAAGACACACTGATGTTTATGAATTTACAATACAGTAGTTTAGCTTTGGTGAACAAAGACTAATTACACAGATATGTTAAATGACAATGTGTATATGCATACGGCATAATGTCCTTTTTTAATGGATTTCTTTGTAGGTATGCCTGAAATAGTGCTGTTTTGGTTTTTATTTTTCTTCTTCTTTATGTGCCTCTCCGACTAGCGAAGGTTGGCAGGCAGTTCTCCATATTTAACTTAGTCCTTCGCGAGGCTAAATAGTTGAGCGGCACTCGTGATCCCGGTCAATGGACCGGAGGAAGTCCTGGTTGCGACCAATACTTTTGCCCATCATTATTAGTTGTAAGAGTCCGTACCTGTCATGTCTCAGAACATGCCCCAGATACGCAACCATCTTCTTTTTGACGGTCTTCCAAAGTTACCGATGACAATTTATTCGTCGCAAGACCTCTTCGTTGGCATCATTATGGGTCCAGCTGATTTTGAGCATGCGTCGGTAGGCCCACAACTCAAATACTTCTATACATTTTTATTTTTAGTTAAATCCCTGGTAATAATATTTCATTTGACAGGTGGAAATGCAAATACGTAAAGGAGAGCCTTTACCAGAAGGATGGGCTTTAGGTCCCGATGGAAAAGTTACCACTGATGCTGAACTGGTAAGATTTGTTTGCATAAAACTTATAATTGTTGTCTATTATAGTAATGTTTTACAGTCTTTTATTTTGGGTACAAATTAGCTCTTAACTGCGACTTTATTTGTCAGTAATTTTCCTTTTAATGGTATACGAGGTTATTGATTTCTGAATCTTTAAACATGTAATTTATAAAGACTTGGCTTTATTAAATTACGTTTCAATTATTTTTTTCGTTTTTGTTTATTTTGTAAAATGGCGCCATTATTGTACAGAGTAATGAGACGTGGCGTAGTTTACATTAAAATAATTACTATTCCTTATATTAATTCACACTCAACACTAATTTAGTATTATATTTTCACAGGCGTTTAAAACCGTGGTTATATTCTTTAATTTTCCTTCTCGGAAACCTGGTACTTCTGTAAGTTGACGAGTACTCGTAGTATTAAGACGAAGTAATAAAATTATGAAGAAATATCTAACCTTACATTTAAATCTATAACGATTCCTTGTATTACTTCACACCATAGACAAATTTTGTATTGTATTTCTATTATTTTTCTTGGAAGAACCTCTGATCTGATTTGAATATTATATCTGCCACTTAGGGCATCATTTAATACATTTAAATTAATTTACGAATCCTTTTATAAATTCATACTCTAGACAAATTTAGTATTTTATCCTTACAGGCGTTTTAAACAGTTCGGCTTTTGCTATTGTCTAGTTTGGAAAAACACTGTAGTTGTAAATAATTCTATCTAAATACCATTTCTTAGATTTTTTCTAACGGAAATCGGATATAGAATCTCCGTGAACAATGGTTTTTGTACTGTCACACCATCAAAACATTCACGGAGGCTATCTTTACAGTTAAAGTATTTACGATACCTTATAGTAATTCATACTCCAGACAAATTTAGTATTTTATTCTTACAGGCGTTTTAACAAAGTCACATTTTGCTATTGGCTAATTTGGAAATACCTTGTAGTGCCCAGCAGTGGGACGTTAATGGGCTGCTACTTACTTACTACTTACTATAAAGGGTTTTGTTGAAATACCATTTCTTAAATATACCCTAACGGGAATCGGATATAGAATCTCCGTGAACGACGGTTTTTGTACTGTCACACCGTCAAAACATTCACGGAGGCTATCTTTACAGTTAAAGTATTTACGATTCCTTATATTAATTCACACTTAAGACAAATTTAGTATTTTATTCTTACAGGCGTTTTAAACAGTCGCCTTTTGCTTTTGTCTAGATTGGAAAAAACCTTGTAGTTGTAAGGGATTGTATCTAAAAACCATTTCTTAAATATATTCTAACGGGAATCGCATATAGAACCTCTGCGAACGAGGTGTCATTGTATTATTTCACCACTAAGGCATCAAAATATTTACAGAAGCATTTCCTTGCACTTAAAGTAATGACGATTTGTTCATATATATATAATATTCATTTATACTCCAGACGAATTTAGTCATTTATTCTTACAGGCGTTTTAAACAGGTCGCCTTTTGCTATTGGCTAGTTTGGAAATACCTTTTACCTTTGGTTCTTGTAACAGCATTAAACATTTACGGAGGCATATCTTTATAGTTAAATTATTTAAGATTCAGCCAATTCACACTTAAGACAAATTAACCATTTTATTTTTACAGGCGTTTAAAACTGGTCGCCTTTTACCATTGGGTGGTTTGGAAAATACTTGTGGTTATAAAGGATTCTGTCTCAGCGCAATGGTAGAAGTATTTTGCAGTGGACTCTCAGGTAGTATATCTATACCAATATGAATACAAAAGTAAATCAAATTGTATGTTCCCGTCTTCATTCCAGACACAGTAAGGTACATTATTTTTAAAGATATAAAGTTCATCGATGTAACTACATCTTTATACTAAACATTACAATCATATCATAGTACATTTAATTCTTTCTCGTTGTGATTATTATTATAAGCTTCAAACTATTGTACTATTTTATTGAGAACGTTGTTTACGTCGTCTTAATCTGTTTGTTGTCGTTTAAACTTAAATATATCAGCAAACAAAACTACTACTTTAACAAAGTATGTTTTTTAAAAATATAATCTCCTAACATTACATTGTTTGTATATATATGAAGTAGCTATTGTATTTTGACAAATACGAAGATTTAGCGCAATATCACATTACAGAAAAGAAATTCGGACATGTCTGACTATCTAGGCATCGTCTAACACAAAGCTCCAAGTCGTCAAATACTATGTGTATTAAAATTTACAACAAAATAATATCATCTTTATTGTTAACAGAAAAACCATTTATTTCGAAAGTGTCTCTTTGACAAAACATTTTATTCCATGTCCGAATTATTTTAAAAACTTAATTTGTAATAACTACCTTATAATCTATTATATAACACCTAATAATTACTTTCAAACAAATATTTGCACGCTGTAATTGCAGTAGGATATGATGACTCAACTTTAATTATTCCACTTATGTATAATGCCTACATTTGCAAATAAAGATCATAACATTTCATTCAAAGTTAAGAAGGTCATTGATATAGATGAGGAAAAGGAAAGGTCCTAATATGGAACCCTGTGGAACTCCCGTTTTTATTATAAACCCATCGGAAAGTTGTCAATTCGTGCATACATGCACATTTATGAGCTGTACTGACTGACTGACTATAGTTCTAACACTTATGTACTTGTTCCACAGGTTCCCGGGCCACTCACAATGTCCCACAGTGGTCTCATATCCAGGCTGAACCCCCTAACCTTGGGCAGTGTTTCGTAGCCGTAGACCCTGACTGTTTTGCTCCTGGCTTTGGAGAACGTATTGCGGACTGTTTACAGCATTGGAGGAACCTTGAACCGGTAAATATATTTATGTTTATATACATTTCTGCACTGTTTTGTTGTAGTTTGAAAATATTATTATCGGGTACATTCTTTTATTACTTTTTATAGTTTAAAATACCTTTGAAAAAGAAACGTTTATTATATATACCAGGAAGAGAAGAGGAACCAATAAAGCCTGAAAAGAAATAATTGCAATATTCTCATTTAGAATGACACATTGTCATTTTTGATGTGAAACATCTAGAACGATGTGTAGAGTCGCCACGTCGCCTCTCCCAATTCGCCATCGCTCTTCTCATATCTACCTAAGGCCTATGCAGTGTTTTGTTTACTTCGTAGTAAGAAATTGCCAACTGCCTCATTGGTCTAATGGTTAGCATGTTCGACTACAGACATGAGGTCCTGGGTTCGAGTCCCGGGTCGGGCCAATTCAAATATCATTATTGAGTTTTCTATTATGATTTTCTCAATATTTGCCCGAAGTTGGGAAGTTGGCGGTGTGATCCACCCCTGTGCCTCGGAGAGCACGTTAAGCCGTCGGTCCTGCGCCTGAGCTCTCTCCGGTCGTGTCGGATTACCGTCACATCGGACTATGAGAGTGAAGGAATAGAGAGTGCACTTGTGTACTATGCCTGCCAATCCGCACTGGAGCAGCGTGGTGGGTATATGCCCTAAAGACCCTCGCTCCTCGCAGTGAGGAGGCCTGTGCCCAGCAGTGGGACGTTAATGGGCTGCTACTTACTTTTTGCTTTTTAAGAAATAGACACAATGTTTTTGAAGTGAAATGAAAAGCGTATGAGGGTGAAATTTTTACGAATGGAATGCGTGATTAGCATCACGAAGACGTGCAGCGTTTTTTATGCTAATTCGTATGAAGGTTAGCTAGTTTTAATATCCAGAAAAAAACATGTGGCATTTGAATTAAAATACTATTTTTCATAAAATATAAAGTAATTCATAAATTCTCTTTTCTAAGTTTTAAATTGAAAAACAAAATTTAATTAATAATTAGAGTATCAAAAAACAAGTGACGTTTTTATTTACAATTCGGCATGAGAGATTTAATATTTTTGTGTCAATTCAATTCGTTAGATTCCTAAAATATCTTCCTTTTTCCTTCCTCTAAGTCTCAGAAATGTAAAGTTTAACATTTGTATAAATATAAACAAGACTTAAATATTTCTTTGCCAAAGAAGTTTCACTTCTGACATGTGTGCTTTGTACGTACACACTTTAAAGTGTCACTTCAAAATGGTAAATTAAATAGTTATTTTAGAAAATATCAGTTATTAGGTCTTCTACGAAACGCGTGGCCTTTACTGCCTAAATTATTTTCAGGTGGATCCCTCTCTCCCAGTACTGGCACCTGGTGATAAGGAGAGAAAGAATGCTAAGTTTACTAACGCAAGAGGTACCATAGTATATCCGCAGTCGCAAATAACCTCGGCCAGTATTCTGGCTGAAAAAATCGGCATTAAACCTTTGGAAGTTGTCAAGGTCTGAGTAAATTTAATTTTCTATGTTACTTTTTATGTCATTATTAGAACCATAACTAAATGATAATAATGATTAAATAAAATTTGGCTTTGTTTCATTTTTCATCAATGAGGAAGAATTAAAAAAATAATAAAATTATTTGTTTATTTTATTTGAAAATTGAATAATATTGACGCCATTTTTGAAGTTTATAGGCAGGTCTCGAAGCTTTATGGTTATATTACCTTTGCCTTTCCCATTAAATAATAAGAAAAATGAAATTATGACATTATGTATTGGCGCCATTTTTTAAGGTAATTTTGATTTTTAGTTGGTTTTTAAGTATTACAGTTTTTTTTTAATTTGCGGCTAGGAATATTATTTCTTTTCATATTTAGAATGAAACCTTATTGGCGCCAAATTTTATATTTTTTATCTGTGGCCAGAATAATTTACATATTTGACAAGGGAATCATGTTTCGGTCATTATCAGTGCATCACCAAAAAAAAAAGTTAGATTGTCTATATTGTATGGAATTACGTTGTCGGCAAGTTTGAAGTTTTTGTACATTTTTAGATTAAATCCTCACATTTTTTCATATCTTAATATGGAATCATAGCCAATTTTAAAGATTTTATGTATAGTTATTTTTAGAATTTTAAAATAGAACCATATTGCCGCCATTTTTTATGTTTATGGGCAGAAGGTCACGAAGCTTTATAATTATATTACCTTTGCGTTTCCCATTAAAAGATTGAAAGAATCACAGTTTTTTTATGGCATTACATATTTTCGCCAGATTTTAGAAAAGAAAGAAATAATAGAAAGAAATAAAGAAAAGAAAAGCAAGATTTTTTTGTTGTAATCGTTATTTTAATAAGATTCATTCAAAGTAAAAATAAAAATTTCTCCTTCTATTTCCATATTTGAAAATTGATCCATGTTGGCGCCAATTGTGAAATTGTTTTTGTTTAGCTTATATAATATCACTTTGGGTGTAAGGCTTTCAAGTATACTCTATACATTAAAATATATACCTGGACTTAAATTTTATATTGAAAAAAGAAACTTAATAAATGAAAGAGTGTACTCAAAATTAATCCAACCCATTCGATGATTTTTTCTTTTTTCAGATATATTTTTTACAGATTTTACAGTTTATTTTTTATTATTTTGTAAATAAACTAATCTCTTGAAATTTTGTATATATTTTTTTAAATATACAACAAAGTTATATTTAAAAAGTCCGGCATACAAGTACAAAAATGAAATCAACATCATTTGCAGACAACTATGAACACGAGACGTGATTACGATCGCATCTTGTTAAGAATCAGGGTTGCCAACCATTCGATATCCCGTGTAAAATGTTTAAGGGCTGGCTCTTTGAACATCTAGGTTCGATTCCCGATTTTTAAATTACATTTCCTAATGTGTCTTAGTCTAGACCGTTAGAAGTTAGAAAAGCTGAAGGTAACTCGAAGGCTTTCTGAGATATGTTTAAAGACCATATTACAGTTCTTTGGCCATATCGTGTCCAAGGCACAGAGATAAGCCATAGAAACTGTTTCTAACTATTAAAATGGAAAAAGACCGAGGTGGAAGACTCAAACGATGGACCAATCAGGTAGTGGAAATGAACATCACGATGCTGATAATGAGGAATTTGTCTCAGTTAAGATTGTTGGGAGGTTTCGGCCGTGGCTAGTTACAACTCTACAAGTAAAGACGTTCCGCCAAGCAATTTATCCTCACATGTCCATTGCTAACCTGTCAGCAAGTAGAACTTCTTTGGAAAACAAATTTTTAGGGTCTTGTTTATATTTATACAAATGTAAAACTTTAGATTTCCAAGACTTAGAGGGAGGGAAAAAGGAATTTAATGATTCGGCGTCATTTAAGGCGTCTGAATGGCCTCAAGTGGGCACATGTTAGGCCTGCATAATTAGACTCTGGTGTAGTGTCAATCCAAGTCTGTCTTGTATTTAAAAGCTCATATCTTAAAAATTAAAACATACCACAAAAACACAAATAATCACTAAGAAACACTCACAGTTTATGAAATACCACAAAAAAACTTAATGAACTTCGACGCGACACGCACCGTTAGTAACGGTCACTTTGTAACTGATTTATTTTTTGGTTTTTCTATTGTCTGGTGTTATCCCTACGTATATATTGTTACGACAGTTACTGCGTGTAAACAACCCTAGAGCGAAACTCGATCTCTTTGTTTATCTACCCGCTTTGTTTAAGTTCAAGGCGAACAGACATATTATAAAAGAGCTTGATTGCTACAACATCGAAGGGGTGGAGTCGTTGACAAATCAAAAATATTAGAAGGTCAAGATCATGGCTTTGTATTATTAAAGACAAAATTAAATGAAAAAACTCAAAGGCATACATAACTAGCCGACCTCCACATCTTGGTATGATGTACAGAACAGATATTATTGGCATGAAATTGGTTGTAATGGATTGTTAAGCGATTTTAACCCAGCAAAGGAATATCTCAAAAGAAAAGAATTTGGGGCTCTAAAATTGGGGGTGTTAGTACTAGTTTTGCTAATAAAGGTCCCGGATTCGATCTCCAGTAGGGCGGATCTAGAAAATTGCATTTTCTAATTTGTCAATCTAAACTGGTGGGAGGTTTCGGCCGTGGCTAGTTGCCACCCAAGATATAAGATGTACCCAAAGAGATTTGTGTTCCAGTACGATGCTGTGTAAAACCATAGGAGGTAAACCATTGCTCTATTTTGTATATTCTTGTGGAGTATGGGCTAAATATGGAGATTAAGAGTATAAATAACATACATACATAGCATCATGCCACGATCCTTGCACATCTCCTTCGCTTCTTTCATTCTCATTAAACCTTTCGTACAAGTTCGTCGGTTTAAAGTACTCTTGACCTGGCCATTATTTAAAATGTCCTGGATTTGGTCCAGGAACGTTCGCCTCGGTCTTCCCCTTCCAACTATTCCATTCACTGTTGACTCGTAAATCATTATTGTCAGTCTCCTTTCGTTCATTCTCTCTACGTGCCCAACCCATCTAGCATACCTTTCTCAAATTTAGTCACTACATCTTCTTTTATACCACAACGTTCTCTTATCACACTATTTCTTACTTTGTCACTCAGTTTTACTCCATTCATTATTCTCAACGCTCTCATCTCTACCGCATTTATTTTATTTTTTTGCTTCTTCTGCCATACCTTCTGAGATACCATCTGGCTCTTTTCAATTTCATTTTCACGTGTTCCATCTTTTGTAAATTTAGATCCTAAGTATACAAATTCTTTCACCTCTTCCACTTTTTCCCTATCTATCAAAATATTACCATTCATCATAGATTCATCTCTTTCAAAAAGCATAACTTTCGTTTTGTTTACATTCACTTTCATTCCTTTACTTTTCAAAGCTTCATTAATAATATTTACAATCTCCTATAGCTCATTAGCGGAGTAGAGTAGCGTAGAGCGTAGAGTAAACATTTGATGAGTAATTCATTCATTCTTAACCCATATATAGGTAGATAGGAATAGGTTGAACAGCAAGGTGACACAACACATCCCTGACGATAATATAAATAAGGTTACCTTATTTCCAATTGACAGTATCATTTACCATCAATTTAGGGCAAAGTCAAACTGCAACCTTTAGCCAATAAAATATCGAATTAACAATACAACAAATTAATGTATGAAAAGTCATTTCTCAACCAGAGTCCTGATTTCTGGATTCAACAAAGGATTTATAAAGCAACAGTGTAATCTTGTTTCGTGAAATTGTCAAATATGTTTAAAACTTAATCGCCCCTGATGGTATTTTATTGCAGTGATAAATTATATGACATTGCCAAATATTAAAGCTTACATAAAACTTTTTTTAATTTTATGAAATTTATATAAACGTGTTCTAGTAGCGGTTTTGTAAACGTCGGTTCCGTATAATAAATATTAAACTGATCTCGTTTTTGTTGCATAAAAAATATTATATTTGCAAATCTATATATATAAATGAGATATCCAGGTATCTATTGACTCATCACGATATTCATGGAAGCATAAAGCGTGGAGACTTAAAATTTGGTAGGAATATTCCTTTTGCTGAGTGGAGGTCAGCTAAGAACCGATTTTACGGAATTGCATCCGCAAGGAGGGTTGCTGGAGTGTTAACTATTGACTCATCCCGATATCCCTGGAAGCATAAGGCGTAGAGACTTGAAATTTTATAAGAATATACTTTTTGCCGAGTAGAGGTCAGCTAAGAACGAATTTTACCGAATTACACCCGCAAGAGGGGTTGCTGGGGTGTTACCTATTGACTCATCACGATATTCTTGGAAGCACAAGGCGTAGAGACTTAAAATTTTATAGGAATATACCTTTTGCTGAGTAGAGGTCAGCTAAGAATGAATTTTACGGAATTACACCCGCAAGAGGGGTTGCTGGGGTGTTACCTGTTAACTCATCACGACATTCTTGAAACACAAGGTGTAGAGACTTGAAATTTGGTAGGAATATTCCTTTTTACGATTAAAGGTCAGCTAAGAACGGATTTTATGAAATTCCACCTGCAAGGGGGGTTACGGAGTTGTTAACTATTGACTCATTGACTCATCACGATATCTCTAGAACTAAAAGGCGTAGAAATTTGAAATTTGGTAGGAATATTCCTTTTGCCGAGTAGAGGTTAGCTAAGAATGGATGTTACGGAGTTACATCCGCAAGGGGGGATGTTAATTTAAAAAAAAATCAATTATTCACATTAAAATAAATTCCAATTTTACATTTAGAAACTATTACTACATTTTTTATGGTATGTAAATTTGGTCAGATTTTTTTTTGACATATTGGAATCTATTAAAAGTAAATTTTAGGAAATTCTACCCTCATATGGCGGGAATGGTTCTTATTTGTAAAAACAATTTGCCTAAATTAATTCAGCTAGTATATTATATTTCGCTCTCTGTCTACAAAATATATTGATTTAATATGTTTCGTTTTATTTAAACTCTTAAAACAACAGCAGACTTTGGACGTGTTAGGTGATTATGTGTTGTTGAAGTAAATTGAACAGCGGAACCCTATATTTTTGGTAGTCTAATAAACACTTAAGAGAAGCTACAAAATTACCTAATCCTTCAAGCAATATTATTTGCTTAAGATTAATACCAGTGGGTGGGCTTGTCACATAAGTAAACATTAAGTTATTAACGAAATACAGAGGCACATTACATGTCTTTGGTTATGTTGCACACGTGATTTTGTATGAGAGCAGACTCATTAGCTTGAATGATAGAATCCTTGTTTTTCCCGCAATGGGAAATGCATTTATGTACTATAGTTAGCGTCGGGAGTGTGGGTCTCGATAAGGGAGAGACCTCACAATACCCACTAAAACCCAGCGGAACCCTCTCCACCCAATAGCGGAGTATCAGAGGAGCGCTCGTACATTCCTCTCTGATGTCCCGGATGATATATATACGCCATTGACTTTGTTTTCCCTCCCTCGCTCGTGGGCCTCTTTCAGCGAGAAAACGGTCTCGCAGAAGAGGGCCACTCCCGCCCAGCATTTCTAACTGAAGAGTATTGTGCCTACAATGCTCTCCATGCCTCATTCGTCTAGTGGTTAGCATGTTCGACTACAGACATGAGGTCCTGGGTTCGAGTCCCGGGTCGGGCCAATTCAATAATGGATATTGAGTTTTCTATTAAGATTTTCTTAATATTAGCCCGAAGTTGGGAAGTTAGCGGTGTGATCCACCCCCGTGCCTTTGAGAGCACGTTAAGCCGTCGGTTCTGCGCCCGATCTCTCTCCAGTTGTATTGGATTACCGTCACATGGAACTATGAGAGGGAAAGAATAGAGAGTGCACTTGTGTGCTATGCCTGTCAATCCGCAGTGGAGCAGCGTGTTGGGTTTATGCTTTAAAAACCCTCTCTCATATGAATGAGGGGGCCTGTGCCCAGCAGTGGGACGTTAATGGGCTGCTACTTACCTTACCTTAATGCTCTCCAACGATAGATCCGCGCCAATCAGCGCTGAGTCAAAAGCGGTACCACACTCATGGCAGGCGTGTAACTCTTCACTGCTAATTCGGTTTAGGAACTTTTCCGTGTACAGTTAGAACCTGCACCAGTCTGAAAGAGACCGACCCAATACTCATAGGTAAGCCATTGTTCCAGTTGAGGGCGGATAGCCTCGCACAGTGGCCACACCTGTTACTGGGTTGCTTGATAGAATTCTAGCGTAGATAACAGAAGTAATATTGTGAAAGAAGGTTTTTGCATTTTTGCTAGTTAGATGGTAATTAGCTACAACCAAAGCATCCCTTCAGGCCAAATTTAGATAAATTAGAAAATATATTTCCTAAATTCTATGAAACTCTATGATTCTTTATCTGTTTATTTGATAAACAAGCAATTACTATTATATACCATAAAAGTTATATTACAACGAATACACAAATATCAGTCAAGTATCCACTAAATACTACAGTTGTTTAATATAATATACGATTAATATAAAACGAGCTCGACACGAAGAAGAATAGTATTTATTCCTGAATGGTTTAACTGCCTCATTGGTCTAGTGGTTAGCATGTTCGACTACAGACATGAGATCCTGGGTTCGAGTCCCGGTTCGGGCCAATTCAAAAATCAATATTGAGTTTTCTATTAAGATTTTCTCAATATTTGCCCGAAGTTGGGAAGTTGGCGGTGTGATCCACCCCCGTGCCTCGGAGAGCACGTTAAGCCGTCGGTCCTGCGCCTGATCTCTCTCCGGTCGTGTCGGATTCCCGTCACACCGGACTATGAGAGTGAAGGAATAGAGAGTGCACTTGTGTACTATGCCTGCCAATCCGCAGTGGAGCAGCGTGGTGGGTCTATGCTCTAAAAACGCTCTCTCGTGCGAGTGAGGAGGCCTGTGCCCAGCAGTGGGACGTTAATGGGCTGCTACTCACCTTTTTTACCTTACCTGACTGCGTAGCGTTGAGAACGGGTTTTTCCATTTTCTCCGGGGCGAGAACTTCCGTGGACGCACCAAGTGTATACGATACCAGGGGTTCGCATTCGTTTCTGGACTCTCAGGTGAGTCAGACTGAGGATTGGCCACCAAAACTATAACTTCTCTATGACCATAGTCTCTGAGTCCAAGAACAACTTTGCAGAGAATGCAGTGGATACTCCCTCTCACCAGCGACGTCTGTTTGCGTATCTCCTCCCCCATCTGTGAATCCGCAGTCGGACTTTTCCGGGATACTAGGTTGAAACAAAAATAAAGTTAAAATGAAGCAGGTTCCACTTTGGTGGTATTGCGAGGCCTGTCTCCTCGTCGAGCCCCACACTTCTGACACAAGTCTCCAAACAAATGCGAAACTGAAAATCTTCGAAGCCTATGTCCGCTTCAGACTGATATGCGGCACCTGCCTGGTACTACTGCTCAGGGTAGCCTACGTATGATAGTAGGAGCTTCAAGGTACGTTAGTAACGACGTGATCCACCGCAACACAAGTACGCCCACCGTTGAGGTGTCCGACAGCTCGCGAGGAGGATATTTCGCCTAGCCCACAACTACTTGCTTACACAACTCCACGGGATTGCCAGCTGCCACCCTAGTGTGGCAAGCACTGGGGGTCCCCTGCCTCGTAAACTCCTGCTATCACCGCCATCTGACAAGAGCTGTGACGGTTTAGACGACGCAGCCGCAGTGGCTACACCCGGAAAGACATTTACTGGATTGACCTGGAATGTTTGACACCAGGACCAAAAATTAATTACTGAGCATCCGCCTGATGCTTTAGGCTAATTCCGGATAACGGAGCTAATGACTCGACGTCCGTATATCTCAACCAGAGTTCAGACGAACCCGAGTGTGGCCGAAAGGTTTGATTTTGGGTATGTGTGTAGTTATACACATTTACGGGCAGTCCAGTCCAAGTCCAGTCCAAGTCCAGTCCAAGTCCAGTCCAAGTCCAGTCCAAGTCCAGTCCAAGTCCAGTCCAAGTCCAGTCCAAGTCCAGTCCAAGTCCAGTCCAAGTCCAGTCCAAGTCCAGTCCAAGTCCAGTCCAAGTCCAGTCCAAGTCCAGTCCAAGTCCAGTCCAAGTCCAGTCCAAGTCCAGTCCAAGTCCAGTCCAAGTCCAGTCCAAGTCCAGTCCAAGTCCAGTCCAAGTCCAGTCCAAGTCCAGTCCAAGTCCAGTCCAAGTCCAGTCCAAGTCCAGTCCAAGTCCAGTCCAAGTCCAGTCCAAGTCCAGTCCAAGTCCAGTCCAAGTCCAGTCCAAGTCCAGTCCAAGTCCAGTCCAAGTCCAGTCCAAGTCCAGTCCAAGTCCAGTCCAAGTCCAGTCCAAGTCCAGTCCAAGTCCAGTCCAAGTCCAGTCCAAGTCCAGTCCAAGTCCAGTCCAAGTCCAGTCCAAGTCCAGTCCAAGTCCAGTCCAAGTCCAGTCCAAGTCCAGTCCAAGTCCAGTCCAAGTCCAGTCCAAGTCCAGTCCAAGTCCAGTCCAAGTCCAGTCCAAGTCCAGTCCAAGTCCAGTCCAAGTAGCATAACAAATATACTCAAAAAGGATTTACCCAAAATACCACAGTGTGGGGAATTAAGCAAGAAATCTTTAACCAAATATCCTACCTAAAAATCTGTTATTTTCACATTACATACAGACCTTTTTTTATCTAGTTCTTATTATGCAAAACTAAATATAGCTTTATTTAAACTTGGTTATCCCAAATTTTGTGGTTTTTCGAGATATTTTTTGCTTGTTAGCGATGGCAATTAGTGCTAACGAGACATTACAATTATGTCTAATGTACATACACGATTATAATTTTGAATGTATTCAAATAAAATACGTAAATTGTATTTTCGTCCGATACTCCTCAGTGACGCTGAAGACAAAGCTCTTCGGACAGTGCGTGTTGCCAGTGATGACCTACCATGAGTGTAATAAGATGTTAATAGCCTGCTACTTACCTTTACCTTTTAAATAAATAAACAAAATAAGACTGACAAAAAGAGTAAAGGTAAGTAGCAGCCCATTAACGTCTCACTGCTGGTCACAGGCCTCTTCAATCATATGAGAGAGGGTTTTTACAGCATAGACCAACACGCTGCTCCACTGCGGATTGGCAGGCATAGTATACAAGTGCACTCTCTATTCCTTCACTCTCATAGTCCGATGTGACAGGGATCCGATGTGATCAGGAGAGATCAGGTACAGGAACGACGGCTTAACGTGCTCTACGAGGCACGAGGGTGTACCCCACCGCCAACTTCCCAACTCCGAGCAAATATTGATAAAATCTTAATAGAAAACTCAATATTCATTCTGAATTGTCCCGACCCAGGTCGCGAACACAGGACCTCATGTCTGTGACCAATGAGGCAGCTGACACAAAAGCAAAAGCAGAGGTAAAAACAGTGAACTCCTTCATCTATGGTTTTAGGACTTTTGAAAGGTCATGTATGGTAATTTGCTAGATTAAAGAATTATGATTTAAATATAATTAAATACGCGATGGAGAGGGCTATGCTCGGAGTTTCTCTACGTGATCGAATTAGAGATGAAGAGATCCGTAGTAGAACCAGAGTCACCGACATAGCCCTACGAATCGCGAATCTGAAGTGGCAATGGGCGGGGCACATAGTCCGACGGACCGATGGACGTTGGGGCCTGAAGGTGATGGAGTGGCACAAGGTGGACCGACGACGTAAAGAGGGTCGCCGGTGCTGCAGAGACAGGTGGCGCAAGATCAGGCCTTGTGGACATCATTAAGTGAAACCTATATCCAGCAGTGGACGTCCATCGGTTGAAGCGACGACGATGATGACGTAAATTGAAATATAATTAAATTTAGACGACCTCGTTTTAGCATGCGTGAAATTCCAATTTTCAAATTTGTCTGAGTCTAGCATGGAGTCTTCGGTCGTGGCTACCGCCCTAGGAGCAAAGCCATACTGCCAAGCAAGAGATGTGTGATCCGGTACAATGCTGTGTAGAAACCATAAGAGATAAATTGCCTCTTACCAGATTATTGCACATCCATATTAGACTGTATCATCATTTAACATCTAATGAAGTCAAACAAATTAAAAGTGCGTGCGTACAAAGTACACATGTCAGAAGTGAAGCTACTTTGGCAAACTAATTTTTAAGTCTTGTTTATATTTATGCAAATGTAAAACTTTAGATTTCCGCGAATTAGAGGAAGGGAAAAAGGAAGATATATTAGGAATTTACATACATACATACATAACATCACGCCTCATTCCCATAGGGGTAGGCAGAGACAACATCCTTCCACTTGCCACGATCCTTGCATATCTCCTTCGCTTCTTTCATTCTCATTAAACCTTTCATACAAGTTCGTCGGTTTAGAGTACTCTTGACCTGGCC
>JACTOM010000922.1:5969858-5982764 GCA_015832385.1 Elymnias hypermnestra | reverse complement strand
TGAGCGAGACTGACTGGGATCAGACCATTCGCAGATATTACGATTGGGATGGTTTCAGTGGATCCCACTCCCCACATGGCGGTAATCTCGTGCGCCAGATCCAGATATTTACGTTTTTTCTCTGTCTCAGCTCGCACGAGATTCTCGTCATACGGGATCGTGATATCCACTAAAAACACCCGAGACTGTGCCCGGTCCATTATCACGATATCAGGCTTGTTGGCCAGTATGGTCCTGTCCGTGATAATGGACCGGTCCCAATAGAGTCGGACACCGTCGCGTTCGAGTACTGGCACCGGCTGGTACCTATAATACGGCAGTCTCTCATCAAGAAGACCGTACATCAGGGCGAGCTCTTGATGAAGGATTTTGGCCGCTTGATTATGTCTGTGGAGATACTCAGTGTTGGCAAGCGCGGAACATCCCGAAAGCACATGTCTGAGTGACTCGCCGGGATGGCGACAAGCTCGACATATGTCGTGAGTGCCATCCTTCAGAATGTACTTTCGATAGTTCCTCGTCTTGACCACCTGATTATTATTATTATTATTATTAATTCTGCTAAATGAACCGTTAGTTTCATAGAAAAACACATTACGTTACTAATAAAAACCGCAATTAAACACATAAACAAAATCAGGTGCTCGGACGCACGGGACAATGAATCCAAAGCGTGCGGCGCCCGTGTGTTCGTTTTTTTTAGGAATGTATTTTTTTAATGAAAAAGCGTTTTAAGTATATGATTGTTTTCAATCTTGATCGATTATTTTTGTGTCCCAGCATCAAAGGCGTCATAAGCATTATCATTTGTCTTCGTTTTCGGAAACGGTCTCCTAACATCTTCTATACAGTATGAAGTCATTACCAAAGTCTCTTTTATAAAACAATTCTTTGTAAAAAAGTAATGAACTACCGACAAAGATAAACTCTTAATAACAAGCGCTGTAATTTTCTACGCTCACAACTATCGTGGAATAACAAAATCCTAAACAAGGAAATAAAACGGCAATTAACCTTGTTCAAATGTTAATTTCTCGTTTATAGGCGTCATCTATTCATCAGAACGATTGGCAGAAGCATCTGCAATTGTTTTTAATGTTTTATTTCAGTAATAGTCCTGTTATAGTCAGTCATTGACTACAGCTACGTGTTTTGTCTGTCGAAGCATTGCATTAGTACGCCCCGCAAACCACTTTTTAAATCTCTGATATCTCCTAAGATATCCATTTTAATGAAATATTGTTAAGGACTGTTTTAATCTACATTAAATGTACTAGGTATATAACATATTTAATTGGATGAGGAATATTTTTATATTGCGTAAATTAGCTTGGTATTTTTTTGTGATATGTAAAAGATAAAAATGGTTACTGTGGGTTATCCTTAAGAGATAAATGTATATCATGCAGGGATTTTTTATAGATATTTTTAAGATATATAATTCCGTAGTACATTAATTTGATATATCTCTTAAGGTTTAGCCAGCGTTTGCGATTTAAGTGCACAAAAGTATGTTGGTTAAGAAATCATATTACAAATCATTAATGTTTTCAGCTTTTTTATATTATAATATATATGTATTATACATATAAACATTCTTCGTGAATCACTCTATCTATTGATGAATACTACATCAAAATCCGTTGAATAGTTTAAAAGATTCAAGCGAACATATATATTGCCATATATACATTAATCATTATACAGATAGACTAATCTTCTAATCCATTTCAAAATAGGGGACGAAAATATATATAATGATTCGTTATTTTTAACGATAAAGCTATAAAATGGCAACTCAGGTTAGCTATGGTTAATCTGTCATTAAATTAATGATTTCTTTTTATTTAACATTTGACAACCTCGTTGACAAAATAACGAGAGGATACTTGGCTCGTTTTATGTTGATGAATTTAGCAATATGTATTTCCTTATTTGTGTATGTGTAGACGGATGAGAGACTTCGGCCGTGGCTAGGTTCCTATCAGCAAAGCTATTATCTTGAGCTGAATTTAATAAAAAGTGAACCTCTTTGGAAGTAAATACCCAAGAGACACGTTTAACGAAATATTTTCCCTACTGTGTCATAAGACGTTCTAAAATATTAAAATTGCGTGATAATCTTCAACATCTCACCCATATTCTTAGTGGTTTTGATTGTGGCACAACACAAAGCGTTATATCCATTTTCTATGAATAAATAATAAATTTATTACAAGATGAAATCAATTTCGCATTAGTGGTTTCCGGTAAAATCAATGGCATTACCGAATTTCTAACACGCGTTGTTGTATAACGTGTGTCAAAGTTGCATAACATTTTGGCAGTTCACGGCATTCTATGTTAAACACGTTCAGGGATTGTAAACATTTTCTTGTATACTCAATAAAATAAGAAAATAAATATAAATTTTAACAAAAAATGAACCGCCTTCAAAACAAACTTACTAATACATTAATGTGCTCGAAAAAGTAGTAAATAATTGCGTATTCTTTTATAGTGTTCTTCGTATTGTTATATTCGGAGTCGGTGTCAGCTGACTTGTTAAAATTTATATTTATTTTTTGATTTTTAGTGATCGCCACACCCGGGATCGAACCCGAAACCGTTATACCACCGCTTCACACATAATTCACCTTTCAAATATTGCAATGCAGCAACAAACGTAAGGTCATTGTCATTTGATTACAGTCATTATGGCAGCGACTCTTGAACATCTCAATACAATGCTCGAGGACCTCAGCAGAGTTTCTCAACAGGTGGGCCTAAAAATGAACATGGATAAGACGAAAGTTATGTCGAATATCCATGTTCCGCTCCACCCAATCACCACTCGAAATTGTAGACGTGTATACATAGTCCAGCTAGGTAGGTCCAATTTCGAGAAGTAGGTAACCACCGAATCCAACTGGGTTGGGCAGCGTTCGGGAAACTACGCTAGATATTTTCGTCCGATATCCTGAAGTGAGTGCCTGAAGACGAAGCTGTTCGAACAGTGCGTGTTGCCAGTGATGACCTACAACTCCGAAACGTGGTCGCTGACTATGGGCCTCATTCGAAAGCTCAGAGTCACTCAGCGTGTGATGGAGAGGGCTATGCTCGGAGTTTTTCTACGCGATCAAATTAGAAATGAGGAGTTCCGTAGCAGATCCAAATTCACCGACATAGCCCTACGAATCGCGAACCTGAAGTGGCAATGGGCGGGGCATATAGCCGACGAACCGATGGACGTTGGGGCCCGAAGGTGCTGGAGTGGCAACCCGAAGGTGCTGGGGTCTCCGGTAGCCGCTGGAGCCAAGCGGCACAAGATCGGGCCTTGTAGATTGAGATCTATGTCCAGCAGTGGACGTCCATCGGTTGAAGGGACGACGACGAATGTGTTCTTAAAATTAACTGGGTTATCATGAAAAATGTAAATGTCACTGTCGTTTAAATTATTGTAGGTATTGGCTAGAATATTTAAAAGGGAAAATAACCTTAGTTCGATTTAGCTAAGTGTGGAAAGAAATAATTTTTATGCCAATTCTTGGGGGACATCTGGGGACGTTGATATTTGATAGAAAGATGCTTTTATAGTTTTTAGACTTTTAGACTGCCTTATTGGTCTAGTAATTAGCATGTTCGGTCACAGTCATGAGAACCTGGGTTCGAATCCCGGGTCGGGCCAATTAATGAATTAAAAAAATACCTGGAGATTGGAAGTTGGGGGTGTGCTCCAACGCCGTGCCTCGGAGGGTACGTAAAGCCATCAGTCCTGTGCCTGATCTGTCTCCACGAGTGTCGGATTGCCGACATATCCCACTATGAGAGTGAAGGAATAGAGAGTGCACTTGTGTGCTATGGCTGCCAATCCACAGTGGAGCAGCGTAGTCGGTCTATGCTCTATTAACACACTCTCCTATGAGAGGAGACATGTGACCAGCAGCTTAAAAATTAAGTAGCTTAAAAAACGCTGCACATCTTCATGACACTGATCACGCGTTTTATCCGTAAAAAAAATTTACCCTCATGCGCCTAAAGAAGTTTCACTTCAAAAATTTCTAATGTTTCATAGTCCTCGTCATTATCTTTGGCTGATGTTTCATATTATCAAATGTTTCATATCTCTGAGAAATGTGTAAATCATAAAATTGTTAGACAGACCGTTCAAAATGTTATATCACTTTCTTAACCGGAAGGACAAGATAACGAGTTATGTTTGATTAAAAAATTTCTTTCTCTCTTTATATATAGATGTCCTAATAGCAAAAATGAAATAGATTAAAGATTAAACAAATTATAATAGATATGATTGCTGACAAGTGACATCCTTCCACAATCTTGACTGGTGAGCCTCTGGCTTCTCATTCAAGGTTCAAGCGGGTTTCACTGGGTTTTAGTAAGTATTTTCGTCGTCCAGCCCCACGCTGCACATTTCCAAGTGTGAAAGAAGTAGTAAAGTGGTAGAAGCAGTGGCGTAACTATAGGGTGATATGGCTGGTAAAATGCCACGACCCCTGGCCAAAAAGGGCCCCGGCCCAAGAGGTACTTGATACACACAGGACAAGACAAGTAAATGGATTCATTGTCAATGAATGCAGGTTTCCTGTAGACGATGCTCCTTCATCGAAAAGCTAGCATATTGAAGATGAATATGAATTCTCTTGACGAAGTCTTGCGTGGGGCTATAGCTCATTCCCTCTCGCCTAAGAAAGGAGGTCTATGCCCAGCGGTGGGACGTTTATAGTATGGTGAATATGAATATAAACCCATGCTCTTGAAAATAAATTGTAATTATTGTTGGATAACTGACGAGGATTTGCCACGGGTCCCAGATGGTATAAATACGCCACTAGGTAGAAGTGAAACCTCCAAAACTTTGGCTTCCAGATCATTATCTTGAAGCCAAAGTTTTGGAGAGATGAGTGTAAAATATCGGCAAGAGTATTCTAAGTTTTTGTAATGATTTTACATAAACTCTCACCACGCCTTGGTGGACACGAGTGGAGGCACGAAGCTGAACACAATCAGACCCAAGAACATAGCAAACAATGTATAATGCTTCCTATTTCATTGTCTCTCACGATAAGTCTTTTGAATGTATGTGTCTCTATTTACTGTTGCGTTTGCGTTTCATCAACTTACAAACGTCCTTAGACTGCAATCATTAACCATCCAATGTTAAATCTGAAGAGCTTATAGGTCTGTTTCTTTTCCGTTTCATCGACTTTCAAAGTCTTCACTTCCAAAAACCTTCTACCAGGTTAGCAACGTCCTATTTTAGATTGCATCATCACTTATCTTCAGAGGAGTTTACAGTCTAACCTGTCGGCAATAAAAACAACTACACACAATAAAAAATATTCAGCTAATGTCTAATTGCTTGAATTACGTATGTATGTTCGCATTTCGTCATAAAAACCATCCATTATTCACAGCTCCATACAATTACAATTTGTTCGCTAATTCCTAGTAATACTGAATATTCTGTACTGATGTTAGTGTTTTAATTAATGTCAATTCTTTTTTTCTTTTAATATAATACAATAAATTTTTATTAAACATCCGTACACGAATACTTCTAAGGTCTTTGTGTACACGAAATATCATTTAGAAGGTAATTAAGCTTGGTAATATTACAGATTGAGATTGCAAATCTTATCAACGGATTAATTATAAAAATTATGTAATGACTTTGGCGAAAACATTTTTACAACTTTGTACTCTTAAGTCTTGTAAGTGCCTTAAAAGAATGTTTATATTATTTAGCTTACAGCGTGAACGCACCGTATACGAGGGGCACGGGGGTTATGTCAATCGGTAGCCTGCAGTCGTTATGGAGTGTTTCTCTGGAGCAGCAACTAAAAAAACAAAAGTTATCTTTCTAATATTTTTTTATTTAAAAAAAGCACGCGTAGTCCATAAGAAGTCCATTGAACTAGATATACATATTTCTGTAATTTAATTAATCATGCAAAACTTTTGTGTGAAACGTATCAAAACAGTATTAGTGAGCTTAAAAACTGTGTCTCATATGAATTATTTTATTTATTTTGACTTTCATTTCAGTAGTCCTTAATACAGTAATAACATTTAAATATTAGCCATTTTTTCAATTTATGTTTATATATATTAATATTATTTATGTCTTTAAGAGGGTTACGTAATTTATTATAAATTTTAACAGCCATGACGTGACAGTTTCTATCATAAAGCTTGTACTGGGTCTAACTAAATGATTTTGAAATCTAAATCGCTTAAATTGTGTCCCATCATACCGTTTTTCAAACTGGTCTAAATGTGTTTTTACATAAAAGATGTGAAACATGTGAAAGTGATATTGAAAGGAGAGTAAATTCAGGGAATATGGTAAATGGTGCTCTGCACGCCTTTATGAATAGCCAGATGGTGTCTAAAAGGGCCAGAGTGGCTGTGCACAGAGGAGAGTTTGTGCCAACACTTATGTTGGGTAGTGAAAGTTGGGTATGGCAGAAGAATCACATGAGTAAAATAAATGCGGTAGAGATGAGCGCGTTGAGAAGTATGTGTGGATTAAAACCGAGTGACTGAGTAAGAAATAGTGTGATAAAAGAACGTTGTCTTATAAAAGAAGACGTAGTGACTAAAATCGAGAAATGTATGCTTAGATGGTTTGGGCATATAGAGAGAATGAATGAAAGGAGACTGACAAAAATGATGTATGAGCAAGAGTGAATACGAAAGATGGAAAGGGAAGACCGAGGCGAACGTTCCTGGACCAAATCCAGGAGATTTCAAATAAAGGCCAGGTCAAGAGTATTCTAAACGAAGCAAAGGAGATATGCAAGGATCGTGGCAAGGGGAAGGACGTGGTCTCTGCCTACCCCTATGGGAATGAGGCGTGTTGCTATGTATGTATTTTATTAAGTATAATTATTGTATTTATTTATGTATATTAAGTTTTGCTTTTAGTAGTAAAATTGTAAATGTCCGTGGCCTCACAGGAACACTCGTATAAGAACGCACAGCACACAGTGTCATGTATCTGTGAACTTTGTAGTTGGTCTATGATTAGATCTGCAATAGACTCTATCGCTACCCAATCGCTGATTCGGCGCGGGGGGGGGGGGGGGGGGGGGGGGNGTGGGAAAAAAACCAGGTGAATAACAATATTGGATAGAGGATAATTAATTGAATTACCGAAAGAATAACAACTCTATACTCGACGTGAAAGGACATTACACACAGCTGAGCTAAACTCCCTTTCAAGTTTCTTTCTTTCTTTCTTAAATTGTGCCCAACAATACAATATAATGAATTTTACAATCATTTTGCACTTTCTCTCTATATAAACTTAGAAATTTCACATCACGTATTAATATATAGTAATAATAAATCTTTAAAGCGCTGTTAAATATTGTATTGTGTAATATTAATTTAACTGTGACGTGTTACCACATCGACCATTGTTTTCAAAGGACAATAATGGTCACTTGACCTCCACAAGACACTGCACATTAACCATTAGTAAATGCTAATGACATATAGGAAGCCTCTTTACCCAATGGATACAACATTGGGTTTCAATTGACTCAATAGAATAGAAATATGAGAAACCTTATAGCATAAAGTGATCACAATTTAACTAGATAAAGTGAACCGTCGTAGAACCTAAGAGAATATTATAAATATTTAAAACTAGCAATGTCCCGCGTAGATACCGATCTCGTGGCAGTGGAAAGTCTACTAAATAAAAGTTTTACTTCACTTAGTTTTTAACTACTTCCTTTCAGATAATTAAATAGACACTTACATACATGAGATCTAAATTTACAAAAGATGAAACATGTGAAAGTGTTATTGAAAGTAGAGTGAATGCAGGGAATATGGTAAATGGTGCTCTGCACGCTTTTATGAATAGCCAGATGGTGTCTCAAAGGGCCAGACTGACTGTGCATGCAGAAGAGTTGGTACCAACACTTATGTATGGTAGAGGAAGTTGGGTATGGCAGAAGAATCACAAAAGTAAAATAAATGCGGCAGAGATGAGAGCGTTGAGAAGTATGAGTGGAGTAAAACTGAGTTACAGAGTAAGAAATAGTGTGATAAGAGAACGTTGTAGTTTAAAAGAAGATGTAGTGACTAAAATTAAGAAAGGTATGCTTAGATGGTTTGGGCATGTAGAGAGAATGAATAAAGGAGACTGACAAAAAGGATTTTTTAGTCAAGAGTGAATGCGAAAGTTGGAAGGGGAAGACCAAGGCGAACGTTCCTCGAAGGAGCGAGCGAAATCCAGGACATTTTAAATAACGGCCAGGTCAAGAGGACTCTTAACCGACGAACTTGTATGAAGAGANAGAATGAAAGAAGCGAAGGAGATATGCAAGGATCGTGGCAAGTGGAAGGACGTTGTCTCTGCCTACCCCTATGGGAATGAGGCGTGATGCTATGTATGTATGTACTTACATACATAATCTAATTAATATACAGATTTTACTTTACAACGAATATATATCTAACTAATAAATTGTTTAATTCGTAACATCATTTACGTAGTATGTCCGACATTAGCAAACTTAATAATACTCTTTAGGTATCCTTGGAATATGAGCTAACTCGCCAGTCGCAGGCCCAGTTATAAGGATCGCTGCAATTTTCTTTTTGTTATATCTTTTAAATGGAATGTCCGATTTTAATCATTTAAAAAGTATTTTACAGGTATTAAAACGGTCTTTATAACGTATCATTATTATATGGATTAATACAGAGGTGTGGATAATATGGTTTGATTATTGCCGGCACTTCTATTAACTTTCAAAATGTAAAAAGGTCGTTATATTTTCATAAGTACAGTAGCTGGACATACGATATCGTGGACTTTTTCGTAGATATTTATACGTTCTATAAAATTGTACAACATTTTTTGGTGCTATCATCAAAAGTTTCTGCAGCATACGCGATAACATATTTTTTGTCAATTTTTAACACCTTGGGTTACATTAATGCATTTTTATTAGGGATCCCCATTTTTAAAAAAAACTAATATAGCCTATATCGCTCAGTGAAAATGCAGCTTTCTAATGGTGACAAAAATGTTGAAATCGGGCCAGTAGTTTTTATGTGAAAACATTATAAAAATACTTATAAAATTTCGATTTAAGTCCGAGAATTCGAATATAAAAAAAGCTTTCTCTTGATCTAGATTGTAGGCATATACATTTTAAATAAAGATCTATAACATGTGCTTTGTTTTTTCCACGATCTACATCTGAATAGGTTCCATTTGACTGCTTGTACACAATGTAACTTCCTTTACGCACACTTAGACTTCGTTTGATATCTATTCATGTACATATATACACATCAATTAGTCCGAGTCATCGTCGTTTATCTCTACATATGTATATAATTCAAATCCGTGACTGGCATTATATGTTGAAGCTTATCTTATTGTTTTTATTTCTACTCGTCACAAACGTAACATGATTTAATATAAGTAGACTAGCTGACCCGGCGAACTTCGTACCGCAGAATGTTTCAAATTTTAGTATAAAATGTGATCAAAATTAAACCGGAACAAAAAGATTTAACCGCCATTTTGACGCGTAAATTCCCGCCGAAAATTCGTAAAATATTCTTCTTCTTAGGGCACAGATTATCTCGCCAGTGTCAAGTTTGTTGGAGAAGACACGATGAAAATTGTTCGGTTTATAAGACCATATGAAGTTTAATTTTGATTACCAATAAATACTTGAAATATATTGTTTAAACAATCACCAAATAAAATGGACAGCACAAAATGAATATATGCGTACATATGACTAATAATAAACAATTATTTTATAACTTTAATTTTAATATATTTACATAAATATTTACAATTATTACTATATACAAGACTTAACAAATATTCTACATTTATAGGACGAAGGATATGTGGTGGGAGAATATTATAAGTGGAGTGGGCAAGTTTGGGATAGTTGAGAAGGATGTGGGAAACAGAACCTTCGTCTAGGCCACATTCACACATGTGGTCCCTAATCCGGAGTTTGGCCAAGTGCACAGGTGCATGCATGTCCAAAGCGGCATATGTATGAAGAAAAAACCAGGGTCGCCTTGGTATGTCCGATTGGATAGAATCATAATATTTACCTTAGATCAATTTTGATGAAGACCATAATGAATTCCAGGATTTTTCCACGAATATTATGGAGAGTGAGGTTATGTGTTGTGTACAATTTTGGAAATGTTCAAGCGTTCCATATCGGACTGCTGCTTTCGCACATGAGTCAGCTGTCTCATTTCCAGAGATACCGGAACGGATGCGAACCCAAACAAGCAAAACAGATAAATTCCGCTGAAAGCATGAGAACAAAGCCTCTCTGATTCTGAATAGTGGGGAATCTTGATTTACTACGAAAGGGGTTTTCTTTAATAGACAATAGACAGCTTAATGATTCAGTCAAAATTACAGTTTGTTGGATATTATGGGAATAGGCGTACAGGATTGCTTCTAGAAGAGCAATGGTCTCTCCTGTAAACACAGAGGACTCTGGAGGGCACTTGAATTTTAAAACTATCTGTACCTGGGAACCCAGCAGGCTGCACCAACACAGCTATCAAGAGATAGCTTTGATGCATCTGTATATATAAGGAGGGAGTCCAATTTTGATGAATTAATTTCTGTAATTTAATATTATTATCCGGGCTCCTTTACTGAGACCCAGATCTGTGATAATAGGAGGGTTGTAAATAAGGGCTTTGTAGGAAGTGCAATAGAGGGGATTCATGGAGAGAGATATTAAAGGATTAGGGAGAGAGGTAAACTTGAAGAAGCTGCCTAGTACAACAGACGTTGAATTCAGATTACTAGGCATTTGGGACAACTGGATTAAGCGAGGCCAAAGAGGATGGGAAGAAAATGTCAAATGTCATAAAGAATTGAATAAAAAGCTAACGTATTCTTAATGTGGCCTAGATGAAGGTTCTGTTTCTAACATCCTTCATAATTATCCCAATACACTCCATTTATAAATGTAGAATATTTGTTAAATCTTGTATATACTAGTAATTGTAAATGAAACGTAATAGAATTAAGTTATAAAAAAATTGTTTATTATTTATCATATGTATAATATTTATTCATGTTGTATTGTCCGTTATATTTGGTGGTGGTTTAACAATATTTATAGGTAATCAAAATTAAAATTGGGCTGTTCTTATAAACCGACCAATCGTCGTGCCTTCTCCAATTCACGTGACACTGGCGAAGTTGTGTGTGCCCTGTCACATCTAAAAGCCAAATTTTGAAAGAAGAAGTATCATTCAATGGAATTTCGGAATTATTTTTTAACGGCCTTTAATTTAGTTGTTAGTGAATATTATATTGTACAGTTTAGTTTTTATTGTTATTGACCGTGTAGACCTTGTGGTTGCTTTTTGATAATAGCGGAAAGAAAATAAAAAAGCCGGCGTTGATGAGCCGCCATGTTGACGTGTATGTAACTCGAAAGAAATAAATTATGTATTGTTTAAGGAATGATTACCGTAAAATTTAACTAAAGTACAATATAAAAATTAGTCTTTTAATAGGTATAATAGAAGGGCATTTATTTTTTTCTTGAACTAAAAGGCGCGGTGTACACACGTTATGTGTCTTCATCCTTATTAATTTAAAATGGAATATGACAAAAACCTTCACCATGATGTGCATGTATAATGAGGTGGTTGATATTTAAAAGAAATCAAGCCCTGGATAATATCTACAATAGTTTTGACAACTTAATTACCTTGTTTTTAATTTCTCTCGAAGTTAATATAAGCTCTTTAAATGTTAAAATGATTCTTTAGTTGTTGCTAGAATTAGTGGCCAATTTATTTATAAAACAATACATAGTGACTGCCTCATTGGTCTAGTGGTTAGCATGTTCGACTACAGACATGAGGTCCTGGGTTCGAGTCCCGGGTCGGGCCAATTCCAAATCGATATTGAGGTTTCTAATAAGATTTTCTCAATATTTGCCCGAAGTTGGGAAAAATTTGGCGGTGTGATCCACCCCCGTGCCTCGGAGAGCACGTTAAGCCGTCGGTCCTGCGCCCGATCTCTCTCTCCGGTTGTGAAGGATTACCGTCACATCGGACTATGAGAGTGAAGGAATAGAGAGTGCACTTGTGTACTATGCCTGCCAATCCGCAGTGGAGCAGCGTGGTGGGTCTATGCTCTAAAAACCCTCTCTCCTATGAGTGAGGAGGCCCCTGCCCAGCAGTGGGACGTTAATGGGCTGTTACTTACTTACTTACTTTTTACATAGTACACTAACAGCTCTCGCCAAAGTTAGGTTTATTATAATTACATATTATATATAAATTATAGAAATTATTTATTTAAATATACTGAAATATTCTTTATAAAAAAGTGGCGTTATCACATCAAAACTATACAGCCGATTTAAATGAAATTTGGTACACTGATAGTCTAGAGCCTGAGAAAGGCTATAGGCTACTTGTTATTGCGAAAAAAGGGATGAAACTACCGTCATTTTAGAGCTAGAAGCTTGTATCTTATTTTTTAGGCTGTTGATCCGATATCCTTATTATTACTAATATTATAAAAGCGAAAGTTAATCTGTCGCGTTTTCACACCAAAATAATGAACCGATTTAAATGAAATTTGGTACACTGATAGTCTAGAGCCTAAGAATGGGCATAGGCTACTTTTTACTGCGAAAAAAGGGATGAAACTCCGTCATTTTTAGAGCTAGAAGCTTGAATCTTATTTTTTAGGCTGTTGATCCGATATCCTTATTCTTACTAATATTATAAAAGCGAAGGTTAATCTGTCGCGTTTTCACACCAAAATAATGAACCGATTTAAATGAAATTTGATACACTGATAGTCTAGAGCCTAAGAATGGGCATAGGCTACTTTTTACTGCGAAAAAAGTGATG
>JACTOM010000922.1:5951585-5969132 GCA_015832385.1 Elymnias hypermnestra | reverse complement strand
TGTGTGTAATTGGGAATGAGGGAGTATTTATATAGGACGATGTGGTAGGGATGAGACGTGGAGGGTGTGAAAGGGTTGTTAACTTAACTAGCTTGTTTATTGTAATGAACCTTATCTACTAATTTATGTTTACAATGATAATGAGTGAATACTAGTGAGAATATGGAATGACAATACTGAATGTTACTAAGCTAGGTATTTTATATGTATAGATATGAGTATTATATAACACTGGCTAATATCTACAATAGTTTTGACTTAATTTTCTTGTTTTTAATTTCTCTCGAAGTAAATAGAGGCTCTTTAAATGTTAAAATGATCCTTTAGTTGTTGCTAAGGTCTAGCTTTGTATGGAATTAGTGCCCAATTTATTTATAAAACAATACATAGTACACTAACAGCTTTCGCCAAATCGTATACAAGTTATTTGTTGGTTTATTATAATTACATATTGTATATAAATTATATATTAATATATACTGAAACATTATTTATAAAAAAGTGGCGTTATCACATCAAAATAATGAACCGATTTAAATGAAATTTGATACACTGATAGTCTAGAGCCTGAGAAAGGGCATAGGCTACTTTTTATTGCGAAAAAAGGGATGAAACTCCGTCATTTTTAGAGCTAGAAGCTTGAATCTTATTTTTTAGGCTGTTGATCCGATATCCTTATTCTTACTGATATTATAAAAGCGAAAGTTAATCCATCGCGTTTTCACATAAAAATAATGAACCGATTTAAATGAAATTTGATACACTGATAGTGAAGAGCCTAAGAATGGGCATAGGCTACTTTTTATTGCGAAAAAAGGGATGAAACTACTGTCATTTTTAGAGCTAGAAGCTTGAATCTTATTTTTTAGGCTGTTGATCCGATATCCTTATTCTTACTAATATTATAAAAGCGAAAGTTAATCTGTCGCGTTTTCACAACAAAATAATGAACCGATTTAAATGAAATTTGATACACTGATAGTCTAGAGCCTAAGAATGGGCATAGGCTACTTTTTATTGCGAAAAAAGTGATGAAACTACCGTCATTTTTAGAGCTAGAAGCTTGTATCTTATTTTTTAGGCTGTTGATCCGATATCCTTATTATTACTAATATTATAAAAGCAAAAGTTAATCTGTCGCGTTTTCACATCAAAATAATGAACCGATTTAAATGAAATTTGATACACTGATAGTCTAGAGCCTGAGAATGGGCATAGGCTACTTTTTATTGCGAAAAAAGTGATGGTACTACTATCATTTTTAGAGCTAGCAGGTTGACTCTTATTTTTTAGGCTGTTGATCCGATATCCTTATTATTACTAATATTATAAAAGCGAAAGTACAATGATAGTCTAGATTCTAGAGCCTGAGAAAAGACAGAGGCTACTTTTTATTGCGAAAAAGGGGATCGAAGTATCTACCGTCATTTTTAGAGCTGAATCATGAATCTTATGTTTAGGATGTTGATTCGATATCCTTATTCTTACTAATATTATAAAAGCGAAAGTTAATCTGTCGTGTGTTCACATCAAAATAATGAACCGATTTAAATGAATTTTGGTGCACAGGAAATCTACAACTTTACTGCCTGAGAAAGGACACTAAGCTCTTTGCAGTCAAGCATAATTAGTAAAATAGTTAGCCTGAATCATTAAAATTTCTACCCGAAATCATTATTTCACGCTGACGCTATATATTGACTAGTTAAGCTCCACAGCTTCGTCTATGTATCCTTAAATGAGGTTTATAGGTCAAATAACCGTGATTGGAAAAAGTATATCATTGACCTAATATTGTAAAAAATATAACTGCATCATTGGTGTAATGGCCAGTGTGTTCGGCTACAGACATCAGGTCTTGGGTTAAAGAAATTCTCAATATTTGTCCTATGTTGTGGAGTAGGTGATGTGTTTCACCATCATGCCTCGGAGAGCACGTTAAGTCATCGGCCATGCCCCTGATCTCTCTCCGTTAGTGTAGGATCCCCTTCATATTCCACTGTGAGAGTGAATAGAGAATGCACTTGTTTATACGTTTCTCAATCCACAGTGGTGATGCTTGGTGCTCTAAAAACCCTCTCTCCAGTAAGTGAGTAGGTCTATAACGTAATATTTGAAGGGTGACCCATAAGTCATATTGTCTAAATCTAATTCAGGTCAGTCCTTACATAAACAAGCAATAAATTAAGCCGCAATATCTCGTAGTGTATAAAGATTTATTTTGCTGGATTTCGACCACAACTTATATTAATTTATTGCAAAAGCTTCTTCAGACATTTGTCAAAAGAAAAATTGTTATATACTTTAGGTATTTTAATGTCCTGTTCACATTTATAGACTTCGATGTCTAAAGACTTAAATCAAATGTTTTTGGGGTTATTTTTATCTAGTTTTTCAGTAAAAAACTGGATTAGTTTAGAATAAAACTTTACAAAAATGCTATAATTAATGCATCAAAGTAACACCAAGGTTTATCTGTATTTATAAAACTTTCCTGATACAGTTTTTTAACTGAGCATGTGATGACGCGTTCTAAATCTTTACTAATGTTGTATATCACTTTGTGTGTCTTTCACGCCAAAACTACTGAACCGATTTAAATTAAATTTGGTACACAGATAGTCTATAGTCTTAGAAAGGGAATAGGCTACTTTTTACGTAAAAAAGGATGTAAGGGATGAAAATATCTTTGATTTATAGAGGTAGAATGTTGAAACTTATTTTTAAGGCTGTTGATACGATATAAATAAATATGTCATTTACACACACACTGCAAATAGCTCAATAAAGTAGAGGAACAAATGTTTTTGAAGTTATTGTATCCGCAGTGGAGCTAGGGTGGGTTTATGCTCTAAAAACTCTCTCTCCTATGAGTGAGGAAACCACCCAGCAATGGGACGTTAATGGGCTGCTACTTACCTTTTTCTAAACGATTAAACTTCAATAGAATATATTCCTGGAGTTATAATAATATCGATTGCAATTACGGAATTATACAAAAGCAAAACATGGTAACATTCTGTTAAGTGTGTAAAAGTTTTACCCTCGAGAGTGTAAATTAATCACCCTTACTAATATTATAAGAGTCAAAGTTATTTTATCTGTCTATCGCGCTTCCACGCCAAAACTACTGAATAGAATATATTTAAATATGATTTTTTAAACAGTCTAGAGGATATAATTGTGAAGAATCGCAGAATACGAGCGACTTTAACAATATGTTTTATTCTTGTGGAAATAAAACAGGAGTTACGATGCACAAGATTTGTTTTCTTATCAAAATAAAGAGGGTACATTCATATACGGTTTTTTTTTTCGCTGGGAAATGCTTTATGCACGCCGGATGAAGTGTAAACTTACATCCGGTAGTGTGGGTTTCACTGGTCGTACCAGGATACCCACTAAAACTGACGCATTCAGCTCTGGATGAATCTGACTCAAGGGTTTAGTTTTAATTGAGGGAGAGCAGGCGAGCAAAATTGCGCCTCCTGCCCCCCCCCTTCCTCCAGCGAGAGGGAGTAGAGTCTGCCATAACCTCCCTTTGCCTATTTAGTGACTCCTGCAAGATGACAGCCTCTCAGAAGGACGTCACTGCTCTCCAACCTGACTCATCGCCAATCATAGCGCCCACAATGCTGGGGAGTGAGAGGTCACTCCCAATCAGCGATGTCAAGATGTGACGCTGGGGTCCCCAAGCCTGACAATTTGCTACTGTGTGGTGCGCAGTGTCGACAGCCGCCCCACAAATATGGCAAGTAGGCGTCTCTACGCAGCCTACATTCTGGTGCAGGCAATTGCCGAAGCAACCATGTCCAGTTATCACCTGCACCAACCTGTAGGTTAGCGTACCGTACCTCCTGGCAAACCAATCTTCCAAGAATGGAGGCACCGCTGCAGCCGTGGCCACACCTGCAGATGGAGACCCGAGGTCCTCCTTCCACCTTTCAATCAGGGTTCTGTCGGATAGGATCCTGATTCTTTGGACCTTTTCAGCATCAGGTCGTTCGCCTCTATTCCTTGCAGCAGCCCGACAATGATAGGCAGCCAACAGAACCTTCGCCCGGAGCTCCCAGGGGGGATCGCCCGCAAGAATCATACATTTAGGGTGGGGCAAAAGTCCCTCTACCATTTTGATTGCCCATAACTTCGTTCAAAGAAAACATAAGTAGGTTTGGTTTTTATAAAAAGTTTATTTGGTCTTTACATTTTGATTTCGTTATGATTGCAAAATTCTATCTGCTAAATGTTAACCGTGATTCGCTATGCAACTTTCGCAACAGCTCAGGCTGAATATCTTCCATTTCCTGACGTGAAAAATCGAAAAGAAAAAGTCTAGTGCTGTTAAATTTGGAGATATCGCGGATTTAGTCTTCGTGGAAAAGCGTAATTGAATTGTTGAACGAGTTGTGTGTCCCACCTTGCTGAAACCACATCTCCTCAAGTCCTTTCTCTTCCATTTCATGCACAAGAAAATTTCGAATCATGTCTTGGTATCATTTGGCAGTAACAATAACTTCAACACCTTGGTCATTTTCAAATACCATACTATGCAGATGTTTTTATTGGATGCAAAGATGTTTCATTAAATGTAGAGATCAAATAAACTTTTTCTGAAAAGCAAACCTACTTATCTTCTCTTTGAATAAAGTTATAGGCAATCAAAGTGGTAACTGGACTTGTACTTAACTGTGGAATGCTAGGGTATCTATTATAAATGGCAAATAAAAGTTCAAGGGCGTTTCAAAAGCAGACGTCGTGGGCGACCACTAGACGCCAAACAACCCTCTCTATCTATATGACCGTGTGAAAATAAATAAAGCAAATAGAACCAGTTTAAAGCGATTGTAATACTTGTTTTTCATTCGCGTTGAATCGTTGCACGACTGAGGCGAGTTACTTTTGAATTGTATCAGAATGTTACCATGTTTTGCCTTTGTATAATTGCGTAATTGCTTTGCCATTATTATAACCCCAGGAATATATTCTCCTTGAAGTTTAATTGTTTAGATAAATGTAAATAGCAGCCCATTGACGTCCCTGTTCACGCTGTCCGTGACCCTGGCATGGACTCGACCCTGGACTCGGGCCCATGGGAATGTTAAGGAGAGATTCCACAGGGGTCGAACAGATATGAATGAATTGTACACCTACCTGGTGTCCCGGCGCCGATCTCCTCGACGGCGACGAGCCCTGGCAGATGAATTGTCACCTAGCTGTTTAATTGTATGTGTTTGTATGTTTGCGGAAGGCAGTTGTAGGCGACGCTGGTGTTCTATTCTCTAAAGACACTTAGGGAAGTCCAACTGCGGTCACGGCGTGGGTGGAAAATAACCTAGCGCTGACCCGCCGCACTTCGATAGGTGACAACGAGGGGGCCTCCAAAACGCGACGAACTACTTCACTTAACACCACCACAAAACCAATTAACGCGTGGAATTACCGCACTTTCCCGACAAAACCAGGCAAAACCTACGAAGCGAGCCTATTTTGCGTCCGTCACCATAACTCGTGGTTGACAACTCGATCTCTGTACTACAGACTACAGATAATCTATAGACTATATGGCTCTATGATCATAGAGCAGCGCGGAGGCGCCCTCTCGTGTCGTATACGCACGCCTCCCGATAGCCGTCAGAAAGCTTGCAGATGGCGCGAGTAGGCTCCTTCCGAGGTACCAATGGTTGGCGCCAGATTGCGCGAACAGTCCTACTGCTGGGTGGTCTTCTCATTTATAAGAGAAAGGGTTTTTAGAGCATAAACCAACCCATAGCTCCACTGCGGATACAAACAACCTCTACTTTATTGAGATATTTGTAGTGTGTCACTGCATAGAGCTTATTTCTGAAGCTTGTGATTTCTGAGGCTCTAGACTATCTGTGTACAAAATTATATTTAAATCTATTCAATAGTCTTGGCGTAAAAGCACGACAGACAGATAGAACAACTTTGATGTTTATAATATTATTAAGTATGGTTAATTCACACTCTCGAGGGTAAATTTTGAATGCCCTATTTATTTATATCGTATCAATAGCCTTTAAAAATAAGTTTCAACATTCTACCACTATAAATGAAAGATAAATCCATTCCTTACATCTTTTTTTTGTAAAAAGTAGCCTATTTCCTTTCTAAGGCTATAATAGACTATCTGTGTACCAAATTTGATTTAAATCGGTTCAGTAGTTTTGTCGTGAAAGACACACAAAGTGATATATAACATTAGTAGAGATTTAGAACGCGTCATCACATACTCAGTTAAAAAACTGTGTCAGGGAAGTTTTATATATACAGATAAACCTTGGTGTTACTGTGATGAATAATTATAGTATTTTTGCAAAGTTTTATTCTAAGCAAATCCAGTTTTTCACTGAAAAACTAGATAAAAATAACCCCAAAAACATTTTATTTGAGTCTTTAGACGTCGAAGTCTATAAATGTGAACAGGACATTAAAATAACTAAATTATATAACAATGTTTCTTTTTACAAACGTCTAAAGAAGCTTTTGCAATAATTTAATATAAGTTGTGGTCGAAATCCAGCAAAATAAATCTGCAACATAATCTAAGGTAATAATTTATACACTATGAGATATTGCGGCTTAATTTATTGCGTGTTTATGTAAGGACCGACCTGAATTAGATTTAGACAATATTAGTTATGGGACGCCCTTCAAATATTAGGTTTCAGGTAAGTAGCAGCCTATTAAAGTCTTTTTTTGGGCTGGGAAATGCCTTTACGTATCCCGACGATATACTTTTTTCCAATCAGGAGTGTGGGTCTCACAGATTACAGAATACCCACTAAAACCCAGCGAATCTCTCCTCATCCATGAGTGAGATCACTACAGGTTCCCTAGCTGCACTCCACTCTAGTGACCCGGATGACACCGACTATGAGGACCTACCATTCAATAGGGTGGGTGCATGAAGCGTAAACGTGCGATTTCTTTCACCAAGCCTCCTCTGACGCTGAGGGAGGGTTCAGCCTCTTGCTCTCTTAGCCTCTCATTTGCTTCCTCCAGCGAGATGACGGTCTCGCAAATGAAGAAAACCGCCCTCAACCCAACTTCACTGGCGAGCATTATCCCAATTATGTTCTCTAGTCAAAGATCTCCTCTAACCAGCGACAACAAGATATGCCGCTGGGGTGCCCACGCTGAACACTCCGCCAGGGTAGCCTTTTAAAGTCCTATTGTTAGGCTCAGGCCTATGAACTCGTAGAAGATAGGGTTTTTAGAGCAAAACACAAGTGCATTCTCTATTCCTTCTCTCTCATAGTCCAATGAAACGATAATCCGACAATAACGGAGAGAGGTTCAAATTCAAATACAAAAATTATTCCTTAAAGTAGGCTTTTACAGGACATTTTTGAATCGTTAATTATTTTTCCATATAATATTTCCAATCTACGATTGATCATGATATCAAAGAACGACTTACAATCTAATGATACGTGGCGCCATGTTCTGAGGAGAACCCACAAAAGCCGGTTTGTCCTTTTCTACAATGATTACAATACACTAAAGTATTCATTTATTTTAAGTAGAGTAGAATTTTTGTAGTCGAAATAATCTTTCAAATTATAGTAATATTTCTCAATTAGCTTCCTTTATTAATGGATTTTAATTTAATACATATATGTCGAAGAATAAGAGAAAAAAGGAAGCAAAAAGCATAGGGGCGTATGGTTCTCCGCCGACGTCGTCATTAGTGGCATCCATAATTCGATCTTCATACTGTGTGCTTTGGTGGGTAATGTTGGTGCAATCAAACACTTTTTTAATTAACTCAGATTATAATGTTCAATCACTTAATGTTCGCGATAAGAATTTACACAAAAACATTAACAATAATAGCTAGGAACGTGACGGTTTCAATAGTCGACCGCTCTGGCGGACCGTCACCCGAGAGACGCGCGCCGGGCCGTCAGTGTTGACTCTGTCCCACGGCGATAGACAGATGACGCCAGCGTTCCACAGACTAGTGCACACGGACCAGCGATACACAGACTATTGCACTCCGACAGATATAGTTTCCGAAGATATCGAGATTTGTGGGGTCCATAATTGAACCTCCAATGTGTGGGCGTCGGTGTGTAATCAAACACTTTATTAATTATAATGTCCAATCATTTAATGTTGCCCATATCAAATAACACAAACATATTAACAGCAATAGTTAGGAATGTGTGACAGTTTCAATAGTTGACCGCTCTGGCGGACCGTCACTTGAGAATTGTCGAGAACGCCGCCGGCCCGTAACTCATTGACTCTGTCCAGCGCCGACAGATGGCGCTGGCATTCCGGAAAATATTTGACTCCAACTTATACTTATATATTATATAGATATATTACAAAAAACATTGGCACTTCCACTATTTTGGAAAATGTCTGTATAAACTGTAAGCTCGTTTATTTCTATTAAATCCACTGCTGGATATAAATGTTTTCCAATTATTTCCATGAAACCTCATCCATTTAACGACCGTACCACTGGCACAGTGGTACGAGTATTTCCTTCGTTAACTGAGCTCCTGGGTACGATGCTCTACAGAAAACATAAGGTAAATTATCTCCCACCAGTTTTGTGCGATTCCATCTTAAGCTATATCTTCACTTACCAGCATCTGAGATCACAATCAATCTATAATCTATCAGCAATAAAAAAAGAGGAAGTACCGCTTAATGTTACGGAAGCTATTCCAGATTAAACATTATTTTTCTTGGTATAAATACCACATAAATGTTTTTATATATATAGTGAAACATAACAAACAAAGAAGACTTATCTATATTCTTAGATATATACATATAACCGACTTGTTTTTTCTTTATCAATAAACTTGAAAACTACTGGACCGATCGGCATGAGACCATGACCATTCGACGCGGAATTAATTATAGAAGGTTTTAGGCTATTCATTTTCTTAATTCCATCAACCCTTTACCATTTTTTTTTCAAATTTATTTGGATAGTCATTTATAATATAAAAATGAATCGCAAATCGGTAAGCACATAACTCAACAACGCCTGGGTCAATTTTGACAATTCTTTTTTAAATATGTTCGTTGAAGTCCAAGGATGGTTTTTACGGCGAAATAAGTTCGAATAATTGCAGGGGACAACCCCAAAAACAGCCGTTTTCCGTTTCCCATACATACGTTGTTGGAATAATGCGAAAGTTGGAAGGGGAAGACCAAGGCGAACGTTTCTGGACCAAATCCAGGACATTTTAAATAACGGCCAGGTCAAGAGTACTCTAAACCGACGAACTTGTATGAAAGGTTTAATGAGAATAAAAGAAGCGAAGGAGATATGCAAGGATCGTGGCAAGTGGAAGGATGTTGTCTCTGCCTACCCCTATGGGAATACGGCGTGATGCTATGTATGTATGTATACATACGTTTTCCAACTATTTTAATTCAATAAAGTCATTTTGACCTTTATTACTATTAAATTAAGTACATAATAAATTACCAGTAAGTAAGTAAGAAGCAGCCATTTAACGTCCCACTGCTGGGCACAGGCCTCCTCACTCCGAGGAGCGAGGGTTTTTAAAGCATAGACCCACCACGCTGCTCCATTGCGGATTGGCAGGCATAGTACACAAGTGTACTCTCTATTCCTTCACTCTCATAGTCCGATGTGACGGGAATCCGACACGACCGGAGAGAGGTCAGGCGCCAATTACCAGTACTCACTGTCAATTTGTACTTTATTATCGCTACAGGAAGTTCAAAATCAATTGAATAGTCACAAAAATGTAAGAGCTAAAGATATTTAGTACTGCTGTAATTACATTTCGAAAATCATTCATAAAACTGAAATCTGCCACATTCCAAATCATTTTGACAGAACGAAGTCTGTCGGGTCTGCTATATACTAAAAAAGTGTAAGGATTCTTGGCATTTGATCTCATCCAAAGCTTGTTGCCTGCACAAAGGATGAATGCAGTTATACTAGATAGCATTGGAAACCGGTGTACAAAGCTCTTTGTGAACCTTAAGTAATGCCACAAGCCCAACTAGAATCTTAAGGTACCTGTTTATGTAGTATTATCTACAAATACATTAGAGTGCATTAACCCTAACATAATACTGGTTTCAGGATTACTGATGTACAAGGATTTATATAAATATTAGCTGAAGCCGCGACTACGTCTGTGTGGAATGTTTTTTTTGTAGCAATTTCATCAATTTAGGTAAATCGGAAAAAAGAATATTCCTGCCAAATTTCAAGTCTCTACGTCTTATGGTTCAAATGATATCGTGATGAGAGAATAGTTATCACCCCCGCAACCCACCTTGTGGGTGGAATTTAGTAAAATCCGACATAAAGAACATTTCTACCAAATTTTAAGTCTCTACGCCTTGTAATTCTAGAGATATCATGATAAGTCAATAGTTATCACCCTCATAACCCCTCTTGCATATGGAATTTAGTAAAATCCCTTTTTAGTTAACCTCTACTCGGCAAAAATAATATTTCTACCGAATTTGAAGTCTCTACTCCTTATAGTTCCAGAGATATCATGATAAATCAATAGTTATCACCCCCATAACCCCTCTTGCGCATGGAATTTAGCAAGCTCCATTTTTAGCTAACCTCTACTCGGCAAAAGGAATATTCCTACCAAATTTCAAGTCTCTACGCCTTATGGTTCCAGAGATATCGTGATGAGTCAGTAGATACCTGGTTATCTATTGTATATATAAAGATAGATAGTATCAAATCAGTCGTATTTTACTGTTTGAGCATCCACAGGGGATGCGATCAGACCCTAGATTGACATGTTGCTATCTAGGAGACCAGGATCCATGTCATTTAGTACAAGTACTAATTGGGCTCGGCTGCTTTACAAATATTTGCACCAGATAGTTGGGGGGGAAGGGGCACCCGCCTGCCACGAGTGCTCTTGAAGATACAGCAAACCATATCGTGGTATAATATCTGGATTGTATGTCCCCAATGATATCGCTGCTTGGCAGTCAGCTTTCGCAGGTAAGTAGTTGGTTAAATTGGTTGTAAAACGGTCACTTCATTCTCTGAGAACATCATCTCACAAACATAAGAAAGGGAGAGGAAAGCCGAAGCCGAGGGCACCTCTGTCCCAACGAGGAGACTAGGAGTCAGAAGACTTGCTACTATTCGTCTCTAATCCCGTTAATTGTTTGCGCTAGTTATCCTGAGCAGAATATCCCCATCGAACCTTGTAGTGCCCTAAATAAGAATGCAGAGGGTTCTGCTCAGTTTTAGTGGGTATTCTGTATTGCAGTGAGTCCCGCATTCCGAAATGCATTTACCAGCGAGAAAACCAGACTCATATTTTTCTGTGAAGCTGATGATAAGTGGTATTACTGGTTACTAAGTATCCCACCGGTTCTAGACTGAGACAAATTTGACTATGTAAAAATGTACATATATACTTAAACACCTTTTGGACTAGAATCCATGCCCGTTGAATAGTTTAACAAAATAATATATAAATATATAAGTCTTCTAATATCGTCATCGCTTCAATCGATGGACGTCCACTGCTGGACATAGGTCTCACATAATGACGTCCACAAGGCCCGACCTTGCGCCGCCTGGCTCCGGCGACCCTCTTTATATCATCGGTCCACCTTGTGGGGGGTCTGCCCGCACTGCGCCGGCCGGTGCGGGGTCGCCACGCCAGCACCTTCGGCCCCCAATGGCCATCGGTCCTTCAAATATGTGCCCCACCCATTGCCACTTCAGGTTTGCGATTCGTAGGACTATGTCGGTGACTCTGGTTCTACTACGGATCTCTTCATTTCTGATTCGACAACGTAGAGAAACTCCGAGCATAGCCCTCTCCATCGCACGCTGAGTGACTCTGAGCTTCCGCATGAGCCCCATAGTCAGTGACCACGTCTCAGAACCGTAGGTCTTCAGGTACTCCTAATATATAAAGTGTCAACTCTCATATTCAGTAAGTTGATGTTTATGACATTTTGATGACTTTATCAACCCATTCTGGTCTTCGGTTGATTTTAAACATTATAGTTATTAAATCATGATGTGTGATAAACACACGGGTGGCAGTGCCATACTTTTGTCCCGTTATGCGTAGGTATACAATTTTTCATCAGACCTGGACCTAAAGTTCGATAAAAATGTAAATAAAGTATAAAATAATATGAAATAAAGTTAGATATTGAATCAATAGCTCGCATGCTCCGACTACGTAACTAAACGACGAGTTATTAACCCATTTATTTATGACAACTTTCAAACACAAACTATATTATAGCATGAAAATCAGTTTAGATATGCAATCATAAACACAATAAATCTGCGATACTTAATAAAATGTTTTAAGTAAATTAAAGGAAATAAGTTTTAATGAAGAAGAATTAAGTGAATTATGATGACGCGGCAAAACAAATTGCCAAATATTTTGACATATAAAACAAACGCGCATGCGTCGAAGACTTGAGGCATGCGCACTAAATTACGCATTTATTTATACAAAAAGCAACGTAGCTGAAAATACGAGCTTTCGATACAGGTATTATGAAAACAAATAAAAATTTCAACAAAAAAGTACCGCCTTCATAATAAACTATTTCAAACATATTAATATGCTCGAAAAAGTAATAATTGCGTATTCATATCTTTGGAGTGGGCGTCTGCCAAGGTATTAACCTACATATATAGCTATAGGTGCGAACGAGATTACAGACAATTAGATATTCTGCCACAAATCGCACCTTTACTGTAAGCCGTTGAGGAGTTCCATTGATCTTCATATTTAACTACGACAATCACTTGAACATAACAACGTTACAGTAGGTGTCTCAAATATCCGGATAGCCTACAAAAGATTCCGTCGAGTATCGTTAATTTGCTCTCAAGACTTGAAGAGTTCCGTTACTTTGTCATGGATCCCATGATCAAACCTAACCAAACTATCATCAAACAACCCTTGAAGTATATCCTTTCCCATTCAAAACGAATCATCATAATCGGTTGTCGTGATATTGAGTCATTCGTCCATTTGTCACGCAAATTTGAGACATACGAACTTCTCAGGAATATCATCATCAGAACTGGACCAAAAACATAGAGCCCTATGGAAAGCACCACCCCTTATATAAAAGAATGAGGGCGTACAAAGTAATTACACACGTTAGAAGTGAAACTTCTTTGGCAAACTAATTTTTAAGTCATGTCTATATTTATACAAATCTATTAGGAATTTAATTGTCATTGAAATATGAAAAGTGTCGAAAATTAATAAAAATAATTTATTGTAATCTCAAATGACGAATTGTAAATTAAAATTTCACGGGTTTTATTTAAAATGAAGAAAATAGAATTTATGAATCATTTTGTTTTAATATTTTATGAAAAGTAGAATATTTAAAACGCATATTAAAAACTAGCTGATACGGCAATTGCAGAATGTTTCAACTTTAGTAAGAAATGTGGTTAAAACTTAATTAGAACAAAAATAATTTAATAAAAAAAACTTTCACACCTAGATTCCTGCCAGTCTCTCAAATATTTACTTTCGAAGATTGCTAACGCTCAAAAAATGTATTAAAATGACGTTTCTAATCGAAAACTTAACAGTCTTTCCCATACATTTTTTGAGCGTTAGCAATCTTCGAAAATAATTGTCTACGGGCCTATACGAGTATATAGTTGCGAGTTACTATCGAAGATTGCTAACGCTCAAAAATTGTATGGGAATGACGTTTCTTATCGAAACTAATTGAAAAATTAAACGTCATTCCCATACATTTTTTGAGCGTTAGCAATTTTCGAAGGTAACTTGTCAACGGGCCCAGAAATTGTTGGTTGTCAATGTTAAATGTCAAAAACTAGTGCAAACCTGCGTGCATACCAAGTACACATGTCAGAAGTGAAACTTCTTTGGCATACAAATTTTTAAGTTTTGTTTACGTTTATAAAAATCTAAAACTTTAGATTTCCGAGGCATAGAGGGAGGAGAAAAAGAAGATATTTTAGGAAGTTAATAAATTTGTCATTGAATTATTAAGTGACGAAAATTAATACAATTAATTTATTACAAATTGTAAATAAAATTGCCACGTTTTTGTCAATATTACAAATTGTCAATTAAATTTTTTTTTAACTTAGAAGAGAGGATTTATGAAATATTTTTATTTTAGATTTTATGATAAATTATTAAATGACGAGTGGCAAATTTATTTATTTATTTATGCACCAAAAAAAGTTATATAATTAAAGTTAGTATACATAGGATTTTAATTTTTTTTTTATTTAAAAAAAAAATTATTGCGCTTTCGTAGATTTAGAAAAGGCCTATGATCGAGTGGTGAGGAATGAGCTGTGGTCAACGTTATCTATGTATGGGGTGAGCGGTTGACTGATCCAAGCATTGAAGTCTCTCTATGAGGGTTCTAGTGCTTGTATCAGAATAAACGGAGCGTACACGGAGTGGTTTCCTGTCGAAAGAGGTGTTCGACAGGGATGTGTTGCGTCACCATGGCTGTTCAACCTTTTCATGGATAAATGTTTGACAGATTTAAAAGAAAGTATGTATGGGTTAAGAATGAATGAATTACTCATCAAATGTTTACTCTACGCTGATGATCAAGTAATACTTGCGTCATCCGCTAATGAGCTACAGGAGATGCTAAATATTATGAATGAAGCTTTGAAAGGGAAAGGAATGAAAGTGAATGTAAACAAAACGAAAGTTATGCTTTTTGAACGAGATGAATCTATAATGAATGGCAATATTTTAATTGATGGGGAACAAGTGGAAGAGGTGAAAGACTTTGTATACTTGGGATCTAAATTTACAAAAGATGGAAAATGTGAAAGTGATATTGAAAGGAGAGTCAATGCAGGGAATATGGTAATTGGTGCCCTGCACGCCTTTAAGAATAGCCAGATGGTGTCTCAAAGGCCCAGACTGGCTGTGCATGCAGGAGTTTTGGTGCCAACACTTATGTATGGTAGTGAAAGTTGGATATGGTAGAAGAATCACAAAAGTAAAGTAAATACGGTAGAGATGAGAGCGTTGAGAAGTATGTGTGGATTAAAATTGAGTGACAGAGTAAGAAATGGTGTAATAAGAGAACGTTGTGGTATAAAAGAAGATGTTGTGACTAAAATTGAAAAAGGTATGCTTAGATGGTTTGGGCATGTAGAGATAATGAATGAAAGTAGATTGACAAAAAGGATTTATGAGTCAAAAATGAATGCAAAAGTTGGATGGGGAAGACCAAGGCGAACATTCCTGGATCAAATTCAGGACATTTGAATTAAGGGCCAAGTCAAGAGTACTCTAAACCGACGAACTTGTATAAAAAGTTTAATGAGAATGAAAGAAGCGAAGGAGATATACAAGGATCGTGGCAAGTGGAAGGATGTTGTCTCTGCCTACCCCTATGGGAATGAGGCGTGATGCTATGTATATATGTATACATAGGATACCTTATTCCTTAAAATGCCACATGTTATTGGTAAATATTAAAATTACCTAACCTTCATTGAATTAGCATAAAAAATGCTGGACATCAACGTCAAAAATGACATGAAATACTTGAGTCCAATGTAAATAGCTTTGTTATTTATCGAGATAATGTTTTAGCTGATAACTCGGAATGAGGTTAAATCAATTTAACGGTGTTTTAGTGATCGGACAGTCTAAACTAGCCCTTGAAAGCAACCTGTGTCATTACAGGACGCGAATTATCCGAGGCGTTCAACCTTTCATATACCGGCAGTATAATCTCACGGTAGCATAACAATACTGATATTCAACAAGCGCGCACGTATGCTGGCGACGTAATCCCCGCGAAGTGCGTGATATGTAAACAATTTGACAGTTTACTTCTTCACAACGATAAACAAGCAACGATTTTACATATACAGCTTTCAAAATGTATTTTCTAGTGTTGTGCTGTGCCTGTGTGTTGACAGTGATGGGACAGGACATAGATAGTATGCGTAATATGCCCAAATACGATTCGAGATATGATTATTTAGATGTGGATGCGTTATTTAATAGTAAACGATTAGTGAGGAACTATGTGGACTGTTTAATTAATGGACAGAGGTGTACACCTGAAGGGAAGGCTTTGAAAAGTGAGTTATTATTTGTTTTTTCGGTTTCAGGTGGTTTCTACTTGACTTGAGTAATCATTTTTGGACAGTATTTATATTTTGTTTCTAAACAGATTGACTTTAACTATATCATGCTGAAGATTTGAAAAATACTAAGTGTTTGTTTTCCAGTATCTTAGTGTTTTTATGGTTTGGTTTGGACAGGATCTTACAAGTTTTTCTTTAAACATACATCTATAAAACTTGTTTGATATTCATTATAAAAAAAACGATATTGCAGGAACAATTTTAGGGTATAATCAGCTAAGTACTTTATGAGTAGGGTGTTGGGTGTTAGCTCCAAACTATCTCACCTGTGTGGAAAGCCTGTGCCCAACGGTGGCCTTTAATAGTGCTATTTACTTAAATTTATAATTAAAGTGTTATAATTAAAGTGTTTCGATGTTTAACAAAATACAAAATTTACGATTTTAACAATTCCAAGGTAATTTTTCAATGTAATACTTTAAAAAACTGAATGCACTACAATAATGAGTCATTATAAGTCCGCTGGTAACATTTCAACGACCGATTCAAGAAGTTGAATGCACTGAGAAGAAATCGCCAAGAAACTCAGTAGTTACTCTTTTAAATATAATTTTGTAAGTTACAAAGTGTAATATATTGCTTCTGTGATCAACTGGAATCAAGTCAATACACTTCTATCACTTAAATAATCTTCAACATTGTAATATGCCTTTTGTAAAAGGATGTTTTTGATAAATTTCTTAAAAGGCAAATCCAACACTGATTGCGGTGTCTAATTAAAAATACGTATGCTCAAAACGGCAAATGATTACTGAATCTTCATTCCAATATAAGAAATTACAAGTTTCTTTTTATTTCTTGTATTAAAATTGTTTATTTCGCTTATTATTGTATTACGAAAATATAAAACGTTATTCAATATATATTGCGACGGTATTAGTCTTTTTTCTGCCTGATGTCTAAAATCAGTGTATTAGAAATATGTGTAAAGAAAACATTCGAAGAAGTATTTACATAACACATCAAATCAAATCAAATCCAAAAATTTATTCGCTGAATTATGAGTCCTCATATTCTACTTATTTAAGTTTGCGAGATTACAGCTTTTTAAATTAAGTTATTACTATTAAATGATATTATTAACGTCCCACGGCTGGGCACAGGCCACCTCCCTCATATGAGAGAGGGTTTTTAGAGTATAGACCCACCACGCTGCTCCACTGCGGATTGGCAGGCATAGTACACAAGTGCACTCTCTATTCCTTCACTCTCATAGTCCGATGTGACGGGAATCCGATACGACCCGAGAGAGATCAGGCGCAGGACCGACGGCTTAACGTGCTCTCCGAGGCACGAGGGTGGATCACACCGCCAACTTCCCAACTTCGGGCAAATATTGAGAAAATCTTAATAGAAAACTCAATATTGAT
>JACTOM010000922.1:5913647-5951283 GCA_015832385.1 Elymnias hypermnestra | reverse complement strand
GATTCCCGTCACATCGGACTATGAGAGTGAAGGAATAGAGAGTGCACTTGTGTACTATGCCTGCCAATCCGCACTGGAGCAGCGTGGTGGGTCTATGCTCTAAAAACCCTCGCTCCTCGGAGTGAGGAAGCCTGTGCCCAGCAGTGGGACGTTAATGGGCTGCTACTTACTTACTTTTTTTTACAATTTTTTAATTGTGAGGCATATTCCTTTATAACCTTACATCGACTGCTTTAGTTACAGACTTCTTCTAATGTTCGTGATATTAAAGAAAGTGTTCCCTTCTTGAATATTCACGAATATGCTAACGAGTAATATAGCACGTAGGTTAAAACGAACTTGAAGTAATAATTAAATTATACATATAAACAAGTAATGTGTAAATACAACGGTGGTCTCATTCCACGTCAGTAAATAATGCAATTATCAAATCAAATCAAATCAAAAATATCTTTATTCAAGTAGGTATATTACAGCACTTTTGAATCGTCCACACTCTGATTCTAATATACGTCTGATGACGGTACTCAAGAACGACTTAAAATCTAAAGTTACGAGGGTTCCTTCGCACCCTGATCCGAGAAGAACCCACAACAAACTCAGTCAGGTATTTTTTTTTGTTACCATCATCATTACAATAACATATTAGTTTACTATATTTTAATTAAAATTAGAGCAATTCGTTCACTCCCAGGCATTTATATCGTCTAAGTACTCTTGCAAATTATAATACGATTTTTCTATCAAATTTCTTTTAACAAAGACTTTAAATTTATTAATTGACATCTTTAGGACGTCTTGTGCGAGTTTATTATAGAAACGTATACAGTTACCTTTAAATGAGTTGTTAATCTTATCCAGCCTACTAAAATTTATAACAATTTCCAGCAGTCCCTAAAATATAATATAGGGGTCAGTGTCTTCCTAAAATAGTACACGTAGAAGATATTTAAAAGGAAGGAAGATATGTTAGGAATTTAATGAATCTGTCATTAAAATATTAAAAGTGTCGAATATTAATACAAATAATTTATTGAAATCTCAAATGACGAATTGTTAATAAAAAGGCAACGTGTTTTTGTCAATATTAGAAATAAATAATTAAATTTTCTGAAAGATAGTATATTAAATTACTAAATAACGAATTAGCAAAAAAAACGCTGGACATCTTCATGACCTTAATCACACTTTTCACTCTTGTCAAGAATTTACCCTCATGCGTCTAAAGAAGTTTCTGAAAGTAAAAAGGGCAGAGCATGGCGTGGCATTAGGCCGCAGGGCTTGAGCCCTCGCAGCCGTCCAGGATACTGTACGGTACCCTCGTATTACCTTAACCGTAATAAAATTAACCTAACTGGAGTTAAATTAGCTCTAAATAAATTAGTAGGTTTATCCATCCAGGTTGTCCATCTTGAGGGGGTTTTGCTTGCTAAAAGGTGAGAATATGGGTAAACTTATGCAGAATGGTGGATGCGCCTCGATTCGCCAACGTGTCGTCAAGGCGATTCCACTTTATATTGAAGTCTGGATTGAGAGACGGCAACGTCACGTTCAGATTCACATAGATGCTCACACGGTTACTTTGGTGGGTATCTGTTTCGAATTGGACGGAAGGATACCCCTGCATGCCATCACTGTGCAGACCAAGATGCTCATCATACGCTTAAAGTGTGCCCAGCATATCGTTCCGAACGACGCGTCTTGCTGAACAGAATCGGACTAGATTTCACGACATGATTATGGTGCTAGAAGCGTGTAGGGTGGTGGTCTCCTTTTGTGAAGGTGTTCTTCGCTAAAAGGAGATTGCCGAAAGAACCTGTGAGAGGGTTAATACCGCACACAGAGGTGTTCATCTGCGAGGGCTGCCAGCTCGTGAGTTATCAGGGTGAGGTCTCTGGTAGCTCCAAACTAACAGATAGAATTGTGCAAGGGTGGCAGTGGTACGTTCTGCCCGAGTTGCCGAAACCACCTCAGCAGGAACGTAACGCTACCACGCTTCAACCGATGGACGTCCACTGCTGGACATAGGTCTCACGTAATGACGTCCACAAGGCCCGATCTTGTGGGGTCTTCCTACACTGCGTCGCCCGGTGCGCGGTCGCCATTCCAGCACCGTAGGGCCCCAACGTCCATCGGTCCGTCGGACTATGTGCCCCGCCCATTGTCACTTCAGGTGCGCGATTCGAAGGGCTATGTCGGTGACTTTGTTTCTGCTACAGATCTCCTCATTTCTGATTTGATCACGTAGAGAAACTCCGAGCATAGCCCTCTCCATCGCACGCTGAGTGACTCTGAGCTTTCGAATGAGGCCCATAGTCAATGAGTAAAAATCCCACTTAACCCGATTTCTTTTCACCAGATCTCGGGTATATTTTTTTACTTTTCTCTCACGCCAACCAAAAAAGGTTTCACCGTATCCATCAGGTGACACCACAGTCACCTGATGGTTACGGTGACACAGTACGGTGACACAGTAACCTAACCTAACCTGTCAGTAATAAAAATCCAACTTTTGTGTCAATTAACTAGAAAAATAAGAGATAAACTAGACTGTGTTGATTAAAGTATTATCTTTTGATTTATTATAAACTTTGTATGTGTGTAAGGAAATTATAGCTGTCCATATAAGTCTCAATTAAGCGTCATTTATCATATGCTTCTTTTTTCTTTTCATATGAGAAGTGAAAGGCGGAATCATATAAAATTATCTTTTATAGCACAAACGAAGTACATATTATAAATAGTGTATTGAGTATGAAGTCTTGTTTAGTCGATTTCCAATGTGGTTGGAAAACTTTCTCTCTTTTAAGTCTTTAAGCTAAAATGTAATTTATTTAAATTCCCCTTCTAGTAGAGATTTTGGCATAAAAAATTAGGTATATAATAACCAGGTATTTAGAGAATGTACGATAAAAATATACTGTTTTGAATATCAGTCATACCAAACAGAGAGACAACAATATTATATAAATATCAATTGAAGTGCTTCAGTAGGTTCTTCGAATAAATCGCGAAGGACTTTAGCTTTCTTTATACCAGATTTAACCAACTTCCTCTTAACTTTATGTGTCCCCTAAATAAATTTAGGAGGTAGTTAAGGGGATTGACTCTGTACCTATGTATGGCTTTAGGGCAGGGGTGGCNCTTTAGGGAATGTTGGTAAATACAGGCATATGCCTTCACGATTTAAAAAAGCTTTAAAAATCTACTTGATTAAACTTTTGATTTGATATATTGTATTATTGTGTAAAAGCTGTTTAAATATGCGTTCAGTAAAAGGTTATTTCGACATTACATAAAATCAGTGTAATTTATTACTTTATTCAAATTCGCAGACAAGTTTAAAATATTAGAAATTACCAAATATGTTGACAAATACAGACAATGCACATTTAAAGTCCGAAATTTAAATAACATCAGGGGCAATCGAGATATTCGTGAAAATTTCCCAGATTAACAAAAGTCATTCTTCCCAATAAGTTAAGGCTCAAGGAAGGTTATCACAAGGTTTATTACGACCATATTTACTAATGGTATCATATTTGTTTTATTAATTGGACCTGATAAGGTATTTACATATAAATTTCCGATTAAAAGATATATTAAAAACTAGCTTACCCAGCAAATTAAGTACCGCTTCAGAATCAAGAAATAAAGAAGCTGAATGATAATTGCAGAATGTTTCAGAAAATGTAGTCAAAACTTAATCGGAACAAAGAGAATTCGTAATCAAAAAAACCTTTACGCCCAGATTCCCGCCAATGTCCGTCAAATATTATAGCTGCGATCAGAAATTGTCGGCTGTCAAAGTCAAATGTCAAAAACAAATGACAATTTAAAATGAAACTTCTTTGGAAAACTAATTTTTAAGTGTTGTTTATATTTATAAAAACGCTTTAAATTTCCAAGACTTAGAAGAAGGGAAAAAGGAATATACGTTAGGAATTTAATTGTCATTAAAATATTAAAAGTGTTAATAATTAATACATATAACTTATTGAAATCTCAAATAACGAATTGTACATAAAAATGCCTCGTGTTATTTGTAAATATTAAAACTACTTAAGCTTCAAACGAATTAGCATAAAAAACGCTGCACACCTTCGTGACGCTAAAGAAGTTAAAGATCAAAAAAAAACCAAAAGTATTCCTTAAAATTTAAATAGATTTCTGAACGACGGAACGAACGTCAATCGTTTGACATTCAAATCAAAAAAAATTAAAGAAACAACTTCACATTCACATTTAATGTGATTTCTGAACGACTGTTAAATTTAATTAAAAACGACGGGATGAATATCAAATGTTTGACAGATAGGAAAGGTTTCTAAGAGAAAGCGAAATTTTTGATTTTACTATATTCTTAGCATTTTTTTTTTCATATTTATTCACGTCTTAAAGCTTCCCTAGACTTCTACAAATAATTCGAAACCAAATTTGCTAGTTACTTAAAATACTTTAAAAAAATGGCTGAAAAATCAAATCAATATTATTTACATAAGCTCTTTAAAATTTAACATAAATTCCGTCCAAATTTGAAAGTCTACGAAACCGCATTCGATGGATATTAAAAAAGATGCACGCAGACATCATTACGAATAGAAGTTATTTTCAAATCATAATTTCATAAACTACAACATTAGAATGTAGTTTTCTACAGTTTCTTTGTATGCCTTGACTTTTTGCGATGATATTATATGTGGCCCTGGTAATAAAATTATCATATGGCGAATCTTCGTGCCAAATTAACGATAAAATCTAAAATTTAAATTCAGATCATGGTCGTACCTACCGCTTCTGTCATGTTACTGAAGTAGAAATTTATTTATCATTAAAAACTGCAGACAATTTATACACATTACGAAAAAAGAAAAACAATTTCACAACGAGTTCTTCATAGAGTCGTTTATACTTATTCAAAATTAGTCTCTGTATTATATGATGAGTGTATACTGAATTGTTTAGTTTAAAATGATCACGCTTTATTTAGTTTTTTTCGCCAGTAATTAAACCCCGAACCCCAATAACAGCATTTCTTATTCTATTTTTTTATCATAATCTTAGCTAGAACCCAAGCCCGTTATAGATTAAAAAAAAATACTGTTGCTCATAATTTGACAGCAGTTTTATTGTATAAATATAATCTATGGTTATACTAGACGAGGAGTAAAAACTTTTTCCTTCGTGACTTCTCCAACATACTTGACACAATTGGTAAACCTGAAAACCATTCGCATAACGAAGAATAAAAACTATTTTCAGTGGAGTCCATTACCGTTTTGCATACGGTTATTCAATTTTAATGTAAATGTTATCATTTAAGGTGTTGATAGATAGATTACTCTTTATTGTACACCAAAAAATAACAACATACAATAATAGCTAGGAACGCGACAGTTTCAATAGTCGACCACACCGGCCGACCGCCACTCGAGAACTGCCGAGAGACAGGCCGGACTGGCACTTATTGACCCTGCCCCCACGCCGATACACACGGTCCAGCGATCCACAGACTTTTGCACTCCGACATATATTTGTAAGCTCCTACTTACGTCGCGCTGTTTCCTATTGAAAAATGTGTTTAATCCCATGTCATTGCTTTATAAGTAAAGGCTGCCTTCGAGGCTCTATAAATCTATTCTAATCTCACTGCTAAAATCAATTCTTGACATATTTAAAGATATAATTAAGGATAATTCGGAATTTCTTCAAAACCACATCATTAAACGTAGCCCAGGGATATACTAATGCTCTAGTGTGCGCTTGAACTATTTTTTGATTACATTTATAATTTTTTAGGGAAAAATGGCAGTTATATTTGACGAAATACTTGAATGTTAAATTACATGGGACCATTGTTATAAAAACAAGTATTATTGTGGGCATTTGGATTGGATTTAAAGGCATTCTCCGAGGTCCGCTACAGCATTCTTGGACCCGAGCATTGTGCTGGTTTTGGGCACGACACCGCGACGGCACGCCGCCGATTTTGGGGCCACTCCAAAGGCTTGGATTGAATAGTTAACATAGAATAGAACAATTCTTGATAGCCCAATAGATAAGGAATCTAGGAATCGAATCAAAATCAAAATGTTTTTCATTCAAAACATCGTGAGGAAACCTGAGTAATTGTGACGTATTGTAGCTAGCCTGACTATGCTTTATAAACCCTCCTTCCCATCAATGAGGAGGTCTNTCTCAATATTTGCCCGAAGTTGGGAAGTTGGCGGTGTGATCCACCCCCGTGCCTCGGAGAGCACGTTAAGCCGTCGGTCCTGCGCCTGATCTCTCTCCGGTCGTGTCGGATTTCCGTCACACCGGACTATGAGAGTGAAGGAATAGAGAGTGCACTTGTGCCTGCCAATCCGCAGTGGAGTAGCGTGGTGGGTCTATGCTCTAAAAACCCTCTCTCGTATGAGGGAGGAGGCCTGTGCCCAGCAGTGGGACGTTAATGGGCTGCTACTTACTTACTTACTTACTACTTTTATACTTTAAATGTCCTACGCTGATCTAGTTCTTGGAAATTGAAGGCAAGCGATTTATGTAACTTCAAAATTGAATTTCAAATATATATTTTCCTGACTGACAAAATACCTGCATGTTCATAGAGTTTATTTGTGTGATATCGGAAAATTACATATTATTAAATGAAATTTTGTTTGAAAACAGAATTTACGACGAAATACATATAATAAAACGAACTAGCATAAAAAGCATCTTCGTGACTAAAGAAGTTTCACTTCAAAAACAAAAGTATTCTTTTAATTTGATTTCTGAACGACGGGACAAATAGTTTGTACTGGAAAGCGAAATTGTAGTTTTTTACTATATTCTAGACTGCCTCACTGGTCTAGTGGTTAGCATGTTCGACTACAGACATGAGGTCCTGGGTTTGAGTCCCGGGTCGGGCCAATTCAAAAATCAATATTGAGTTTTCTATTAAAGATTTTCTCAATATTTGCCCGAAGTTGGGAAGTTGGCGGTGTGATCCACCCCCGTGCCTCGGAGAGCACGTTAAGCCGTCGGTCCTGCGCCTGATCTCTCTCCGGTCGTGTCGGATTCCCGTCACATCGGACTATAAGAGTGAAGGAATAGAGAGTGCACTTGTGTACTATGCCTGCCAATCCGCAGTGGAGCAGCATGGTGAGTCTATGGTCTAAAAACCCTCGCTCTTCGGAGTGAGGAGGCCTGTGTTTTAGCGAGACTAAATAACAGCACTTAATTTATGTATGTAGATATAAAGATTTCACTGTAATCACCGGTTTTATATACAATATTATACAGAACCGGTGATTTAAGAAAGTGCCGGAACATTTGCGCTACTCGTCCGCGCGTACACTTTCACAAGCATTCCAATTTCGCCTTGGAACAAGACCACAGTTCAATTAGACTGGAACTCTTCGATGCGATTACAAACTGCATTTATATTATTACCTCTGTTGTGTTATACAAGCTTAATGTTAATGCGCTTTGCTGTGGCTTAATCTGTTATTGTATATAACGGAAGTAGATCTACCCCCGTGCCTCGGAGAGCAGGTTAAGCCGTCGGTCCTGCGCCTGATCGCTCTCCGGTGGTGTCGGATTGCCGTCACGGCGGACTATAAGAGCGAAGGAATAGAGAGTACACTTGAGTACTAAGCCTTTTTTTTCGCCGGGAAATGCAATTTACGCACTAACCCGGACCGATGACCAGTCACGAGTGTGGGACTCGGCGATGGAACTTGCAATACCCACTAAAACCCAGCGGAACCCTCGTCATCCATTAGTGAGGCACCAGGTGTTCAGCTTTCGCATTCTGCCCTGGTGTCCCGGATGCCGCCACAGTTGCCATGCCCGCTACTGGGGATGATCGCTCCATTTTTAGACCAGAGCCTGGTCGGCCAGGGCTCAGACCCTTCGGACCTCGTCGACATCAGACCGCAGGCCATCTGCCCTTGCAGCCGATGGTGCATCACTGCTATATNGTCGCCGCCGATCAACGCCACCAGGAGGTGACGCTGAGGTCCCCAGGCCGCACAATCTGCCACAGTGTGATGCGCCGAATCTATCGCTGCGCCACACTGATGACAAGCGGGTGACTCCTCCCGACCAATTTGGTGCAGGTACTTTCCGAAGCACCCATGTCCAGTCAGAACCTGCACCAATTTGTAGGAAAGTGTCCCGTGCTCCCTGGAAAGCCATTGCTCCAGGTGAGGACGGATCGCCGCCACAGTGGCCACGCCCGCTACTGGGGATCCGAGATGATCGCTCCATTTTTGGACCAGAGCCTGGTCGGCCAGGACTCTGACCTTTCGGACCTCATCGATATCAGGCCGCAGGCCATCTGCCCTTGCAGCCGCTCTGTGCCGATACACGACCGCCAAAGCTTCCGCCCGTAGCTTCCACGGGGGAAAGCCCGCCAGGACGGTCGCTGTTGAGTACTAAGCCTGCCAATCCGCAGTGGAGCAGCGTGGTGGGTCTGTGCTCTAAAAGCCTTGTCTCATATGAGTGAGGAGGCCTGTGCCCAGCAGTGGGACGTTAATGGGCTGCTACTCACTTTACTTACATTGGCAAACCGTAGATGAATGATGTTCTCGCCATAGATGTTAATGCCCAATCCGTTCCACTCCAAAAGCTTAAAAAGGTCTTCCAGAGTTACGGGGAGATAACATCTACCTAATGGCCCAGTATGTATGCGATAAACTTATTTTGATATTTAAGAAAATAGTGTATTAAATAAAACACCTTCCTATTGTATTTGTATTCTATATTATTGTATAATATATTAAGTACATGGTATTTGTGAAATAATAAACTTTAAAGGCTTTAAAAATACATTATATCAGCTATCTGCTGGTGAAAGTTCCGTTAAAAGCTGAGCGTTGAGCTTTGGTTTCCACGTCATAACCATAAACCCACGATTCGTCACCAGTTATGACCCTCTGGAGCAAATTTGGGTCGTCGCGGACAGAGTTTAACATCTCATTAGCAAGATCGGAGCGATGCTGTTTTTGGTCACAATTGAGCAATTTTGGTACGAATTTCGCGGCGACCCGTCTCATGCCCAAATCATTGATAAAAATCGAATGGCACGAGCCAATCGATATGTTTAGGTCCTCAGCAACTTCTCTAACGGTGATTCGACGATTGGCCAATACCATTTTCTCCACTTCATTAATTTTTTCGTCTGTTGTTGAAGTGCTCGGGCGTCCGGCACGCTCTTCGTCGTTCACATCTTCTCGGCCTTCTGAGAACATTTTGTACCACCGATAAACGTTGCTTCGGTCCAAGGTAGCTTCTCCGTATGCCACAGTCAACATTCGGAATGCATCCGCGCACTTAATTTCGTTTTTCACACAAAATTTGATACAGGTTCTTTGATCCATTTTTTTGAATAGGTAAAAATCGAAGACGATCCAAAACACGTGCAAGCAAAGCAGCTATCAACAATTAAATGAACATTCAAAATGGCCGAGCTTGTCGGCATAAGTGAGAGACATGAGTACCAACATAACGCCACAAAAAATTCGAAATTCGAATATACGTAACCCGCGAAAATTCAAAATTCGCGATACTTTTTGAACACACCTCGTATTTAACAAAAGGTCATTACGAATTCAATTCAATTTATATATATTATATCATTACGTAATCTGCGAATGTTAGAGTGGTATTTTTAAACAAACAAGCGTATTTTTTTTAGTAGAAACACTTATTAACAATAATTAATTAGTAGCAGAGGCTTATAAAATTAACGGACGTAATGAAAAACACTCGTTACGTTGTTAAACTTGACCTTTACACTATGTGTTACATGTTTTTTTGATTTCGTATTAATATTATAAGGCTGAAGAGTTTGAAGGCGTAAATCTCAGGAATTACTGGTTTATATTGAAAAAATCTTTTAGTGTTAGATAGCCTATTTATTGAGGAAGGCTATAGGCTATAGCCTTCCTCAATATCATCACGCTTAAACCAAAAGGAGTAAAGCAGAAATGATGAATGTTAAAATATTTCGATATTTTCCTTTACAGAGCTTCCGCTGCGTATACTGCGTAACGGGTTAAAATTTCACAAAAATCATCTATGACAGAATTGTTCGCCTTTAAAAGTTCTAAAAAAAAGTCTAATATAGTATATGTCTATCTTTTAAGGTTTCCTCACTATAACCTTTTTAATACTAACCTAATTTGTTCTTGCTCCGTCTCTCTTGTGAATCGCGAAAATGTCATCAAATGTTTTACGCAAGTATTATGGAAGACTAAAGGCTTGCATTTTAGGAGCAGCAATGATAATTGATCCTCCCCTCATGCAAAACCTTGGGAAACATAATGGAGGGTAAATAATTTTAATTAAAATATGATTTTATTTAATCAAGATCGAATTTTTTCCGTCCCATCATCAAAGGTGTCATTAGTACTATCACGTGTCTTATAATCATAATTACAATTTTTATTGTAAATGATAAATTAATATATTTTTGGCACAGTTGGCCAAAGATGCTGGGTTCTTGATGTTCTTGAAGTGCCTCTCCGACTACAGAAGGTTAGCAATCAGTTCAGGATTCTTTAACTTGTCTCTTGTGAGGCGAAATAGTTGCTCGACTCTTATTTCCTTTTTAAGGACGTGGCCGAGGTAGGATAGGGATAGGATAAGTAGAACTTGACGGTTTATAAAAGTGCTTTTGTGCTGGATCCAAACATTTCTTTTGAAATTCAGAGGCAACTAAGAAAAAAAAAAAAAAAAAATATTTGATCTGTTTTTTTTTCTNTGTTTGTTTGTATACTTTATTGCACATCAATAAATAACAACTTAACATATTAACTTACTAATAAATACATGTACAAAAGGCGGTCTTATAGCTGTATCGGAACTGATGGGCAATGGCATAAACATACATATTAATATCTACATATTAATACACATATAACACGAAAATATAAGAACATACATAGCTTATATAATAATAAACTTACATATATTTAAAATATATCTAAATTGTACATAAAATAATACATAAATCGTCAAATTAAATTTAAGTAACATGAATAGCCAGATGGTGTCTCAGGTCATACTGACTGTGAATGAAGCAGTGTTGGTGCCAACATTTATGTATGGTAGTGAAAGTTGGGTATGGCAGAAGAAGCACAAAAGTAAACTAAATTGAATGACAAAGTAAGAAATAGTGTGATAAGAGAACGTTGTTGTATAAAAGAAGATGTAGTGACTAAAATTGAAAAAGGTATGCTTAGATGGTTTGGGCATGTATAGAGAATGCATGAAAGGAGACTGACAAAAAGGATTTATGAGTCGAGAGTGAATTGGAAAGTTGGAAAGGGTAGACCAAGGCGAACGTTCCTGGACCAAATCCAGGACATTTTAAACAAGGGCCAGGTCAAGAATGCTCTAAACCGTCGAACATGTATGAAAGGTTTCATGAGAATGAAAGAAGCGAAGGAGATATGCAAAGATTGTGGCAAGTGGAAAGACATGGTCTCTGCCTACCACTACGGGAATGAGGCGTGTTGATATATATGTTCTTTCAAATACCAATATTGAATTTTCTATAAAGAATTTCTCAATATGTACCCGAAATTAAGAAGTGGTCGGTATGCTCCAATCCCGTGCCACTTTAAGCCGTTGTTTCTGCGTCTGATCTCTCTCCTGGTATCGGATACCACTATGAGAGTGAAAGAATAGAGTGCACTTGTGGTCTATGCTTTAAAGTTCGTCTCTCCTATGAGTGAGGAAGTCTGTGCCCTGCAGTGGACGCTAATAGTTTGGCACTTACTAAGAAGTATTTCAAATAAAAATATTTGGTCTGTGATTTACTCAATTAGCTCAAGTGGCTCCCAATCCGACTTCGCCGGAATTTGCATATCCTCAGTCTTCTGTACTATGTATGCCGCGCTGATGAGCTTATGCTGATGTATGTATGTATAATGCTTTATGTATTTACATATAGATATTTATAATAATACAAATATATATATTTATTTCTTTCTGTGTATGTATGTATTTAACTGCCTCATTGGTCTAGTGGTTAGCATGTTGGACTACAGACGTGAGGTCCTGGGTTCGAGTCCCGGGTCGGGCCAATTCATAAATCAATATTGAGTTTTCTATTAAGATTTTCTCAATATTTGTCCGAAGATGGGAAGTTGGCGGTGTGATCCACCCCTGTGCCTCGGAGAGCACGTTAAGCCGTTGGTCCTGCGCCTGACCTCTCTTCGGTCGTGTAGGATTGCCGTCACGTCGGAATATGAGAGTGAAGGAATAGAGAGTACACTTGTGTACTATGCCTGCCAATCCACAGTGGAGCAGCGTGGTGGGTCTATGCTCTAAAAACCCTCTCTCATATGAGCGAGGAGGCCTGTGCCCAGCGGTGGGACGTTAGTGGGATGCTACTTACTACTTACTTTATGTATGTATTTTTATTATTATAAATATCTTTATATATGTAGATAATATATGTATATCTATTTCTATAGTAACATCTACCTTCTCTCTTTCTTTTCTTTGACTGTCTCCCTAACCGCAAGGGTTGTCTGGAAGAAATCGCTATGTCGATAAGACCACCTTTTGTACGTGTATTTATTAGTAAGTTAAAATGTTAAATTGTTATTTATTGATGTGCAATAAAGTATACAAACAAACAAACGTCAAATGTTTGACAAGTAGGAATAGTTTCTAAGGGAAAGCGACATTGTTGTATTTACTCACCTTTTAAACCTTCCCTGGACCTCCACAAACAAGAAAAAAATCAGAGACCAAATATTTTTATTTTAAATTCTTCTTAGTTGACTCTGAATTTCTTTTGAATTATATTTATTTCAAAAGTCCTAGGTCAACCAGTGAGAAATAACAATCTATTTGTTTGGATCCAGCACAAAAGCACTTTTATAAACCGTCAAATTCTACCTATCCTATCCCTATCCTCCCTCGGTGTTCAATAAAGTATACATCTGTCTATCATTACCTTATTTTCTGAGTAAATAAATGTAAGATTGTTCTAAGAAAGTTTTCCTACAAAGTGTTTAGAATAATCGATGAATAGTCCGCCATCAGAATGCGTAATGAACTTAATGTACGACCTTGTGTTATCTGTGTCACGTAGCGGGTCTCCAGTGAAAATATAAACAATACGCCCGCATATTGACGGTATTGTTGAATGGCTGGAATCCAGATTTCTAGAGCATTTCATTTTATTTTTAAGCGCTAGTGTTGCATCATTTTAAACGTTGTAACAATATATTTTACAGATTGTTGTAGTGAAACTTCTTATGTCACGGTAGCGAAGAATTGTCGTAACGCGTTACATTGGTACGTATGTGTAGGCATGTATATAATTTGGATGTTTACATTGTAATACTAAGAAATGACTGCCTCATTGGTCTAGTGGTTAGCATGTTCGACTACAGACATGAGGTCCTGGGTTCGAGTGCCGGGTCGGGCCAATTCTAAATCGATATTGCGGTTTCTATTAAGATTTTCTCAATATTTGCCCGAAGTTGGGAAAAATTTGGCGGTGTGATCCACCCCCGTGCCTCGGAGAACACGTTAAGCCGTCGGTCCTGCGCCCGATCTCTCTCTCCGGTTGTGTCGGATTACCATCACATCGGACTATGAGAGTGAAGGAATAGAGAGTGCACTTGTGTACTATGCCTGCCAATCCGCAGTGGAGCAGCGTGGCGGGTCTATGCTCTAAAAACCCTCTCTCGTATGAGCGAGGAGGCCTGTGCCCAGCAGTGGGACGTTAATCGGCTGCTACTTACCTTACCTTTTTTACTAAGAAAATTCTCTCTGGTCGTGTCAGATTCACCTCACAACCTTCTTATGAGAGAGGAGGCTGGGCACAGGCCCAAAAGTAGGATATTTGGTACGGACTCGGCGAGAGAGGAGACCTCGCAATAACCACTAAAACCCAGCGTAACCCTCTTCATCCATAAGTGAGGCACTAGGTGTTCAACTTTCGCATTCGTCTCTGGTACCACAGACGAGTCCAATTGTGGATTCAAGGAGGCGGGAGGAGGCGCGCAAATACGTGCCGCCTTGTACCCTGTCTCCTTCGATGGTGGTGATGGGCTTCCTTAAGCGAGACTACGGTTTCGCAGAATTAGTATACTCCGGCCCAAATCCTCTCATTAGAGAGCATCGCACCTATAATGCTCCACAACGAGAGATCAACACCGATTAGCGCCTCCAGGAGGTTACCTAGAGGTCCCCAGGCTGCACAATCTGTCACAGTGTGATGCGTTGAGTCGATAGCTGTACTACACTGTTGGCAAGCGACTCCTCTCGGCCAATTCGATGCAGGAACTGTCCGAAGCATCCACACCCGGTAAGACCGTACATCAAGGGATACTAAAACTCAAGAGCTGGACGGATTTGCCTAACTTAGGTTTTGAATTATTTGTGGAAGTCCAGGGGAGATTTAAAAGGTGAGTAAATATGAAAAAAATGCTTGGAATACAGTAAAAACAATGTCGCTTTTCCTATTTTCCTATTAGGTATTTTCCTATTAGGTATTGTTTCTAAGAGAAACAATACCTGTGAAATATTTGTGGTGAGTCCCATCGTTTAGAAATCAAATTAAAAAGTAACTTCTTTTCGTTTTTGAATGTCAAACGTTTAATATCCGTCCCGTCATTTTGTTTTTCTCTATTTGTTATTGACGTTTGACATTGACAACCAATCTTTTCCAAAATTTGGAGTTTTGGAGTTTTGGAGTCGTAGGGCTTCACTGGCAACACGCACTGTTCGAAGAGCATTGTCTAAAAGATCTTCCGTAGTTTCCCGATCGCTGTCCATCCGAGTTGGATTCGGCGGTTCACCTCTTTCTCGAAAGTGGACCTAACTAGTTGGACTATGTGACCCAGGGTTATACTCGTCTATAATTTCGAATGCCGAGTTCTCAACGGTGACTGGATGGAGCGGAACAGGGATATTGGACAAAACTTTCGAGTTAGTAAAAAAAAACCAGCAATGAAACACAAAGTTAAAAACGTCTGACGTCTAGCACGGGTCAACGACCTCTAGCTACCCGCGCACCCGCAGATGATTTTTTTAAATAAAGTTCAACTTTTATCCCTCTCATCTTTAAAGGTGTCATTAGTACTGACGTCTGTCTTCGTTTTCGGAAGCGGTTTCTTAAAACCTTGTATAAATTACAGTTCATTGAATCCTTCAAATTTAGATTTAAAAGCTCTTTATTCAAGTAGGCCTTTACAGTAGTTTTGAATGGGTTATTCGTTATATACAATGTCAATTCTAGAACTTCCTGTTTGGACTCTTACAGAATCACGCGTATATAGAACTTTAAATGGATGAAATAAAGGCTTAAAAGACAGGACCGTGAAAAAAGATTGTAATCTTTAAAGGACCTAAAGTTTATATTAAAAAAAAACCGGTTTTATCACAGTATAAAAGTAAAAGCCATGAAACACTAGTAAAAGGGAAACTTGATATTCATAAAATATATGTTGCCTTCGTTGCAGCCATTTTGTAATATTTATAGAAGGTTTCCTGTTGACATTGTTCGTTTAACGATGTAGATTAAGCCTTTTTTTAGTGACCTCAGGGAACTTTGGAACTCGCTTAGTACTTTCCATTTTGTCAGTATATGACCCATCAAGCATTGGTCATTAAACTTTGGGGACGAAGCTTGACAGTCTCGCTTCGCTAGCAGAGGTCTTGGATACATTCACATCAGGGCAAATTCAGGAAATTGAATTTTCTAATCCGTGTCTGGAGTAGTGGCTTCGGCCTTGGCTAGGTGCAAAAGCGTGCTGCGAAGAAAAAAACTGGCTTTCCGGTACGATGCTGTGTAGAAACCGAAGGTAAATTACATCTTACCAGGTTAACACACTTCCATCTTAAACTATATAATTACTTACGATCTGGGAGAAAATAGTCAAGCGCTAATCATTTAAGAATAAAAAAATCTATTATATTTGAGACAGAAATATACGCTTTATTGAAGAGGAAATACGTACATACATCATCTCCAACCTAGCATCATGCCTCATTCCCATAGGGGCAGGCAGAGACCACGTCCGTCACTTGCCACGATCCTTGCGAATGGAAGAAGCGAAGGAATATCTCCTTCTCATTAAACCTTTCATACAAGTTCGTCGGTTTAGAGTACTCTTGACCTGGCCCTTATTTAAAATGTCCTGGATTTGTCCAGGAACGTTCGCCATGGTCTTCCCCTTCCAACTTACCCGTTCGCTCTTGACTCATCAATCTTAGTATACTTTCATTCTTTGTCTCTATGTACCATCTAAGCATACTTATTTCAATTTTAGTCACTACATCTTCTTCTATCCCACAACGTTCTCTTATTTCTTACTTTGTCACTCAGTTTCAATCCACTCATACTTCTGAACGTTCTCATCTCTACCGCATTTTATTTTTGTGCTTCTTCTGCCATACCTTTTGAGACGCCATCTGGCTATTCATAAAGGCGTGCAGAACACCATTTACCATATTCCCTGCATTCACTCTCCTTTCAATATCACTTTCACATGTTCCATCTTTTGTAAATTTATCTTCCACTTGTTCTAAAATGATGTAATCTAAGTATTATTTAATAGAAATCTGTAATATTACATTATGTAATTATTTCTCTAAAATGTTACATTTCCGAATAGCAACGAGGGCTTTGGAGGCTTTTTTACTGTCTGTAATCTTACCTGCTATTAATGATACAGTCTAAGGTGGAACCACACTAACCTGGTAAAAGGAAATTACCTCGTATAGGTAAGGTTGAAACTGGCCAACGTCGAAACCTCTCACAAGTCCAGACTGAAAGTGAATACTTTTAAACCCCGCTAGTACCTAGGTTTCTAAATATATGTTTAAAATTAATAATTGTCCATTAATTTTGGTATTTTTATTATACAAGCATGAAATTTTAAAAAATTAATTAAAAAAAAGACATTTTAACCCAACACAACACACGCACCTACACAAACACAACACTACACATCACTTACACATACATGCAAGATTATTTTAAGCGATTAATTATATATATATTATAACAGGACCGACGGCTTAACGTGCTCTCCGAGGCACGGGGGTGGATCACACCGCCAACTTCCCAACTTCGGGCAAATATTGAGAAAATCTTAATAGAAAACACAATATTGATTTTAGAATTGGCCCGACCTGGGACTCGAACCCAGGACCTCATGTCTGTAGTCGAACATACTAACCACTAGACCAATGAGGCAGTTAATAGCTAATAATAACAATGATAATGATAATAATAATGTGCTGTTTTGTAATAACGTAAGCATAATTTAGGAGCAAAATAGACGTTCTACGGCCACGGATAAATCTCCTAGAGCCAAGAGAGTCCCACTCCAGCTCGAGATGAGCGGCAATAGTCGTCAGTCACCCCTCAAAGACAAAATAACATTAAAAATATGCGACGCCGGGGATATGTTCGCGTCTAATGGAAGCCATAACTTGGCATAAGTTAGCGTTGCTTGGTCACTTTTATATCTGCTGCTTTATCCTGCGCCCGCGCAGTAATGTAGATAAATTGATCGCCTCAATCCCTTATTGGATTAATTTATGGTAATATGTTCCGATCGCGATAGCCTGTGCCGAGTTACGATTAAACACTTTTTATGTAAATCCGCCATCTTTGTTCGCAGCAGTCGGTATGACGTTGGCCGTTGGCTCGAGGCAAAAGCGTAATAACGACGCTCCCTACTTATTAAGAGTCAAGTAAACTCCTCGTATTTTAAAACAGCGTTTAGAAATTTTTTTTTTTACTAGTGCTCGCCCAGTTGTCGAAATTTCACCATAATTAATCAACACTATTAAGGTTATACTATCAAAAACTATTACAAAATTTTATAAAAGACTCAAAAAAATTAGTTGTAATAATCTATGTATATAAAAATGAGTCCCTAATTTCCCATGTCACGGCAACATAAGTGTATATAGGTGTACAACATATAAACTCAAACTCTAAATATCTTTATCCACTTAGTATAGGCTTTTACAGCACTATTGAGTCGTAAAATAACATAAAAGAACGACTTACTAATAAAAGGTACCTTCGCGCCCTGATCTGNTGCCCCGCCCATTGCCACTTCAGGTTCGCGATTCGCAGGACTATGTCGGTGACTCTGGTTCTACTACGGATCTCTTCATTTCTGATTCGATCACGTAGAGAAACTCCGAGCATAGCCCTCTCCATCGCACGCTGAGTGACTCTGAGCTTCCGCATGAGGCCCATAGTCAGCGACCATGTCTCAGAACCGTAGGTCATCACTGGCAACACGCACTGTTCGAAGACTTTGGTCTTCAGGCACTGAGGGTTATCAGACGAAAATATCTGGCGTAACTTCCCGAACGCAGCCCAACCGAGTTGGATTCGGCGGTTGACCTCCTTCTCGAAATTGGATCTACCAAGCTGGACTATATGTCCCAGGTATGTGTACTCGTCAACAATTTCGAGAGCTGAGTTCTCAACGATGGTACAGGTATACTACAATAATTATATTAATATATGGCACAAAACCACACGTCTTAATACAAGATATTTGTATATAGCAACATATTGCGGTTTTGTACTTTTTTGCGGTTAGTTGTAAATAACTTTGCATACACAATTTGCTTGAGGTATATTATTTACTATTAGTTAAGACTGAAGCGTCAGAAATATATATTTATACATTGTATATGTATGATATTTCTTTATAATAAATAGATAATTATGAATAAGTAAATATACTTATTCATAATTAAACTGCAACATTGGTCTAGTGGTTAGCATGTTCGACTACAGACATGAGGTCCTGGGTTCGAGTCCCAGGTCGGGCCAATTCGTAATCGATATTGAGTTTTCTATTAAGATTTTCTCAATATTTGCCCGAAGTTGGGAAGTTGGCGGTGTGATCCACCCCCGTGCCTCGGAGAGCACATTAAGCCGTCGGTCCTGCGCCTGATCTCAATCCGATAGTGTCGGATTCCCGTCATATCGCACTATGAGAGTGATGGAATAGAGAGTGCACTTGTGTACTGCCTGCCAATCCGCAGTGGAGCAGCGTGGTGGGTCTATGCTCTAAAAACCCTCGCTCCTCGGAACGAGGCGGCCTGTGCCCAGCTGTGGGACGTTAAAGGGCTGCTACTTATTTTACTTTTACGTATGAATAAGTATCATATAACAACATGTTTTATACAAATTGAGTAAAGTAAGTGTATACGGTTTAAACAAGTCTAACATAACCTAGTAATAATTAATCATCTTTCTTTTATACAACATCGGGTCGGTATGCATTTCTTTTTATATATACATAGTAAAAAGGATAGAAAAAACGATAAAAAGTGAGAAAGACAGAGGGTCAGTAAAATAGAAGGAAGGGAAGGAAAGAAGCAAGCAAGAAACGAAGGAAGGAAGAGGAATGAAGAAAGAAATAAAGATCGACGGAAAGAAGGAAAGGCAGGAGGGAAGGATGGAGAAAATAATGAAGGATGAAAGAAAGCGGACAGACAAAAAAGTAGCTGGATACAGGCATCCTCACTTACATGAGAGAGGGTTTTAGAGCACAGACTCACCAGGCTGCTCTACTACAGATTGACAGGCAAAAGCAGCAGTGCACTCTCTGTTCCTTCATTCTCATACTCCAATGTGACGGGAATCCGACAGCGTCGAAGAGAAATCATCAGCCGTAGGACAGACAGCAGATAAGTACAAAGGAGGAAAGAAAGAATGATTTTTATTCAAGTTGTGCTGCTTACAAATTTAAATATACAAATAAAAAAAATAAATAGTAAGGTCATCGAATGCAAGATTTTTCGTCCATTATACGATAGTATCCAGCAACGGCCGAAGCCACTTATTAAACTAGACTTAGACAAATTAAAAAATACAATTTCCCAAATATACTGCTGGGCACAGGCCTCTTCGCTCCAAGGAGCGAGGGTTTTAAGAGCATAGACCCACCACGCTGCTCCACTGCGGATTGGCAGATATAGTACACAAGTGCACTCTCTATTCCTTCACTCTCATAGTCCGATGTGACGGGAATCTGACACGACCGGAGAGAGATCAGGCGCAGGACCGACGGCTTAACGTGCTCTCCGAGGCACGGGGGTGGATCACACCGCCAACTTCCCAACTTTGGGCAAATATTGAGAAAATCTTAAATAGAAAACCCAATTGATTTTGTAATTGGCCCGACCCGGGACTCGAACCCAGGACCTCATGTCTGTATTCGAACATGCTAACCACTAGACCAATGAGGCAGAGGTTCCCAAATATATCTGCAAAGAATCCAATCCTGTAACCTTGTTAACTTATCGACTCTTCACACGTGAATCTAAGATAACAAAATTAATACTGTAACTGTGACACTAGTTCAAAATACAGTTAAAACTTAACAACCAGTGAATCATTAAACGTATTTGTAAAGCTTAACGGGTGTATTGTTAGCAAACAAACGGACAAACACTACGTTCTCGTACATATTTACTTATTCACACCTCCGCAAATCGCAAATACAATGGTGTCAATTCTGATGTCGATGCTCTAAAGCTCTTTATTTCGATCTTTATATAGTAGTATAAAATGAAGTCGGTGCAGTCTTTTAGCTTAGATCTTTTAAACTCCTCAACGGATTTTAATGCTGTTTTAAACTATAGATAGAGTGATTCAAGAGGAGAGTTTGTATGTATAATACATATGCATGAATAATATATAATACAGACAACAGAGAATTCCTCTTGCTTAAGAAAGCAAATTTGTCATAAGGATTGCCACACGTTAGATTCAGTGCAGGCAAATTTACGGGGTTACCACTTCAGCACCTTCGGGTCCTAACTTCCATCGGTTCGTCGGACTATGTGCCCCACCCTTTGGCACTTCAGGTAGGTATATAGTCCAGCTAGGTGGATCCAATTTCGAGAAGGAGGTCAACCGCCGAATCCAACTCGGTTGGGCTGCGTTTGGGAAGCTACGCCAGATATTTTCGTCCGATAACCCTCAGTGCCTGAAGACCAAAGTCTTCGAACAGTGCGTTTTGCCAGTGATGACCTACGGTTCTAAGACATGGTCGCTGACTATGGGCCTCATGCGGAATCTTAGAGTCACTCACCGTGCGATGGAGAGGGCTATGCTCGGTATTTCTCTACGTGATCGAATCCGAAATGAAGAGATCCGTAGTAGAACCTGAGTCACCGACATAGTCCCGCGAATCGCGAACCTGAAGTGACAACTAATAACTGATTCATTTAAGGGTAACTGTATACGTTTCTATAATAAACTCCCACAAGACGTTTTAGAAATGTCAAAGTCTTTGTTAAAAGAAAGTTGATAGAAAAATCGTATTATAACTAGCAAGAGTACTTAGACGATAGAAACGCCTGGGAGTGAACGAAGTGCTCTAATTTGAATTGAAATATTTTAAACTAATATGATGTTGTAATGATGATGATAACAGAAAACAAAACACCCGACTGAGTTTGTTGTGGGCTCTTCTCGGATCAGGGCGCGAAGGAACCCTCGTAACTTTAGATTTTAAGTCGTTCTGGAGTATCATCTTCAGACTTACATTGGAATTAGTGTGTGTAAAAGAAAAAAAAAATATTTGACGATTCAAAAGTGCTGTAATATGCCTACTTGAATAAAGATATTTTGATTTGATTTGATTTGACATATATTATAATATAGAAAACTAAAAAAATAAAAGATTTGTTATGCGAAGTTATAACAAACTTGTTTTTGTGCGATTTAATCGCAAACGCTAACTAAACCTTACGACATTAGATCAAATTAATATACTACGTAATTGTATATCTTAAAAAGATCTATATAATAGTCCGAGATGGTTTATGTTTATCTTTAAAAGTTAACCTACAGTAAGCATTTTTATATTTTTAATTACAAAAAAATGTGTCTTATTTACTAAAGTATTTTACAGTACTTGATCCAATTAAATACATTACAACCTTTATATATTTCATGTTAATCAAAACTGTCCTGAACAGCATTTCATTCAAATGGATATCTTAGAAGATATCAAAGATTTAAGAAATGGAAGCGGTTGAGAGACCAGGCTCACTGAGTATGTGTTTTATAAAATGTAGCTATTCAGATACTCATCATAAAGTTAAATTTATATATCAATCGATATAATTTTAATACAAGAAATAAAAAAAATCTTGTAACGTCATAATTCAGTGTGAGATGACTAAAAACATTCAAAGTTTTATTATGAAACTAGGATGCAAAGTGAAACAACAGGTGCAAGCTATGAGCACTGCCATATTGGCATTGGTTGCTCTGCCTCGCGATTTTCACTCTATCTCCACTTTATGGTTGTAATGTGACATGCGATAGATGTACAAAAAGCTCTAGGCGTGGGAAAATGTTTCATTTTATTGGATTAAAAAAAATGAGATAGAAAGTGTAAATACTAATTTAGACTTATTTTCTTAGATTGACATTTTAAAATTTGTTATATCTTTTGAATGGAATGTCCGATTTTATTAATTTAAAAACTATTTTACAGGTATTAAAACGGTCTTTAATAAAATATAATTTAATAGGATGAGAATCAATACAGAGGTAGGAATAACATGGTTTGGTTATTGTAGGCACTTTTATTGACTTTTAAAATGTAAAAAAGTAGTTACAGTGGCATAACTACAGTAGTTGGATATATGATATTATAGACTTTTTGGTAGATATTAAAACGTTCTATAATATTGTAGAACATTATTTTATTCTATCAGCAATAGTTTCCGCAGCACACGCGATGACAGATTTTTTTGTGACAAATTTTTCACACCTTGGGTTACATTATTGCATTTTTCTTAGGGATCCCTATTTTTTTTAGAAAGTTTTATAACCTTTATCGCGCAGTAAGAATGCAGCTTTCAAATGGTGAAAGAATTTTTGAAATCGGTCTATTAGTTTTTGTGGGAAAACGTTTCAAACATACAAAAACATAAATGTCTCCTTGTAATATTAGTTTAGATAATCACCGACAACAGAATTGACACCAATATCATCTTTATACTTATTAGATACGTGATAATATAATTCATTAGTTTTTTATTATACCGAGTTGAGGTCAGTGAATATTTCGGTCACTTATTTAGGTTCATTGAACTTAATTTCCGTAAATTTGACAAAATAATAACCAATCCTTTATGTAAATGTATATTTAATATCTGTATTCGAATCACTCTTGCATTAATTTAAATCAAGTAAACCTTTGAATGTTCAATTGAACAAAAATTTGAATAAAATATGTATAAGGAGAGTGTAAACTAATATAGGAAATGAAAAAAAAATAATAATGCCTTGAAATGTACATGTTTTTTCCTAAAAAAGAATCTGTATTAAATATCTCATAATTTCACTAACAGAAATCCTAAGTTCCATTCTCGGGAGAGCTAAACTACTTGAAACTACTCTTTTAAATTTAAAAATAAGGCTTTAACCCAATTTATATCTTGTTATAACCAATAGGAGCGGAGTATCAATGAAAAAATGTTGCAAAAACAGCAAAAAATTATTCCTATTCCTCTTGAAAGCTTCCAATGCGTGCGCTGCCTAAACGGTTAAAGTTACGCCAAAATCATGTATTGCAGAATTATTAGTCTTAAAAAGTTCTAATAAAAAGTCCTTAAAAGCATATGTCTATCTTTAACGGTTTTGTCATTATAACCTTTTTTATGATAATGAAATTGTCTACTCTTTGTTCCAAGTTAGAGTTAGTATACGAGATACTTTAATAAATAAACAGTCATTTGACGTAACTATTTTGGGAAATTAAATAAGTCAAAAGCCTCTATAAATTATAAATATCACATTACCACCTATAGAAGTCGAGTATCAATGAAAAACAATGCAAAAACAACAGAACTGTATTCCTCTTGAGAGCTTCCGTTGCGTGCGCTGCGTAAACGGTTCAAGTTACGCAACAATCATGTATCACGGAATTGTTAGTCTTAAAAAGGTCTAATAAAAAGTCTTTGGAAGCATATGTCTGTCGTTAACGGTTTTGTCACTATAGCCTTTTTTATGGTAATCAAATTGTCTTCTATTTGCTCCAAGTTAGAGTTAGTGTAAGAGATGCTTTAATAAATAAAAAATAAACAGTCATTTGATGTAACTTTTTTGGGAAATCTGTTAAAACAAAAGCCTTTATAAATTATAAAACATCTTCCCTTGAAATCTTACTTCTCGTTAGTTTTACAAATGAAGAAACAAAAGTAGTATCAGATAAAAGAATATATTGTATAACATTATATTTTAATGGTGAGAACAATTGTTATAACTAATCAACATCCATTATTAAATAAAGAAACATATTACATTAAAATGGTATTTATTTTAAAGGTTATATGACTAATATTTCCTTAATAATAAAAATTCAAAACGTAATTCACAACCTTTGTTTGATTTTCACTAGCGTTTACAGACGGTTTCGTCGGCATATTTCACGTGAAAAATATTGAAATCATTGAATAAAAATGCTAAATTTTAATTGCAAAATGTTTAAACTTAAAATGTATCCGGAAAAAAAGAATTCGTATTAAAAGCACTCCTTTACATCCAGATTCCCGCCAAAATGCGTATAATTTTAAAGTTGCGTTCAGAAATTGTCGGTTGTCAATGTCAAATGTCAAAAACAATATCTTCTGGAATTAATGAAAAATTATTTATTTATTACAATTAAACGTAATCAAATTTAAAATTTTAATTTTACCTTTTATTACAATTGTAAAATAAAAAAAAAATGAAGACATGTATGTCATGCTCATTGGTCTAGTTGTTAGCGTGTTCGACTACAGACATGAGATCCTGGGTTCGAGTCCCGGGTCGGGCCAATTCGAAATCAATATTGAGTGTTCTGTTAAGATTTTCTCAATATTTGCCCGAAGTTGGGAAGTTGGTCACGTCTGACTATGAGAGTGAAGGAATGAAGAGTGTACGTACTATGCCTGCCAAACCAAAGTGGAGCAGCATGGTGAGTCTATGCTCTATAAATCCTCTCTCAATAAAGACGTATCACTAAGTTAAAAATTGTTCCGGTTTGATCTTAGACTATATCATTAACATCAGGTCAGATTACAGTCAAGCGCTAACTGGTCAATAAAAAACATTATCTAGTTACTATTGTTGTTACTGCTGCTTTTACTACCACTGTTACTACTTTTTTTACTACTTCTATTACTACTACGACTGTTATTACTACTACTATTACTACTTTTACTACTTATATTACTAATACAACTATTATTACTACTTCTATTACTACTACAACTATTATTACTACTACTATTACTACGTTTGCTACCTCTATTACTACTATTACTACTTCTAATTACTCGTATACGAAGACACAGGTATCAGTAAATCTGTACTATTATAAAGTTGAAGAGTTTGTTTGCTTGAATGCGCTAATCTCAGGAACTACTGATCCGATTTGAGAAATTCTTTCAGTGTTATATAGCCCATAAGGAGCAGTTTTCCAATGAAGAAAGATTCATAATCTTGTTTTTTCACCTTTTAAGAGCTCCCGCTGCGTGCTCTGCGTAAACGGTTAAAATTTTGCAGAAATCATGTATGACAGAATTGTTCTCCTTTAAAAGATCAAAAAAAACCTCCACGACAGCACATATCTATCTTTTAAGGTTCGCTCACTATGACCTTTTTTATGCGAACCGATTTTGTTCCAAAATAATGCATTGATATGAATACTTAAAACTAAATACTAGACACTACCAGAAACAGCCAGTAAAAATGAAGTTGTGAGTAACAAATATATAAATAAATATATATACATGTGTATTATTAAACGCATTCCAGAACTAGTTCACCTTTAATACACTATACATATTTGCAAAGTGAGAATTAACTAAAGCAATATATACACATACCTTATATAGGTAAGTGAATGTTTTATTAATCGATTGGTTTTAATTCTTTTTCTTTTATAACTACTAGCTATTAATGACAATTTCAACCGCGTAGTTTCCAATCCTTTGGGAATATGGGGATTGGAGTAACTTCACTTAATTGCAAAACAATCTCGATTTGAACTTAGCGATATTCATGTAAAAAAATATAGATTTTTATTCGATATAATACGAGTATAATGTAGGTTTATATCGATACTTTGCGATATATCGAACAAATGTATCGATGTTTTAAAAATATCTATGACTCGTATTTAACTAGCCTATAATATTTAACAAGGATCAGGTTAATTGTGAGTAAAAGTACCTGAGAGAAGAAACAAATCAACTTCATCTATACTGTTGTGGACGGGAGCTGCAAGCCTATCGTCGCCAGCGGCGACTATTTCTGATTGGTCAACCGCCAGCGATACCCCTTCCCCACCTACCTCAGCACCCGCGATCGCCCTCTCTCCCGCTCGTTACGCCATGTGTGCCTGCCGAGTGGGAGAGTTGTATAAAGAGCCCCGTACTTCAAACCACCTCCAAGTGCCAGATAGACTCGTATACCTAATACGAGACTATCTCTCCAGCCGTTTATCCTGATATCGCGTCGAGGGGACTCTGTCCTCGGTGCGCCCTCTCAGAGCAGGAGTCCCCCAGGGTTCGGTGCTTTCCCCATTTTTATACACGCATACACCTGTGACTTCCCAAGCACAGAGCGTGTACAATTTGCCCTATTCGCGGATGACACCGCTCTCTTCACCACCTCACGAGATATCAAACTGATCACCTCGACACTCCAAAAAGCGGCCAATCGCATCGCCGAATGGTTCCGCAAATGGCGAATCGAGGTGAACCCTGAGAAAAGTGTAGCAGTGCTTTTCACAGGAGTGAAGCAGATTTGGAATAAGAACCCTATTCAGTCCACTGAACCCGGAGGGATATGTCTGAACGAAAAAGAATCCAAGGCCATACGATCCAAAAGCAACTTTTAGCGTAAGGAATAGCAGCTTTTTCTTTTTTACCATAGTAGTATTTTTTTTTCGCTGGGAAATGCTTTATGCACGACGGATGAAATGTAAACTCGCTGGTCGTATCAGGATACCCACTAAAACCCAGCGAAATCCTCTTCATCCAGGTGTTGGAGTCCATATGTCCGCTGACGCATTCAGCTCTGGCGCCCCGGAGGAATCCGACTTATGGGTTTAGTTTAGTTGAGGAAGAGCAGGCGAGCAAAATTGCGCCTTCTAGCGCCCCCCCTCCTCCGGTGAGAGGGAGTAGCGTCTGCTATAACCTCCCTGTTTAGTGACTCCTTCTGCAAGATGACAGCCTCGCAGAAGGACGTCACTGCTCTCCAACTTGACTCATCGCCAATCATAGCGCCCACAAAGCTGGGGAGTGAGAGGTCACTCCCAATCAGCGATGTCAAGATTTGACGCTGAGGTCCCCAAGCCTGACAATTTGCTACTGTGTGGTGCGCAGTGTCTCTTCGCAGCCTACAATCTGGTGCAGATACTTACCGAAGCAACCATGTCCAGTTAACACCTGCACCAACCTGTAGGTTAGCGTACCGTGCCCCCTGCCAAGCCAATCTTCTAAGAATGGTCACACCACTGCAATCACCATAGTAGTATGAAAGATTTATATATCTCAGTACATTTTCTCTTAACCATGTAAAAACGACATTTTTTTATACTTTTGACTTGCAATCTGCTTCTCTGCTGTGTAAGAACCTGTCCGGCTTTTGAGAATAGTCATTCAGATGGAACTGAGCTAGCCACCATAGTTAAATGCCACATTGCAGATTTAAAGGAATAAAACCCGAATTACTTCTGGATTTACCTTCACATAGTTTTAAGAAATATGTTAAAAACGTCCTATTACAAAAGGCATATTATAATGTTGAAGATTATTTAAGCGACAAAGATGTTTGGACTTGACCAGTTGCACATGAAAGCTAAACACATTGGTAACATACAAAAACTATGTTTAAAGCAGTAACCGTTGAGTTTTTTGCCGGTTTCTTCTCAACGGAATCAACTTTCCGAACCGGTGGTAGATTTGTTACCAACGGACAGACTACTGATGATCTCAAAGTGCTTTTCCTCCCTACTTGAATCCGACAGGATATTTGGTATATCGGATGAAATATATCGATATTACCTTCGATTCTAGATCGATTCGATAATATTGGATTGAAGCGACATATCGAGTACAATCGATATTTTTCCGAAATATCGATTTATATTGCCCATTACTAATACTTATTGCTGTTCTAATATATGGGTTTTGGACCACATTACTTGGATGGTTTTTAAACCTATAACTAATATAGAAATAATTATCGTGTGTTTATGTATTGATAAATAATAGAAGTAATCATAACCATGGCGAGGCAATTGAAAGCGATTGATAACAAAATCGGGGGACACAGTTTGGTGGTGTAGCTACATATCTATCACCTCCATCCGAAATTCAATCACACCGCGCAACGGAGGGGGAAGCCCCGTTACAAGACATATTCATTTACAATCAAACAGCCGTCTCCATAACAGAGCCACACCTCATCGTCGCTTCAACCGATGGACGTCCACTGCTGGACATAGGTCTCACGAAATGATGCCCACAAGGCCCGATCTTGTGCCGCCTTGCTCCAGCGGCTACCGGCGACCCTCTTTATATCATCGGTCCACCTTGTGGGGGGTCTTCCTACACTGCGTCGTCCGGCGCGGGGTCGCCATTCCAGGACCTTCCGGCCCCAACGTCCATCGGTCCGTCGGACTATGTGCCCTGCCTATTGCCACGATTCGTAGAGCTATGTCGGTGACTTTGGTTCTGCTACGGATCTCCTCATTTCTGATTTGATCGCGTAGAGAAACTCCGAGCATAGCCCCCTCCATCGCACGCTGAGTGACTCTGAGTTTTCGAATAAGGCCCATAGTCAGCGACCACGTTTTCGATCCGTAGGTAAGCACTGGCAACACGCACTGTTCGAAGACTTTAGTCTTCAGGCACTAAGGGAAAAAGTCTTCCGGAACTTCCCGAACGCTGCCCAACCGAGTTGGATTCGGCGGTTGACCTCCTTCTCGAAATTGGACCTACCTAGCTGGACTATATGTCCCAGGTATGTGTACTCGTCTGCAATTTCGAGAGCTGAGTTCTCAACGATGACTGGGTGAGGTACATTGATATTAGACATAATTTTCATCTTATCCATGTTCATTTTCAGGCCCACCTGTTGAGAAACTCTGCTGAGGTCACCGAGCATTGTATTGAGACCTTCGAGAGTCTCTGCCATAATGACCACGTCGTCGGCAAACCGTAGATGATGTACTCGCCATTGATGTTGATGCCCAGTCCGTTCCACGCCATAAGCTTGGAGAGGTCACATCTCACATTTTATGTTAATTGAATGATTATACTCTCACTTATTATAATTAGTTTACAATCTCAATTTATAAATTTTGTTCAAATTTTAATAAAGTCTTGTTTTATATATCAATACAAATTCACTACATTTTGGAAACTTAAAAAGGATTATACTTAATGTTAACAGAATTACTTTAATTATTTAATTGGATTAATTTCGCGTAAAAATGCACTCTATTGAAAGTTTATGCAAAGGCTTTATATATTTCTTTCTGTTTAATGAGTTTAAGAAGTTCGAGCTCGAATTCTTAGATAGCGTTGGAACTGATTTAAATTTTTTCTAATATTTATTAAAGCTGCACGAGTTTTATTTGCGTTTCGTTAAGTATTTGAATGTCGTTATAATATATAAATACAAAAAATGTCTTTTAAGCCGCTTCATATAGTTCTCGGTAGTCAAATATGACCTTGATTTCGTAAATAGGCAGCTACTGATATCCTTACTACAATTATTACGTTGTCGAAACAAGGAAACGAATTTTACATAATATTGTATACTAGTGTAAGCCTGCAACTTTGTTTTCTATTATAAATCACGTAGGATAAGCGTTATCTAAATTGATAAAAGTTAATTCAAGTACGTAGCAGCTTATGATAAAGCAATGAGCTTTACGGATGTCTATAACGTGTATGGTTAAGTTAAACAACTGTCTGTCCTATTTAAGTGATATTTGTTACACAGATAGTGTTGTCGTCGTTTCAAATGATGAAGGTTCACTGCTGGACATAGGTCTCACGTAATGACATCCACAAGGCCCGATCTTGAGCCGCCTGGCTCCAGATCGTCGGTCCACCTTTTGGGGTCTCGCCACTCCAGCACCTTCGTTCCCCAACGTCCATCGGTCCTTCGGACTATGTGCCCCGCCCATTGCCACTTCAGGTTCGCGATTCGTTGGACTATGTCGATGAATCTGGTTCTACTACGGATCTCTTCATTTCTAATTCGATCGCGCACGCTGAGTGATCCGAGCTTCCGCATGAGGCCTATAATCAGCGACCACGAAAAGTTTAGTAGTTTCCCGAACGCTGCCCAACAGAGTTGGATTCGGCGGTTGACCTCCTTCTCGAAATTGGACCTACCTAGCTGGACTATATGTCCCAGGTATGTGTACTCGTCAACAATTTCGAGAGCTGAGTTCTCAACGATGACTGGGTGAGGCGGTACATGGATATTAGACATAATTTTCGTCTTATCCATGTTCATTTTCAGGCCCACCTGTTGAGAAACTCTGCTGAGGTCATCGAGCATTGTATTGAGATCTTCGAGAGTCTCTGCCATAATGACTACGTCATCGGCAAACCGTAGATGAGTGATGTACTCGCCGTTGATGTTGATGCCCAGTCCGTTCCAATGCAAAAGCTTAAAAAGGTCTTCCAGGGCCGTAGTGAAGAGCTTCGGGGAGATAACATCTCCCTGTCGCACTCCACGTTGCAGTTGGATAGACGCTGTGCTTTGGTTTTGTATACGGACTGACATGGTGGCGTTTTCGTACAAGCATTTTTACACATGTATGTACCGGTAGTCGATTCGTTACACAGACTGTAGAACCTGAGTAACGACATAGGCTTCTTTTTATTGCGAAAAAAACTGTAAAAGATAGTAGTACCGTCATTTTTAGAGCATACAGTTTCACTCTCAGGGGTGTAAAGTAACTGTCCTTACTAATATTTTAAATGCTGAAGTAGAGGGTTGAGAAGTATGAGTGGATTATAACTGAGTGACAAAGTAAGAAATAGTGTGATAAGAGAACGTTGTGGTATAAAAGAAGACGCAGTGAGAAAAATTGAGAAAGGTATGCTTAGATGGTTTGGGCATGTAGAGAGAATGAATGGAGACTGACGAAAAGGATTTATGAGTTAAGAGTGAATGCGAAAGTTGGAAGGGGAAGACCAAGGCGAACGTTCCTGGACCAAATCCAGGATATTTTACACTCCCAATTCAGGGTGAGAAGAGTGTCGCTGGGTTTTAGTGGATGCCAGGTAATGCACGAGATATTCTATTGTATCCATCACATACGCGAACCAGAGGTGATTGTTTACCGAGGTGCGTTCTGGTGAAAGGCGTGTAAAAGATCTTTTTTGCAGTTTTTATTCAGTAACTGATGTTGTTTTATTGATGGTCTTTTTTTTGTAGTAATGTATTGTTTACGAAAGATTCGTTTCATTTGTCTACACTAACATGATGGAGCGTAAGTGATTCAAATAAAACGTTTTAAAAATATGATTCTTTATAAAATTAGGAACGATTTTTCCCTAAAGTTTCTGCACAGGTGGGCCTGAAAATGAACATGGATAAGATGAAAATTATGTCTAATATCAATGTACCGCCTCACCCAGTCATCGTTGAGAACTCAGCTCTCGAAATTGTCGACGAGTACACATGCCTGGGACATATAGTCCAGCTAGGTAGATCCAATTTCGAGAAGGAGGTCAACCGCCGAATCCAACTCGGTTGGGCTGCGTTTTGGAATCTACACCAGATATTTTCGTCCGATAACCCTCAGTGCCTGAAGACCAAAGTCTTCGAACAGTGCGTATTGCCAATGATGACATACGGTTCTGAGACGTGGTCGCTGACTATGGGCCTCATGCGGAAGCTCAGAGTCACTCAGCTTGCGATGGAGAGGGCTATGCTCGGAGTTTCTCTACTTGATAGAATCAGAAATGAAGAGATCCGTAGTAGAACCAGAGTCACCGACATAGTCCTACGAATCGCCAACCTGAAGTGCCAATGGGCGGGGCACATAGTCCGAAGGACCGATGGACGTTGGGGGCCAAAGGTGCTGGAGTGGCGACCCCGCACCGGACGGCGCAGTGTAGGGAGACCCCCCACAAGGTGGACCGACGACATAAAGAGGGTCGCCGGTAGCCGCTGGAGCCAGGCGGCGCAAGATCGGGCCTTGTGGACGTCATTACGTGAGACCTATGTCCAGCAGTGGACGTCCATCGGTTGAAGCGACGACGACGACGACGAGGAACGATTATTTTCAGTCCCATGCTATCATTAGTAGTATAATCTGTCTTCGTATTCGGAAGCGGTCTCCTAACACCTTGAATAGATTAATTAATAAACAAAATAACACAGAACAGTTTGCAGTTTTATAATCTTATCAGGAAATAGTCATAAGTAGTGTTGAAGATTTTAAATTGATCATTAAAGCGTCATGCGTCGATTACATCGGTTGCTGCAATGATAGATGCTTAATACTAAATTGTAATGCTCATGTGTAGTTATATTGACTTCCTTGAATTAAATACTACTTTATTACTATACATTAGATATAGCTCTTCCCTGTAGTATCCATCCGTAAGTACCACTGTAACTACAATAGTTATACATTCCTTTAACACAGACTCTCTTTATCTAAATTCAATATTTTTGTATTGTAATGTTCTCACACAAAATCTATTGGATCGATTTCAAATAATTGTACACCATTAGGAAGCTGCATTTTCACTGAGCACCATAGGCGATATAGCTTTTAAAAAAAAATAGGGATCCCTAATATAAATGTATTAATGTAACTCGGGGTGTGAAAAAAATAGTTACAAAAAATCTGTCATCGTGTGTGCTGCGGAAACTATTGATGATAGAACAAAAAAATGTTCTACAATATTATAGAACGTATTAATAACTACAAAAAAGTTTAAGATACCATTCATTCAACTACTGTAGTTATGTCACTATAACTACTTTTTTACATTTTAAAAATTAATAAAAGTGCCGACAATAATCATAGCATATTCTTCTTATTTCTGTATTAATTATTATCTTATTTTGATATTTTATTAATGACCGTTTTAATATCTGTGAAATAGTTTTTAAATTATTAAAATCAGACAGTCCATTCAAAAGATATAACTAATTTAAAATGTCAATCGAAACAAAATTATACACGCGCCATTACACCAGCGAGATTAAAACATACTCTTATAGTTTTAATAGAGTTCTTGTTATTTATCCTTACTAATATAATGAATAATGAATAGGAATGAATGAATGAATGAATTAAGAGTGAATGAATTACTCATCAAATGTTTACTTTACGCTGATGATCAAGCAATACTTGCGTCATCCGCTACTGAGCTACAGGAATGGTAAATATTATGAATGAAGCTTTGAAAGGGAAAGGAATGAAAGTGAATGTAAACAAAACGAAAGTTATGCTTTTTGAACGAGATGAATCTATGATGAATGGCAATATTTTGATAGATGGGGAACAAGTGGAAGAGGTGAAAGAATTTGTATACTTGGGATCTAAATTTACAAAAGATGGAACATGTGAAAGTGATATTGAAAGGAGAGTGAATGCAGGGAATATGGTAAATGGTGCTCTGCATGCCTTTATGAATAGCCAGATGGTGTCTCAAAGGGCTAGACTGGCTGTGCATGCTGGAGTGTTGGTGCCAACACTTATGTATGGTAGTGAAAGTTGGGTATGGCAGAAGAATCACAAAATTAAAATAAATGCGGTAGAAATGAGAGCGTTGAGAAGCATGAGTGGATTAAAACTGAGTGACAGAGTAAGAAATACTGTGATAAGAGAACGTCGCGCTATCAAAGAAGACGTAGTGACTAAAATCAAAAAAGGTATGCTTAGATGGTTTGGGCGTGTAGAGAGAATGAGTGAAAGGAGAATGATAGAAAGGATTTATGATTCAAGAGTGAATGCGAAAGTTGGAAGGGCGAACGTTCCTGGACCAAATCCAGGATATTTTAAAAAACGGCCAGGTCAAGAGTACTCTAAACCGACGAACTTGTATGAAAGGTTTAATGAGAATGAAAGAAGCGAAGGAGATATGCAAAGATCATGGCAAGTGGAAGGATGTTGTCTCTGCCTACCCCTATGGGAATGAGGCGTGATGCTATGTATGTATGTATGTAATATAAATGCGAAAGTAACTCTGTCCGTCGCACTTTCACGCCAAAACTACAAAACCAATTTAAATGAAATTTGGTACATAGATAGTCTAGAGACTGAGAAAGGTAACAGGATACTTTTTAATGCGATAAAAGGTTTGTTAAGGATATGTACTTTAATGAGCTATTTGTGCAGTGTTTCATTGCCAAGGGCTTATTGTCGTTTCTCATGATATTTATTAATGACCGTTTTAATATCTGTGAAATACTTTTTAAATTATTAAAATCGGATATTCCATTCAAAAGATATGATGAATTTTCTCACGCCTTCCTCTCACATACTTTTATAACTACCTAGCCAATGTCAGTAATAATAAAAAATATTGTACCCTTTATAAGTCGATAGACAATTTGTATGCAAACATTGTATAGAAGTATCCAGAACAACTTAGTCAATATATTACTTGGAAATGGCCTATCTCTATTTATAAGTTGACTTTTCATCGTTTACGGGCTATTTGACTCAGCTGTGACCTCACCTATGTAAAGGTGCGTTCAGAATATGACGATTATTTATTTTTAATATGAAAACTTTTTAAGGCGCGTTCACTACTTTGTTTCATGGGTATTTAATTTTAAAAGTTTGAAAGCCTCACTGGTGCAATGGTGCATGTACCTACTCTAAATGTGACATTGGCGCAGCGGTTACACCATCGGCTAAAACCGAAATCACTGGTTCAAATCTCACACTTAAAAAATTAAGTCAAATTATATTAATAGAGCCGTCGGCCACTTGCCAAGAGTGTGTTGCTCCTGTGGACACAGCGCGCCACACCGTGGCCGAATGTACTGCTTGCGAACCTTAACGTCATCTCGTCAGAGCAAGTGCCTACGTATGATAGTAGGAGCTCCGAAGTACGTCAGAAATTACGTGATCCACCGTGGAGGTGTTCGTCCGGAACTCGGCGAGGAGTATTTTCCGCCATGCATTGCCAGCCAGCACCCAAAAGCAGCAAATGGTGTAGGCGATGATGACTGCGAAGATGACGCAACATCAGCGGCAATACCCAGACTTGACCATGTAATGAATTGACCTGGAACCAGCCCGTATGATTGCGGGCAAAACGGAATACCAGGCATCAAATTGATGTCTCAGGAAGATGCCCGGGTAAGGAGGCTGAGGCCCGCAACCCTCTACTAAAGTTGAACCCAGGAGAGCGTCATTTTCTGATGAGTACCTCTCGCTGGCAAGTATTATAGGTGAAATGCTTGTCAACGAGCGGGCCTGGAATGCTGTTGCCACCTTCTGCGAAATTATCGTTTCGCTAAAAGAGGCACGGCAAAGAGAGAGGGCGAATTGAACTGAAGCACAGTACCCCCGACGGAGAAGAATATGACACGGAGATTTATCCAACTCCTCCCCATGTAGTGCCGGTACCTTTTGGGCCGACTTCATTCAGAGGGGCCAGAGTCGAATACCACAACCAACCTCTGGTTCTTATTGCCAAATCTCAAATTAAGAATTGTAAGTTAAAATGCCACATGTTATTTGTATATATTAAAACTACCTAACATTCAAACGAATTAGCATTCAAACGCTGCACGTGTTTCAACCGTAAACATTTTACCATCGTGCGCCTAAAGAAGTTTTACTTCAAAAAAAAAAATCAATATAGATATCATACATAGGCATGTAAAGAGCAAAAGGCGGTCTTATCGCTTGATAGCGGTCTCTACCAGACCTTTGGTGTAGGAAGAGTTGTAGCAGAGAGAAGTGGGCGGTGTAAAACATACATAGCGGAGTATGTAAGTAATCTCAATGACTATTAAAAGAGTCTCATCATTAAGTACCTCTTAAATGGTTCCCCTTACTTGACCGCTAAATGATTCAGTTGAATAATATAAAAACTTGTATACATTTGGACAGAAAATCTTTAGACAATTAGAAACGGTAAATCTAAATAATACTGTCTCTTCTTTAAGTATTTGGAATAAAAAATGTAGGTATAACCTTGAGTAACCTAACGCCTTAAGTGTTAATAAACTCAGTTTTATATATGACTAGCAGACCCGACAGACTTTGTTCTGTCAAAATGATTTGGATTGTGGCAGATTTCAGTTTTACGAATGATTTACGAAATGTAATTACAGCAGTACTAAATATCTATAGCTCTTACATTTTTGTGACTATTCAGTTGATTTGACGTTAGGAAAACACCTACATTGCTTAGACAACAGTGAGTACTTGTAATTTATTATGAACTTTATTGAATAGCATTAAGGGTCAAATTGAGTCTACATTTTAGTTACAGAAAAGGGCTGTTTTTAGGGTTTTCCCCTGCAATTATTTGAACTTTTCTCGCCGTAAAAACCATTCTCGGACTTCAAACACATTTAAAAAAAAGAATTGTCAAAATTGACCAAGGCGTTGTTGCGTTATGCGCTTGCCAACACATTTTGCGATTCATTTTTATATTATAAATGACCATCCTCATAAATTTGAAAAAAAAATGGTAAAGGGTTGATGGAATTCAAAAAATGAATAGCCTAAAACCTTCTACTATTAATTCCGCGTCGAATGGTCATGGTCTCATACCGATCAGTCCAGCAGTTTTCAAGTTTATCGATAACAAAGAAAAAAAAAAAGTTGCTTATATATATTAACGTTGTATTATACTTTGTATTTTTTCAAGAAAACTATACTACTGAAGCAACTAGAGCCATATTTTATCTGTTTCGAACTCACAATAATAAGTGGTAGACCGAATACTCCAAATATCATTCCCTCATCGTGTCCCAAATATTTAAATTATGTTATATCATTAATTTAGGGTATTTTTAACCGACTTCAAAGATAAGACTAAAAAGGATATACTTCAAGGGTTGTTTTGTGATAGTTTGGTTAGGTTCTGATGATGCATTCCATGATAAAGTGACGGAACTCTTCAACTCTTTGGAGCAAATGAACGATACTCGACAGAATCTTCTATAGGCTATCCAGATATTTGAGTTGCCTACCGTAACTTCGGTATGGACAAGTGCTAGTCCTGTCTCTTATACACATCTAGTAGCAGCCCATTATCGTCACACACGGCACAGGCTTGCTCATTCGTAAGAGAGAGGGTTATTAGAGTATAGACCCACCGCGCTGCTCCACTGTGTATTGGCAGCCATAGTACACAAGTGCATCCTCTATTCCTTCACTCTCATAGTCTGATGTAACGGCAATTCGACACAACCTAAAACAGAACAGCAACATCGAGTGAATTAAAATTAAATCAAAATTTGGCTTCGCTTTGTTAACAAAAGTCTTGGTCTCGATTTACAGTAAGGCAAGTGTAGTATTTTCTATTCGTCTGAGTCTGGACATGGAAGCATTGGTCGGAGCTTTATATCATCCTTTTTTTTTTCACTGGGAACCCCGATCGTGTG
>JACTOM010000922.1:5863330-5911839 GCA_015832385.1 Elymnias hypermnestra | reverse complement strand
TATATATATATATATATATATATATATATATATATATATATATATATATATATATATGAGATCCTGTCTTAAGGCGTATAAAACAGATGACACTGATATATGGTAACCTTATGAAACCAAACAAAAGGTCGATACACTAGCCACTGCAAATTACTTCCTACATTCAAATATATATATATAAACAGCTATTATTTTATAGAATATTCTGGCAAGTATTGATATTAAGAATAACAAGGAAATTGTTAAAATTCTTAGTCGCACGGAGCTACTTCATTATTTTACTAACGACGCATTAAGAATATTGAAAAGATATGACGTAAAACGAAATAATGCAAACACGATAAGCAACATTTTGGAAAGAGATATATAAACAAAGAAAGCCTGTTCGTAATTTTTTCACACAAGGGGCTACTTCACTGTTTCCAGTGGTTACGGGCCTCATTACCCTTAGGTCTGGGGCGCGCTCACGTAGTGGGCGCAGCCTTGTGGTGTTTTCTCTCTACTCTGATTCTCGTGGTGCTGCTCTTCTTTCGCGAACTTCTGAGACTCCGTGTAGTGTGCCACTCCGAAGTGCCAGCAGTGTGGGATTTTAATAGCCTAGCATATTTTGGATGTCGATTATGCTTTTCAGGACTTTGGCCAACGGGTCGGTGAGGTCCCGGTCACTGTAGTAAGCCGAGCCCACCTCCGCAACGGCCTGTAAAGCTACAATGATGAGCTGTCTTTTGGGATATGATCGCTCACCAGTTGGTTGTGGCCTTGCTGTGGAGGGCGTGGTATTGGGCGCCTTGCTCGGCGCTCTGCCGCATTCTCTGATAGGGGAGCGCGCTGGGGTAGTGACTGAGAGTCCCTTTACAATTAACAATACTAATATTATAATTGCGAGAGGAATTATGTCTGTTTTTATTCAGACCTAAAACGCTGACCCAATTTCGAATTACTTTTGCATTGCATTAAAATCATTTGAAAGGGCGAAACAAGTGTTAAAATTTATTGATGTTTATGATTTGACGGCCTCGCTGGCGCAGTGGTGCGAGTATTCGCTTTGCTAGCGGAGGTCCCGGGTTCGATCCCCGGTAGGACGAATTTAGGAAATTGTATTTTCTAATTTGTCTGAGTCTGGACTGGTGGGAGGCTTCGGCCGTGGCTAGTTACCACCCTACCAGCAAAAACGTACCGCCAAACAAAGAGATTTGTGTTCCGGTACGATGCTGTGTAGAAACCGTAAGGGGTATATCGCCTCTTAACAGATTAGCGCGCTTCCATCTTAGACTGTATCATCACTTACCGTCAGGTGAGATCACAGTCAAGCGCTAATCTGTCAGCAATAAAAAAAAACAGATGTTCGTTGGTCTCATTAAAATTCGATAACGACTAGACTGATTTGGCTAACATTGGTTTTCAGTTATGTTTAAATGTTATAAATATCGTAAAATCAACAATTTCGATTTCCCTAAGGAACCATTCCCATCTGTCAAACATTTGATGTTCGTCCCGTCGTTTAGAAATCAGTTAAATTTAAAAAATGTTCGGAAATCAAATGAAATTTTAAAGCACACGTTATCATTTGTTTTTTATATATTCTAAGCTATCCATTTTAAAGCAAAATTACTGTATTTTATAAAACGGCTTGGTAAATAAAATAAAAATAGTTTATTCCGCACTTTAGCTTTATAACTTCAGCACTTTAACATAAAAAGGTTGGAGCCTTCTTTTAAGGATGGAAGTTACCCCTGTGGCAGAAAACTCCGCTCTTCCTTAACAATAACAAAATAATTTAAGAAAGAACTTAACACAACTTCTTTTACAGTTTATAATAATTTAATCGTACAGAGTAAATGTATCAGAGTTTGTATGTACTGTGTCATGTGTGAGTACAATAAATAAAATTAAATAAGCCATATTTAAATATAATATTAGAGTTGTAATGTCAGTTTATATTTTATATACGTTTTAATAATAATTCCACTTCGTCATAATTTAATGGTAAGTGTTTATTTACAATGTCTTTGGCCTCGCGTAGAATTTAAGGGAAATATATTACATTTTCAATTAATTACACTATACATGTCGGAGAATAAGAGAGAGAACGGAGAAGCATAAAGCACAGGGGCGTAGGGTTCTCCGCCGACATCGTTATTAATTGGATCCATTATTTCATTTCTTATTCTGTGGGCGTTCGTGGGTAATGTTGGTGCAATCAAACACTTTATTAATTAACTCGAGTTATAATGTTCAATCACTTAATGTTCCCGATATCAATTTACACAAACTCATTAACACTAATAGNAGTTGATTCCGCTGAGAAGAAGCCGGCAAGAAACTCAACGGTTACTCCTTTTAACATAGCTTTTTTTGTAGGTTACAATGTGTTTAGCTTTCATATGCAACTGGAATCATGTCCAAACATCTTTGTCGCTTAAATAATCTTCCACATTATAATATGCCTTTTTTATTAGGACATTTTTAACATACTTCTTAAAACTATGTGGAGGCAAACCCACAAGTGATTCAGGTATCTTATTAAATATGCGTATGCTCAACCCGACAAATGACCTCTGAACCTTTTTCACTCTAAAATATGGCATTACAAGTTTGTGTTTATTTCTTGTATTAAAATTGTGTGTTTCGCTCGCTAATGTTCAATCACTTAATGTTCCCGATATCAATTTACACAAACTCATTAACACTAATAGTTAGGAACGCGACAGTTTCAATAGTCGACCACACCGGCCGACTGTCGCTCGAGAACTGCCGAGAGACGGGCCGGACTGCCACTTATTGACTCTGCCCCCACGCCGATACGCCAGCGTTCCACAGACTATTACACACAAACCAGCGATCCACAGACTCTTGCACCCTGACATACAAATAACGGGATTGTGAGCAGTACAGGTTTAGAGCAAAAGTAGTTCTATAAACATCTGATTTTGGTAAAATATATCTATACCTATTATTGAGAGGTATGCAAAGTAATATTTTGTGCTTAGGTTTGAGATATATAATTTTCTGACTGACAGTAATCCGGAGTTGAAATAAAGAAGTTCAGTATCACATATATTTTTGGTAATATGTAAAATATAAATACAATTACTATGGGTTATCCTTTAGAGATAAATATGTTCTATCACGGACTTTTTTAACGATGTTTTTAAGGTATCTAATTCCGCAGCACTTTAATTTGATCTATATCGGAAGGTTTAGCCAACGTTTGCGATTTAATCGCACAAGAATATTTGTTACGACATCAGATTACAAATCTTTTCTGTACTATAATATATGTCGGAGAATAAGAGAGAACGGAGAAGCATAATTCACAGGGGCGTAGGGCTCTCCGCCGACATCGTTATTAATTTCTTATACTGTAGGCGTTCGTGGGTAATGCCGGTGCAATTAAACACCTCATTAATCAACTCGAATTACTCAATGTTCCCGATATCAATTTACACAAAATCATTAACAATAATAGTTAGGAACCCGACAGTTCCAACAGACTGCTCCGGTCGAGCGCCACTCGACAACTGCCGAGAGACTCCCACCAGACTGCCACCATTGACTCTGTCCCACACCGACAGGTGGCGCCAGCGTTCCACAGACATCTGCCCTCCGACATATATATGTACTGTACACTCTATCTATTGATGAAAAGTTTAATAGATGAATAGTTTAAAAGATCCCAGGGAACAGACAGGGGAAGCGATGTACTGATTTCACATATAACTATGGGGAAACGTGTGTTTTCTCTTTGTTAGATTACTCGCCTTGGCAAAAATTCTATCAGTCAAAAAAAACAGATTATTCAAGAAACATACACAGTTTTGAATTCGTTTACTATTAATAATATTTTAATGATTTATTTATCGCTTAATTTGTTGAACATATAAAATGACCACAGAATGTAACCCATTATTATTATGTTTTATTTATAAACCACAGACTCATAAATTGTATAATATACTGTATAATTGTTATCTATTATCTGTTATACGGATGAATCAATAAACAGGTAAACCTGTCAAAGTGGCACTATGGTTTATTCAAATACGAGCTGTTTCGTTTTTAAATAAGGAATTTAATGCCAAAATTAAAAACAATCGTCCTAATAATTTTGGAGATATTGTAGTAAATGATAACTCTTATATACCTAATCTCGTAAAAATATAGGAAACCCCGTTATCCGAATTAAAAAAAAAAAAGTCATCGGGGGAACAGTTTTGAAAAAGTCGCAATAACATGGTCCCTTAGACAACGTAACTTTCGAAGTGCATGCGTATGCCGTTTCATTTTTCGATATGAAACGTCATTCCCATATATTTTTTAAACGTTAGCGTTCTTCGAAAGTTCTTGTCTAAAGGCCCTGGGCCTCTAGACAAGTTACTTTCGAAGATTGCTAACGCTCCAAAAATGTATGGGAATGACGTTTCCAATCGAAAAATTAAACGTCATTCCCATACATTTTTTGAGCGTTAGCAATCTTCGAAAGTAACTTGTCTATGGGCCCTGATGTATTTTCGCTTATATACCCAATCTCGTGAGAATATGAAAAAATACGTTCTTAGTAAGAGTCTACGTCACGTAAGGAATATGTATGCCGCATTTTAATAATAATAATAATTCATTTATTTAGCAACAAATGCTCAAATACAAACTTTAGAAATTTCACAGTTTTTAGTAAATAACTTATTTTATTAAATTACATATCATTAAATTCATCAAACGAAATTAATTATAAAGATTACTACTAAATTTAAAAGAATGTCATTATGAATACTATGTCAATAGTTTCCAATATAAAGGTCTTCAAAAGAAAATAATTACTGTAATACATGCAATTTAATATATATAATTATAAGTCATTCGTGCGAATAAATTGGACATTTTACAATATCTTACAATCTTTTATCCTGATTGACTTGAAACTCAGCATACATATTACTTTAGCAACGTAAACTTTTAGTGAGAACGGATTTCGCCATATTATAAAGAATCGAGATCTATGCTGGTAATATTGCAGGCAACAGTGCTATTGTATAAACAAACCTCCCCTAGTCAACCCGACATTCTAAGTACGATAACGCTACGTCGATTAGAACGCTACAATGTGTTCATGTGATTACGTGACATATTGATATGATACGTCATTTCCATACATTTTAAGCATTCTTCTGACGTTAGCGTACTTAGAATGACATCTTGTCTAAAGGTGTTGTCCTAAGTTGGTTTTCAAATAACATCTACTATAAAACTATTTAAAATTATTAGAAATTTCTTGAGTAATTGATATATAAACTTGAATATATGTATGTTTGTTAATAGCAAAAAAATATATCCTTTAATTAAAAGTATACGTTAAAATTAAAATTAATTATTGGAAGGATTGATTGAATATTTATAACTACGTCATTAACAATCATTAATCCCGGCGATGTTTAACAAAATTGCGATAACATTTCGTGTTATATTACTAAATATTGTGCATTGGATTATGCAGGAACAGGTTTTAAGGCTATAAAACTAATTTATTGTTATTAAAATCAATCAAATAACGTATGAATTTGTAAGGATTTAGCGGTGTGGAAAATTTTGTCTTTTAAATCTGTTTCATTAAATTGTAATTGTTTAATGGTCATGTGGTAGCAAAACATCCATTTGTCCTCTAATAAATCTAACGCTGTCAATGACAACATATATATCTCGGGGAATAAGAGTCATTAATGGCATCCATAATTTCCATGCTGTGGGCGTTCGTTGGTAATGTTGGTGCAATCAAACACATAATTAATTAACTCGGGTTATAATTCTCAATCACTTAGTGTTCCCCATATCAATTTACCCAAACTCATTATCAATAATAGCTAGGAACGCGTCAGTTTTAATAGTCGACTGCTCCGGATGACCGTCACTCGAGAACTGCCGATAAACGCTCGCTGGATTGTCACTATTGACTCTGTCCCACGCCGATAGATCGATGGCGCCAGCGCTCCACCGACTACCGCACTCCGATATATATATCATCGTGGACTTTTTTTATAGATCTTTTTAAGTTAAGCAATTCTGTAACATGGTAATTTGATCCATCTCGTAAGGTTTAGTCAGTGTTTGCGATTCAATCACGTAATATTCCCGATCACAATTTACACAAACTCATTAATAATAATAGCTAGGAAAGCGACAGTTTTAATAGTCGACCGCTCTGGCGGACCGTCACCCGAGAACTACCGAGAGACGCGCACCGGACTGCCACTTATTGACACTGCCCCACGCCATCCACAGGCTATTGCACTACGATAAATATATCATATTATGAAATCCTCCTCCGCGTCACATCGTAAAAACTACTAAATAGATATTCTTACAATTTATATCAATAGATAGAGTGATAGAGTTGAGGTAAGTTTATGAGTATAATTGAATAAGGTATTGTGTACATTTGTAGTAATAGAACTATAATTGCTAGAAGTGTCGAAGTGTCATCTTTTGCAGTGACACTTCTTTAGGCGCATGTTGAATTTTTTTACGGATGAAAATCGTGGTTGGCGTCACGAAGATGTGTAGCGTTTTTTATGCTAATTCGTTGGCTTTTTAATATACCACTCGTCATTCAATCATTTTCATAAAATATAAAATAAAAATATTTCATAAGTTCCCTTTTTTTAATTTTTCATTAAAAAACAAAATTTAATTACTAATTTGTGATATAGACAAAAAAACATGTGGCATTTTTATTTATTTCGTCATTTGTGCGTTCAATAAATTATTAGTATTCATTTTCGACACTTAATATTTGACAATTAAATTCGTAACATATCCTTTTTCCCTCCCTTTAAGTCTGTGAAATCTAAAGTTTTAGATTTGTATAAATATAAACAAGACTTAAAATTTAGTTTGCAAGAGAATCACATCTGACATGTGCACTTTATGCGCACGCACTTTTATTTTTTTTTAATTTCCGATACTTTGTAAATGGTCCTTACATAAATTCGTAATAAGTTTAAGAAAACTCAAAGATCATAGAGTTCGGATCTCGCGTAATTTTTGACACTTTGAGCCGGAAAGGTTAATATATTTCCTGTATTATTTCCGATGTATAAGGTAAGTAGCAGCCCATTAACGTCCCACTGCTGGGCACAGGCCTCCTCACTCATATGAGAGAGGGTTATTAGAGCATAGACCCACCACGCTGCTCCACTGATTGGCAGGCATAGTACACAAGTGCACTCTTTATTCCTTCACTCTCATAGTCCAATGTGACGGTGATCCAACACGATCGGAAAGAGATCAGGCGCAGGACCGACAGCTTAACGTGCTTTCCGAAGCACGGGAGTCGATCGCACCGCCCAATTATTCCCAACTTCGGGTGAATATTGAGAAAATCTTAATAGAAACCTCAATATCGATTTAGAATTGGCCCGACCCGGGACTCGAACCAAGGACCTCGTGTCTGTAGTCGAACATGCTAACCACTAGACCAATGAGGCAGTTCTGATGTATATTAAAGTGTATTACCTCTCCTCCTGTTTAAGTAGCCATAATACTTCTTCATACTTCACCCTTTTTTTAGCTGGGAAAGGCTTTCAAGCACCCCTGCCACTTGGCAGGGAGTGTGGGACTCACCGGCGAGGCCAGAATACCCACTAAAACCCAGCGACATCCTCACCCTGAATTGGCTCCCTTGCGCATGCGCCCTGATATTCCCTGAAACTGACTGAGGATGTTCAAGGAGGAGACTCACTCAGAGGTATTCATAAAGACGCCTCCTGCCGCCCAACCTCCTCCTCCGAAGGGGAGCGGCTGCTGCAGCTCTATTCCTAGCTTACTTCACCATAACATTCTATAGGATATCCAAGTCGTCTGCAATTACGAGCAGTCTGACTGCTGGAACCTAAATAAGTAATTAATTTAGGCATATTTTGTTTCAGGGTTATTACCAGAAGCATTGAGAACAAAGTGCATACGTTGTACGGAGCGTCAGAAGAAGACGGCTGTGAAAATTATAAAAAGACTCAAGTACGAGTATCCAGAGGAGTGGGCGAAACTCTCCGCGAAATGGGATCCCACGGGAGACTTCACGAGATACTTCGAAGTGTTCCTGGCTAACGAACATTTTAACACGATTTCTAATAATGGTACGTACATACTTTTTGACGTGATAATCTACACTAATATTATAAAGAGGAAAGATTTGTATTTTTGTATGTAACGAATAAACTCAAAAAGTACTGGACCGATTTTAATAATTCTTTTTTCATTAGAAAGCTACATTATCACTGAGTAACATAGGCTATATTTATTTAAATTCCTATTAAAACTAACCGAAGGTGTAAAAAATGAGCCATAAAATGTGTTTCATCGCATACGCTGTGAAGAGTATTAATGATAGGACAAAAATATATCAATATCTACAAAAAATTAAGCGAGACAATATGTCTAACTATTATAGTTACGTCACTATAACTACTTTTTTATATTTAACAAATTGATAGAAATGCCGATCAAAATCAGACCGTGTTATCCATACCATTTATAATTTTTTATCCAAAAATATAATTTAATATTCAAGACTGTCTCAATACCTGATGATTACTTTTTGAATTATTAAAATCGGATATTCCATTTGAAAGATATCACGAAATTAAATAAAAATACATGCCGGCGGCGGCCACCACGCAGCGCATCGAGCAACTAACTGGACGAGAGAGGCGTAGTACGGGAGAAGGGGGTGCACCATTATGAACTAGGTCGGCCTCCTTACCCAGTGGACGCAAGCGACATTGAATATATCGAGTTTTTTTAACACATTCTTATGCTTCACTTAAAAAGTTATTTTCAGAGCTACGTAGTTTTAGTTTTGGGAATCACACTTTTTCATAATATTTGTCAATTCATGGTCGTTTTAATTATCATGCTTACCGGTGCAAAGCCTGGACGGGCCGCTAGTATGTTATAAAACTATGGTTGCCGACTTGAAAAGCATGATGCATTGTCGCGTTCCGCCAGAGCCCAGCTGTATCATGTAAAATTCTTCTTTTTCTTCTTAGTTTACACTTTTTATGGATGCCAATCGAGTCTAATTACAACTTGTAATTATCGAGAGATACGCAAACGTTTAAAAACAGTCAGGATTATTGTTAATTGATTGAATTCCTAAAACAATATATTGATGTTAGTACTAAAGAAAAGTTACAATTGACTTATATTAATGTTATTATTATAAAATTACTTATATTAAAATTGTTAAAAGGTTTAAACCTCTAGCGCTGGACTGATTTTGGTTAATTTTGGTTTTGGATTATCTGTGGAAGTCCAGGGAGGGTTTAAAAGATGAGTAAATATGAAAAAAATTCCTTGGAATATAGTTATTATTATTATTTTTTGGATTTGGAATATAGTAAAAACCATAATTACCGTTTTCCCTTACAAACTATTCTTGCCTGTCAAACATTTGATGTTCGTACCGTCGTTTAGAAATCAATAAAACTTAAAAGTAGTTCAGAAATCAAATTAAATTTAAAAGCGAAGTTTTTGATGTGTAACTTATTTAAGTACATGAGGGTAATTTTTTACGGATGAAACGTCACAAATATATGCAGCGTTTTTTATGCTAATTCGTTTGACGGTAGTTTTAATATGCGGCACAAATAACATGTGGCATTTTAATTTGCCACTTGTCATTTCATAATTGATATACTATTTTTTAATTCAGAAACAAAACTGAATGCAATATTTCTAAAATTGATAAAAAAAACATGTTGCATTTTTATTTACAATACGTCATTTTTGATTTCAATGAATTATTTGTAATAATTTTCGACACTTTTAATGACACTTACATTCATTAAATTCGTAACAAACCTCGTATATTCGTATAAACAAGACTTACAAATTAGTTTGCCAAAGAAGCTTCACTTCTGTCATGTGTACCTTGTACGCACGTAGTTTTAACTTTTTTTGGCTTTGAATGTCAAACGTCCCGTTCCGGAATTCAACTTAATTTTTTTAAATTTTATTTTGACGTTTGACATTGACATGGTTGTCAATGGTTGTCAGTTTTTGATCGGAAAATTAATTTGACGGACTTTGGCGGGAATCTGGGGGTAAAAGTTACGTTTATTTGATTACAAATTCTTTTTTTTGATGTTAAGTTTTCTTACTAAAGGTGAATTCTGCAATTATCATTTAGCTTTTTTTTACTTATTGGTCCTGAGGAGGTACAAAGTTTGCCGGGTCAGTTAGTTAGTGATAAATGGTGTAACTTACACGATTTCGTTTTGTAAATACAGATAATATTTTTTGCGTTCATTGTTTCAAAGTTGTTTGACGATTCTTTTAATGGATGGAAACACAAAAATAGATGCAAGGTCGAAAAATATCTTGTTCAGTCGCAAATAAAAATAAGAACGTAAGTTTTTTTTTTGTCACGATACACTGGTCGTGTTGTAGATGTTGTCTTTTACATAATCGTCTGTAATCGTTCTAATGTAAAGATTATATACAAAAAAAAAACATTGTGTCGTTTTGTGACACGATGCAAGCCGTGAGTACTGCCACTTAGGCCTTGGTTACTGTACCGAGCATTTTTTACTTTACCCCAACTCTATGGCCGTTTGTAATGATGCCATTGAAAAAGCTGATGCAAGTCTTGGGTGCCGCCACATTGGCCCTCTTCCGAAAGTACTGCCATCTTGGCCTTGGTTACTATGCCGAGCATTTTTTACTTTACCCCAACTATGCGGCCGTTTGTAATGATGCAATTGAAAAAGCTGATGCAAGCCATGGGTGCCGCCACGTTGGCCATGTCTGCTCTGCCGAGAGTACTACCAACTTGACCTTGGTTACAGTGCCGAGAATTTTTCACTTTACCCCAACTATGCGGCCGTTTGTAATGATGCAATTGGAAAAGCTGATGCAAGTCATGGGTGCCACCACGTTGGCCATGTCTGCTCTGCCGAGAGTACTACCAACTTGACCTTGGTTACTGTTCTGAGCATTTTTTACTTTACCCCAACTCTTCGGCCGTTTATAATGATACAAGTGAAAAAGCTGATGCAAACCATGGGTGCCGCCACGTTGACCTTGGCTGCTCTGCCGAGAGCCTTTCACTTTACAGTCACTCCTTTGCCGGCTCTCATAATGCAAGTAAAACAGCTGATGTGAGTTATAGCTGGCACCATATTGGCCTTGGCTGTTCTGCCAAGCGCCTTTTACTTCCACACCATTTCCGGCTTGTTTTACTTGCAGCGAGTTGTAGCTGTCGCCATATTAGCATTTCTGCACCACTCCGCGGTTATAATGCGACATGTGATAGATAGATGAAAAAGTTTGATAACAATAAAAATACAAACTGAGTTTTAATTATCAAGATTTTGTTTAATATCGATATGTGAAAGGCGGAAGCTTCATAACGTTTTTTAAAAGTTAAACACGAAATATATTTTATATACAGTCCATCGGATGATAAACAAAATAAATTATTAAGAATCAAAAAAGGAAAGCAAGGCCAAAGTTGTAAGCAATGTATCTATACTAGCTTTTCCCCGCGACGTTATCTGAACAGTTCCCAATGTACGAATATGAAGAAATTTATTTCTCTATTAAACCACACCACGCAAACAAACTTAATTAATAGTGTCGCACTATAGACGGTCTTATTAAGTAAATAAGTAAGTAAGTAGCAGCCCATTAACGTCCCACTGCTGGGCACAGGCCTCCTCACTCCGAGGAGCGAGGGTTTTTAGAGCATAGACCCACCACGCTGCTCCACTGCGGATTGGCAGGCATAGTACACAAGTGCACTCTCTATTCCTTCACTCTCATAGTCCGATGTGACGGGAATCCGACACGACCGGAGAGAGATCAGGCGCAGGACCGACGGCTTAACGTGCTCTCCGAGGCACGGGGGTGGATCACACCGCCAACTTCCCAACTTCGGGCAAATATTGAGAAAATCTTAACATGCTAACCGCTAGACCAATGAGGCAGTCAATGAGGCGGTCTTATTACTTGGCAGCGATTTATTTCAGCCAACCTTAAGGAAGGAGAATAAGGGAAAAACTAATATTTAAATATACAATATTTTAGGAGATTGCTTTCGAAAACGAAGACAGACGATAGTACTAATGATATTTGATGACGGGATAGAAAAACGTATTATTAGATTTATTTACGCTCTGTCATGATAGCACAGCTAAATGGAAAGATAGTTTCATAAAAAATACATTACTTTACTTTAAAAAAGCCAGCAATGAAACACAAAATTAAAATCAACTGGTGTTCGAACGCACGGACGCGGCGCGCGTTGTTCAGTTCATTGACCCATGCGTTAACTTCACTAAACTTCAAGTCAATCCGTCGAATAATTTTAGAGATCACGTGATGAATAAGTCATCGTTACAATTTCTATCTGTTAATTATTAATCTATTATATATTTATTAAAATTATTAGTATATCTGCCAATTTTCGATGTGCCTCATGAAAACCTTTTCCATTTAGGAGTTTAAGTATGTCTTGAGATCTTCTCTCACTTTCTTCTTGGAAGAGGATAATTTATTGCGCAGAGAATGTTTCTTTGGCCTAAATAAATGGTAATCAGATGGAGCAAGGTCTGGTGGATCAGGATTTGCTCCCGGGATATTTAGGTAATAATCTTGCGTGATGCCTTTGTTGCCGAACATAATTATATGAATACACCTTAATGATCGCGTTTTATTAAATTATACATAGCATCACGCCTCATTCCCATAGGGATAGGCAGAGACAACATCCTTCCACTTGCCACGATCCTTCTATATCTCATAAATCCTTTTTGTCAGTCTCCTTTCATTCATTCTCTCTACATGCCCAAACCATCTAAGCATACCTGTCTCAATTTTAGTCAGTACATCTTCTTTTATACCACAACGTTCTCTTATCACACTATTTCTTACTCTGTCACTCAGTTTTAATCCACTCATGCTTCTCAACGCTCTCATCTCTACCGCATTTATTTTACTTTTGTGATTCTTCTGCCATACCCAACTTTTACTACCATACATAAGTGTTGGCACCAACAGTCCTGCATGCACACCCAGTCTGGCCGTTTGAGACACCATCTGGCTATTCATAAAGGCGCGCAGAGCACCGTTTACCATATTCCCTGCATTCACTCTCCTTTCACTATCACTTTCACATGTCCCATCTTTTGTAAATTTAGATCCCAAGCATGGAAATTCATCATAGATTCATCTCGTTCAAAAAGCATAACTTTCGTTTTGTTTATATTCACTTTCATTCCTTTCCCTTTCAAAGCTTCATTCATAATATTTACCATCTCCTGTAGCTCATTAGCGGATAACGCAAGTATTACTTGATCATCAGCGTAAAGTAAACATTCGATGAGTAATTCATTAATTCTTAACCCATACATACTTCCTTTTAAATCTGTCAAACAGTTATACATGAATAGGTTGACCATGGTGGAACACATTCCTGTCGAACACCTCTTTCGACAGGAAATCACTCCGCGTAGGCCCCGTTTATTCCGACACAAGCACTAGAACTCTTATAGAGAGACTTCAATGCTTGAATCAGATTATCTCTCACCCCATAAGTAGATAACGTTGACCACAGCTTATGACGTTATAAAATTTGGCGACATGGAGATGCTGGGATTATGCTCATTGGCTTCATTATTTATAATTCACAAATTACTTACCAGTTCGTTCTCTAAAACTATATACGTACACAAAAATCTACTCTACTCTGTCACACACGGTCTACTCCCAGTAATTTGCCCGCGACGTAATGATAACTCTAACTACCCGCAGACTACCTATTGCTAATGTCATATTTTTATCGTTTTTATCTATCTACCTGTTTTATTTTTAATATATTATGTCGTACTTCCTGATTGACTCCCTCATTGGTCTAGTGGTTAGCATGTTCGACTACAGACATGAGGTCCCGGGCCGGACCAATTCGAAATCGATATTGAGTTTACTATTAAGATTTTCTCAATATTTGTCCGAAGTTGGGAAAAATTTGGCGGTGTGATCCACCCCTTGCCTAGGAGAGCACGTTAAGCCGTCGGTCCTGTGCCTGATCTCTCTCCGGTCGTGTCGGATTACCGTCACATCGGACTATAAGAGTGAAGGAATAGAGAGTACACTTGTGTACTTGCTTGCCAATACGCAGTGGAGCAGCATGGTGGGTCTATGCTCTAAACACCCTCTCTCATATGAGTGAGGAGGCCTGTGCCCAGGAGTGAGACGTTAATGGATTGCTACTTACCTTACTTCCTCATTATACACGTACATATAACATGCCTAAGATATGAATCTTGACTTATAACAAACTTTCACGAGTCAAACCATTAGACCATCACAAATACTAATATATACACATATACAAACATATATAGATATATATACAATCAATTAAAATTTAAAATGGTAGTGTTTTAATAGCATTTGTAAAAACTCTTTCATGTAGTAATTGGTGTGTAATTGGAGTCGAATTAATGAATATTTTTTATCAAACAGGTAACGAGGTACCAGTATCGCCATTTACAACTTCAGCACGTCCTCTGCCTACAGTGTCAATTACGGAACCACCAGCAACAAATCCACCTCGGCCTTTGTTGTTAAACAGGTAAGTCTTTTAAGCTTAAATAAACTACAGGAATCAGCATCAAAACTATTATCTTATCAGTTATTATAGGTGATGAGTTAAGGTTTATGTAATAATGATACAATCTAAGATCTTTTAAGATGCAACTTACCTCTTATGGTTTCTACACAGCATCCTACCGGAACAATAATCTCTTTGTTTAGCGGCACGAATTTGAGGTAACTAGCCACAGCCGAAGCCTCATAACAGTCCAGAAAATTCAATTTCCTATAAATTCTCCCTACTGGGAATCGACTCAAAATGTGTTCTTAGTATGGTCCAATTTTCAGTAAAACTCCGTAAAGCCGTTACTTTTTTTCACCTTGGGAAATGCCTTCACGCACCCCGATCAGACCTAAAATGTTATCGAGAGTGTAGGAGTCGATGACAAGCCCGAATACCCACTAAAACCTAGCGACACCCTCCACATCCTTTTGTAGAGCACCAGAAAATCGATAGTAGCAATCTGCCCTGACACTTCGGAAGATTCCTCTGGGAAACTGAAGAAGTAGGGAGGAGAAGCGCAAATCTACGCTTTTTACCTCTCAACCCCCACGATAAGAAGTGTCCACAGTGTCCTCCTTCTGCCTCTCATGTGCCACCTTTAGCAATCGCAATAGCTTCCCAGAAGTAGACCACTGCCCTCAACTCCCTATCATCGGTGAGCATTGCGCCAACTATGTCCTCCAGCGAAAGATTTCCTCCGACCAACGTCAATAGATGCCGCTGGGGGTCGAGCATTATGCCAGAGTATGTTGCACTGAATCCACAGGTGCATCACATTCATGGCAGGCAGTTTACTTGCCGAAAGAACCATGTCTGGTTAGCACCTGCAACAGCCTGTAAGAGAGAGATCCGTGCTCCCTAGATAACCAATTCTTCAGGTTTCCCACCGGAACGTTCCCACGGTGATCAGACCCGCTATAGGAAATCTAAGATCCCCATGCCACCTTCAAATCAGTACTCTGTCTGTTAAAGCCCTGATCCTCCGGACCTCGTCGGCATCAGTTGACACATTTCTGGCCTTTGCAGCCGCCTTGAACTGAAAACAGGATATGCAGAAATTTTAAAAAATGGTAGAATTGACGTCAAAAGAAATATTGATCCAAAAATTATACTATAATAAGTTAAGTGTGCAGACAGACAAGTATATAATATTATAGATTAAGCAACGGCATCTCCACGAGATATTTCGAAATTTAATAGCAAAGTATTCATCTCAATATAAAAGACAAGTGTAGAAACATTCCGTTGCACTCAACATTGTCCTTGTCAATATTTATTAATATATATACTAATAAAGAAGAACATACGGTTTGCTTGTATTTTATATTTATATTTAATAGCTTTTTACTAAATGCGTATGTATTATGCAGAAAAAAGACAATAGCTGAAGATTTTTTTCCTTGTCCCGGAGATTAAGGACAATTATTTGTAATTTCCATTAATTGTTGACATTGAGAGGCGTCAGTTAGTCAACCTATTTCCACGGGAACAGGAAAAACAAAGCGATAAAATGTATTATATTACAATATGGCGTTGAGCCGTCTGGATCTCCAGTCAAAATGGGTGTCCCACAAGGATCAACACTAAACCCTTTTTTATTCTTCATATATGTAAACGATTTATGTTACCATGTGAAAGACAGATGTAATATAGTGCTATTTTCTTATGACACGTCCTTGTTGGTTAATATTGATAGAAATATAGAAAATTTTGACAATGTAAATACCCTGTCACTTGTCTCACAATGGTTTTCAGTTAATAATTATATATTGAACTCTGGAAAGACTAAGTATGTTGAATTCACTTTCGTCGTCGTCGTCGCTTCAACCGATGGACATCCACTGCTGGACATAGGTCTCACGTAATGATGTCCACAAGGCCCGATCTTGCGCCGCCTGGCTCCAGCGGCTACCGCCGACCCTCTTTATATCATCGGTCCATCTTGTGGTGGGTCTGCCTACATTGCTCCGTCCGGTGCGGGGTCGCCACTCAAGCACCTTCGGACCCCAACGTCCATCGGTCCTTGGGACTATGTGCCCCGCCCATTGCCACTTCAGGTTCGCGATTCGCAGGATTATGTCGGTGACTTTGGTTCTACTACGGATCTCTTCATTTCTAATTCGATCACGTAGAGAAACTCCGAGCATAGCCCTCTCCATCGCACGCTGAGTGACTCTAATCTTCTGCATGAGGCCCATAGTCAGCGACCACGTCTCAGAACCGTAGGTCGCACTGTTCGAAGATTTTGATCTTCAGGCACTGAGGATTATCGGACGAAAATATCTAGTGTAGTTTCCCGAACGCTGCCCAACCGAGTTGGAGAATTCACGTTGCAGAATGCAAAATAAATTTTTTAAAATATTCAAATTAATGATAGTCTTCTAAAAAAAGTTACGTCTACAATATTCTATATTCAGAAATATGTGAAAAACATACTTTTACAAAAGCAAAATATTACTCATTGTAACATATATAACTCTCTAAATCACTATTTGAGTACCGAGTGTTTCCTAGAGAGTAGGAAGAGTGGACCGGTTATAACTACGTATAATTAAAGAGTTAGAGTTCAAGAGAGACGAATTTTTCATCAACTACCCACTAAACTTCAATTCGAAGACGGTATTCGATGATGATGATCTTAAACCGGATCGTCAAGTATAGTTTAGTTTACATTTAAGTGCTAACATCTCTGCAATTAAAAACGCTTTTACATAGACTTCATAACCGACTTCAAAAGAGGAGCAGGTTATCAATTCGTCTGTATTTTTTTGTTTGTTACCTCATATACATTAATACATTTGTTACATCAACCGACTCAAACGATTTAAGCTAAGCTCTTTATCGAATAGACGCAAAACAAATGATATGGTTTTCTTATACAAACTTCTAAACGGAATCATTGACAACGCGGACTTATTGAGAAGAATATCCTTCAGAGTTCCCCTGAGGTTCTCGCGAAATATTGTTTCACTGCTTGCTCATGGGTCCTATAGAACCAATTGTTGGCCACTGTTCGATCATACCGAGATTGACAAGGTCATATAATGAATTAGTACAGAATAATATAAAAATCGATATTTTCTATCAGAATGCGGCCCACTTCAGGAAGGAAGTGTCATCTGCACTACCTTCGTTTAAATAAAATTTCAATTTGTTTTGGTTAGTTTTTTATTTTTTGCTTTGTAGTTTTTGTATTTTGTGTTTTTGTATTGTCGCTGTTATTTTAGTATTAATATTCAAGTTATCCAAATTTATACTGTGTAGTACTTGAGTTTTTAGGTGTATGAAGTAAGTAAGTGTAAAGCTATAAGTATAATTATGTGTAATTTAATAACCCTTAGCATAGTTTTAGTTGTAGTTCTAACATGTAATTATGTTGCTAGTTCAAAAGTTATAAATAAATAAATATATAAATATCTTCCGACTGGGTGGACCGATCTTGATATTTTTTTTTATAATAAAGATGGTGCTCGTCATAGGGTCCCAATTTTTTTTAAACCAGTTCTGATGATGGCATCTATGAGAAAACCGGATAAGTCTTAAATTTGCATAAGCACGCGACAAATGGAAGGATAACTCAAGATCACGCCAAACTGCAAGGGTTGTTTTGTGATAGTTTGGTTAGGTTCTGATGATGGAATCCATGACAAAGTGACGGAACTCTTCAAGTAGCTATATATGTAGACACCTTCGCTGACGCCGATTCCGAATATAGGAATACGAAGAACACTATAAAAGAATACGCAATTATGTATTACTTTTTAGAGCATATTAATATATTTGTAAGTTTGTTTTGAAGGCTTTTTTTGTTAAAATTTCTATATACTAAGTTAAAAACTAGATGTTTATTACATAACCATTCACACCTACGTAAAACTCGTATCAATTGAATATCGCGTGACTATTGAAATTAGTTTGCCGATTCTAAAACACTGTTCACTTAACTGGTTTATAATCAATGAATTTGTTATGCATTCATTTAGTTATGACACAGTTGGATATCGTAAAACAGCTGAAAATCTATTAGTTTTGGAATTAGGAATCAATCTATTTGTAATGTGATTTTATAGAGTATATGTATGAAATTAAAAATGTATTGACAATAAAGGTAAACAAGTTCACAGTAGCAAAATTCATGTGTAAAGTTATTTTTGTAAAACAGCTTAATATAAATTTATTACTAAGTCCTAAACTATTTGAACTACGTTTCTCTTTTATTCGCATAAAAAGTACTTCGAATGAACTTCTATTTCAATTTATATCTAAACTAGCGGCCCGTCCCGGCTTCGCACGGGTAGACATAAATAGGTACAGATATTTAAGTTATAAGCGTGATAATTAAAACGACCATAAATTGACTAATATTATGAAAAAGAGTGTTTCCTAATACTAAAACTAAGTAGCTCTGAAAAGAACTATTTGAGTGAAACATAAAAATGTGTTAAAAAACTCTAAATATTCAATGTGGTTTGCGTCCACTGCGTAAAGAGCCGACCGGCTAACTAGTTCATAATGGTGCACCCCCTTCTCCCGCACTGCCCCTCTCTCGTCGAGTTAGTTACTCGATGCGCTGCGTGGCGGCCGCCGCCGGCATGTATTTTTATTTTAATTTCATGATATCTTTTGAATGGAATATCCGATTTCAATAATTCAAAAAGTAATCATCAGGTATTGAGACAGTCTTGAATATTAAATTATTTATTTGGATAAAAATTTATAAATGGTATGGATAACACGGTCTGATTTTGATCGGCATTTCTATCAATTTGTTAAATGTAAAAAAGTAGTTATAGTGACGTAACTACAATAGTTAGACATATGGTCTCGCGAAGTTTTTTGTAGATATTGATATATTCTATAATATTGTCGAACATTTTTTTGTCCTATCATTAATACTCTTCACAGCGTATGCGATGAAAGACATTTTATGGCTAATTTTTTTACACCTGCGGTTGGTTTTAATAGGAATTTCTAACGATTTCTATTGTAATCTATTACTAAATATAGCCTATGTTACTCAGTGATAATGTAGCTTTTTTAATGAAAAAAGAATTATTAAAATCGGTCCAATACTTTTTGAGTTTATTCGTTACATACAAAAATACAAATCTTTCCTCTTTATAATATCAGTGTAGATGACATGACCATTTTGTGAAAGTGACTAAAATTGAGAAAGGTATGCTTAGATGGTTTGGACATGTAGAGAGAATGAATGAAAGGAGACTGACAAAAAGGATTTAATAGTCAAGAGTGAATGCGAAAGTTGGAAGGGGAAGACCAAGGCGAATGTTCCTGAACCAAATCCAGGACATTTTAAATAACGGCCAGGTCAAGAGTACTCTAAACTTTCTGCGAAGCCGTCATTTCTCTCTGAAGGAGGCAATGGAGCGAGTACGAGAAGCTGCAGCAGATGCTACTTCCCTAAGGAGGAGGAGGAGGCTGGGTGGTAGGAGGCGTCTTTACAAACACCTCTTGTCTCCTCCATGAACATCCTCAGTCGGTTCATCCGGGAGTGTAAGAGTGAATCCGCAAGGGAGCCTCTGACACTCCCAATTCAGCGTGAGAAGAGTGTCGCTGGGTTTTAGTGGGAATTCTGGCCTTGCCGGCGAGTTCCACACTCCCTGCCTCGTGGCAGGGGTGCGCAAATGCATTTCCCAGCGGTAAAAAAAAGAAAAAGGGAGGCTTCACCGACGCAAAAGCAGTGAGCTTTTGTACACCTGATATGTGTCATGAAATATATCGATGCCAGGGAGATATGCAAGGATCGTGGCAAGTGGAAGGATGTTGTCTCTGCCTACCCCTATGGGAATAAGGCGTGGTGCTATGTATGTATGTATGTATTCAAAAGTGCTGTAATATCCCTACTTGAATAAAGATATTTTTGATTAGCGCTGTCGTTAAGTTTTGCCTTAGTTAATCTTAAATTCACTCTATTTCTTCTTTTATTATATCCATTAATATTCTAAAGATCCCAGATTAAAGACATTGCGTGGTTTTATGAAATCAGGATGCAAGTGAAACCTTGTCAGTACTCATTTCATCTCCTATAGTAAATATTTCTTTTGGTTTAGCGAAATGATAAATGTGGTAGTTTTTTTAATCGCACATAAGCAATGCATTTCTGCAACGCATTCCCACGTTGATTGCGTGCATCGATAGAGAAAGATGATTACATCATGAAACACTATTATTGCAAATAACAACAACTAATTTCATTTCATTTTTATGATCTGTGGTTATTTATTTATTGACTGATTCTGATTTTAGCCTTTAGAAGCAGCACGTTTTTCAAAGTCCCGCCAAAACGCCCTTCAAATTTTACATACTTTTTAACGGCCCTGGATTCTAGTAATTTAAAGCTTTCTTTATTTTTTGTGCCATTAACTAATTATAACTGTTTTTAATTATTATTATTAAATACACTTGTGGCACATTTTGCTTGCAATTTCTCGTTCCCATTTTAGAAAATAAATTCTTTTTGAAATATAACAATTAAAAGCTAATGTGGGGCTGACGGCATCATCTACTTCATGCTTATGTAACTTAGTCGAGCAGAACTCATTTTAAACGATGTCTCGGTTAAAGTAATTGCGATAAAAATATTGATTATGAAATAAATAGAAACCTATCACGTATCCTGATTCGGAACAAATTTAGCAAAATGGAATATAAAACATTTAAGTACTATCAGAATTGATCGGCAAACACTGTGACGAGAAATTTATATAAATAAGTTCTTTTTAGTGTTCATTAAAACTTTCTTTAGAGAATAGCGGAAAAGCTATTTGAAATAAAAAAAATATCTCTACAAATTTAAAGCAGAAATTAGTCACACCGTTTCGGTACAGGTCACATGTTTTAATAAAATTAAATTTAACCTCCATTTATTTCAATAACGGTTCTATCCGTTTAATATGAACCGTTAACAGATTGCTAGATCTCATTAAAACTAATTACCATATTAAGTTAATTTCTACTTTATCTAGATAACAAGTAAATTAATTATAAAAGCGCTGCATATGAACTTTGCCCACTTGCAAATTGTAGGTTTACTTTTCAAACTAAGAGGACTTGATGAAGAAATGTTATATGAATCCTGATCCACAACTGATCGAAACTATGCCATATTCTGTGTTGTTGAAATAATAGAAACTTCGGAATACAGAAACAGTCGGAAACACGAAATGTACGGAATTATATTGTCATCAAAACGGCCAAAAAATAAGTACGAGTATATGTCAAATGCAGCTGGCAAACGTTCGCTAAGCAATGAGTAAGCGTTCCTTGGGCTTTTCTTCATTTATATCTTATTTTTGAAGTAAACCTTCTTTACGCACACTTGACTTATGAAGTAAGCTGGTTAAGAAGATGATTGGGAGAGATAAGTTAATGAAGATAGAAAGAGAGAGAGTTGCATTTTATTTCAGACGTGTGGTCTAAATTACACACGTTTCTTTTATCACTATTAATAATATATGAATCATTCTATTTTATACAGTTATGTCTTTCTATACAAATGTAAACTAATAAAATTTTAAAAAGAAACTGTAATAGGAATGGAATGTGAAAACATTAATAAAATTACACGAAAGTATCCTCCATAAAATAAGTAAAGTTAAATTCTAACATTTCTAAAAACTCTAACAAATAACCTGATTATGGCAAAAGTCGCTAACAAACAACTAAACAATGGCAAAAATTACTAACAAATAACTAGATAATGGCAAAAATCGCTAAAAATAACTACATGGTTGCAAAAATTACTAACAAATAATTAGATAATGGCAAAAATCACTAACAAATAACTAGACAATGGCAAAAGTCGCTAACAAATAACTAGATTATTGTAAAAATAACTAACTAATAAATAGATTATGGCAAAAGTCACGAATACTAACTTTTCAAAAAAAAATTGTTTTTTATAACTTTTCAGGTTTGGTGAAGATGGCGAAGTGATGATGGGCAGTCCGTCTTCAGTGGTAACCACCCCAAGACCAACGACGCCCTCTACTTTCAGAACTACCAAACCTTCTACCACAATGAGAATGATTATACCACCGAGGTAATTATTTATTTTTATATGATAAATTGGGTTCTGAAGCCTAAGAAAGGCCTTCTTTTAACATCCAAGATATTCTAACAACTTTGTAGAAACTTTTTATTGTCGAATGCTTTTTTACTGGTGTTAAGTTGAGGCTTGATTGTGCACTATCTTCACAAAATGATGTCGCTTCCGCTGTCTATTTCCTTAGATCTTTTATACCAATTATCGGATTTTAAAGCTGTTTTCCGCAATATGTAGAGTGGTTTAAAAGAAGGGTTTACATGTGTAAAATATACAGACAAGTCGAAAAATTCAATAGCTTGTAATAACAAGTTATTTTGTCCATTTAAATCGCAAACTCTGGTTAAACTGTACTAAATAGATCATATTAATGTACTAGGGAATTGTTTATCATAAAAAGATCGATAAAAAAGTCTTTAATAGTATATATTTATCTCTAAAAAAATAACCCACAGTAACCATTTTTATCTTATACATATTACAACAAAATATGTATTGTTTACTGTGGTTTTTTATACAGTACAGTATTATTTCTTATTCAATTATATATATGTCGGAGAATAAGAGAGACGGAGAAGAATAAAGCACAGGGGCGTATGGTTCTCCGCCGACATCGTCATTAATGGGATCCATAATTTAATTTCTTATACTGTGGGCGTTCATGGGTAATGTTGGTGCAATCAAACACTTCATTAATTAACTCGGATTATAATTTTCAATCACTTAATGTTCCCGATATCAATTTACACAAACTCATTAACACTAATAGCTAGGAACGCGACAGTTTCTATAGTCGACCACTCCGGCTGACCGCCACTCGAGAACTGCCGTGAAATGCTCGCTGGATTGTCACTATTAACTTTGCCCCACGCAAATAGATCGATGGCGCCAGCGCTCCACAGACACGGACCAGCGATACACAGAGTCTTGCTCTCCGACATATATATAACAATAGTTGGATATTTAATGTAGATCAAAACTGCCCTTAGGAGCTCTAAAAAGCTGTTATATAGATGTTGCCTTACTTTAACATCCACATTTATCTGATGATGATGATACAGTTTAGAGATAGTAGCGCGCTGACTTGGTAAGAGATACTTTCTACACCGCATGCTATTACTACTAAAAATCTTACGATAAAGTATAACTGACGACGTCGACGATTATTTATGATAGTATTGTATACATGAGACACTAATTATGGAAGTCTTTTCTTAGAAAACTAACACATTGTAGCAATTATACCGTAATTGGTCCTGACCATTATGTTTAAACAAGGAAACTTAAGGCTGAGAGGGCCTTTTTTGCACTGGGAAATGCCTTTACGCACCCCGAGTGTGAGACACGCAGATAACAGGATACCCACTAAAACCCAGCAGATCCCTCCTCATCATTGAGTGAGATTAGTAGAAGTTTGGAACCGCATTTCACTCCAGTAATCCGGGTGACACCGACTATGAGGACCTACCACTCAATAGCAGCCGGAAGGGCCCGGGTGGCTGACAGTGCCCGAGACTAGATAATGGTACATGAGATACACAAAAAATAAAATTTAATTATCAACGACGTAATAAAGCAACCATTGAGTGTTTGGTTACTTTGGCAATGATGTTCTATTTTTGGGTTTGGTACAAGATGGGGCAAAAGTCCCGATACCTTTTTGATTGCCTGAACTTTATTCAAAGAAAAGATTGAAAGAATCAAGTTTTTCTTTGAATAAAGTTTGGTTTTCATAATAAGTTTATTTGGTCTTTACACTTTTGTGATAGCTAAGCTAGGTCCGTGGGGCCCGTGCAAACTGGGGCTCGGATGGCAAACCTCGGCTATATGGCCAATCCGACACTGCTCAATACGGTGAAGCATGAAGTGCATACGTACGGCTTCACCCAACCTCCTCCGACGGCGTGGGAGGGCTTCAGTCCCTCGGGTCTCCAGTAGCGGGCATGTCCATTGTGGCGGCGATCCGACCATCGGGAACAATGGCTCTTCTACAGATTGGTGCATAGATTCTTCGTAAAATTCCTGCATCGAATTAGCCGGGAGAAATCACCCCCTTGCCAACAGTATGGTGCAGCTATCGACTCAACGCATCACACTGTAGTAGATTGTGCAGCCTGAGGACCTCGGCGTTACCTCCTGGTGGCGCTGATCGGTGACAATCTCTTGCAGGGGAGGGTAGGTGCGATACTCTCCAATGAAAGTATGCGGGCAGGAGTATCCTTCTTCTGCAAGAACATCTGGTTCCGCTTTTTAGTGGGTATTGTGAGGTCTCCTCTCTTGCCGAGTCCCACATTCCTGACCTATAGGTCGGGGTTCGTGCCTAAAAGCATTTCCCAACGAAAAAAGGGACTTCAGTCGCTTGTTCCCTTAGCCACTCATTTTCGTCCTTCAGCGAAATGAATCCAGAGTATAGTGTCCCGTATCTGCAAGAGTACCACACTCATGACAGGCGGTTGTTTCCTCACGACTAACCATAAGCAACCAAAGCCGGTCAGCATCTGCACCAGACGGTAGGAAAGATATTCGTACCCCGTGGTGAGCCAATTGTCCAGATGAATCGCCTCTTACTGACTCTACCCGCAGTTGGAGACCCAAGATCTTGCCTTCATTTCGATTAGAGCTCTTTCGGTGAGAGCCCTGATCCTCCGGACCTGGTCGTCATGAGAGTCAGCGCCTCTGAAAATCCTTGTAGCTACCCTGCACTAGTAGGTGACTGCAATGACTTCCACCAGCAGTATATGTTTAATACAATACATATTTTATTACAAAAAAGCCGGAAAATTCATAAATTTCTAATGAGATAACGTAATAAACATGTTTTTGTGCTCTTAAATCGCTATATGGATGAAATTAATATGCTACGGAATTATATATCATAAAAAGATGGATCAAATCTCTCAAAGATAACCCGCAGTAACCATGTTTATCTTTTACTTATTACAAAAAACATACATATATACATACATAGCATCACGCCTCATTCCCATAGGGGTAGGCAGAGACAACATCCTTCCACTTGCCACGATCCTTGCATATCTCCTTCGCTTCTTTCATTCTCATTAAACCTTTCATACAAGTTCGTCGGTTTAGAGTACTTTTGACCTGGCCGTTATTTAAAATATCCTGGATTTGGTCCAAGAACGTTCGCCTTAGCCCTCCCCTTCCAACTTTCGCATTCACTCTTGAATCATAAATTCTTTTTGTCAATTTCCTTTCACTCATTCTCTCTACATGCCCAAACCATCTAAGCATACCTTTCTCAATTTTAGTCACTACGTCTTCTTTTATACCACAACGTTCTCTTATCACACTATTTCTTACTCTGTCACTCAGTTTTAATCCACTCATGCTTCTCAACGCTCTCATCTCTACCGCATTTATTTTACTTTTGTGATTCTTCTGCCATACCCAACTTTCACTACCATACATAAGCGTTGGCACCAACACTCCAGCATGCACTGCCAGTCTAGCCTTTTGAGACACCATCTGGCTATTCATAAAGGCGTACAGAGCACCATTTACCATATTCCCTGCATTCACTCTCCTTTCAATATCACTTTCACATGTTCACATGTTCCATGTTATTACAAAAAAGTATGTACAGTATTATTGTTTGTACAATTGAATACATTTAATGTAAATCAAAACTGTAGTGTTATAATTTGTATAGCCATTAAGAGCATTATAATTCAGCATAAAATTGTGACTTTCTCTATAAAAACAGACTTAATTTATATGTCTAAAAAACCAAATCGTTTAAAATAACATCTTATAAAATTACGTTTATTTGGTAATTAACGTAATAAACACCAGTTTACTAGCAAACGCGTTTATAACATTGCTAATGATTACTGTCTTCTGAGGAGAAGCGATAGCATCATATAAATAGGTATTCACCACGGAAATGATACGCAGCATGGGAGATATTATTATCTGTAAGAAACTTCCTTGTATCACTTACCTACGTGTCGTGTATGAAACAATATGTAGTATTCTAATTGAGTTCAGAAAATATATTTTAATATCTGACCAGGCAAACTTCGTACCGCCTCAGAATCAATAAATTAAAATCAGAATTGCAGTGTGTTTCGACTTTAGTATAATACTGGTAAAAACTGGAACAAAAAGAATTCGTAATAAATAAAACGCGACCTTGACATCCGGATTCCCGCCAATTGTTTGTTGTCAATGTCAAATGTCAAAAAAGTGCGTGCGCACAAAGTACACATGTCAGAAGTGAAACTTCGTTGGCAAACAAATTTTGTAGCCTTGTTTATATTTAAACAAATCTGAAACTTTAGATTTCCGAGACTTAAAAGCAGGAGGAAGACATGTTAGGAATTTAATTGTCATTAAAATATTAAAAGTGTCAAAAATTAATACAAACAATTTTGATTTTAAAATTTCGAAAAGAGAACTTATTTGGTATTTCATTTAAATAGTACATTACATTATTAAATGACGAGTGGCAAATTAAAATAAGTTGTTATTTGTAAAAATTAAAACTACCTAACCTTCAGACAAATTTGCATAAAAAAACGCTGCACATCTTCGTGACCCTAATCACGCGTTTCATCATCATCATTCCCTTGCCCTTATCCCACTAGGTAGGGTCGGCACAGCATTTTTCCTTTCGCCACTTCACTCTATCAGCTGTCATTTCTACATTCACACCCTTTACACACATATTCTCTTTCACACAGTTTATCCACACTTTTTTTGGTGGTCCTCTGCTCCGGCCCTGCCGCTTACCATCATATTTAACCCTCTTGCATACATGGCTATCCTCCTTTCTCATCAAATGCCCATACCAGGATAGCCTTCCACTTCTTAAGTTCTCGGTCACAGGTGCTATTTTCACACTTCCTCTAATATAATAATTCCTAATCTTATCTAATTTTGTCACTCCACACATCCATTTCAACATTCGCATCTCCGCTGCATACAATTTCCTTTCATTCTCCCCTTTGGTGGCCCAGCACTCTGATCCATGTAGGACGACAGGTCTTATGATTGTCTTATAAATTTTCCCCTTTCGTTTAAGGGGCATTCTGGCATCGCAAATTGTTCCCGAGACCTGCCGCCACTTCATCCAACCTGCACTTATCCTGCTAGTAACATCTCGGTCAATGTCGCCTTTGTTTTGGAAGATAGAGCCTAGGTAACGAAAATCGGAGCAGACTCGAAGGGAATCGAAGAAAAACGAACATTCTGTTTTGATCCTATTGATTTTCAACCCTACGCTTTCTAGTTTTTCGTGCCATTTTTCCAGCCTTCTCTTTGCACCTCAGCTCCATCTTCTCCAACAAGTACAATGTCATCGGCGAACATCATGCAAGAGAGCGCTTTCTCTTGTATGTTTGATGTCAATGCATCTATTACGAGGAGGAATAAATAAGGGCTTAAAGCCGATCCCTGATGCAATCCCAATGTCAGTTTCGCCAGCTAGGTAGTTGCTCTACCATACATAGCACGGGTAAGGCCCCGGTGTTTCTCAGGCATTCTCTTCTCTTTCAAAGTCCACCACCAGACTTCACAGGGTACCTTATCATATGCATAATATAATCACGCGTTTCATCCGTAAAAATTGTATCCTCATAAAAAGGAGTAAGTGGCAGCTCATTAGCGTCCCACTGCTGGGCACAGGCCTCCTAACTCATGTGAGTGAGGGTTTTTAGAGCATATACTCACCACGCCGCTCCATTGGCAGGCATAGTACACACGTGCACTCTCTATTCCTTCACTCTCATAGTCCCACGTGACGGCAATCTGACACGACCAGAGAGAGATCAGGCGCAGGACCGACGGCTTATCGGTACTCTACAAGGTACGGGGGTGGAGCACACCGCCAAATTTTTCCCAACTTCGCCAACAACGCCAAATTTCGAATATATTATTTTTTAATTATAATTTCGAGGCAGTATCCTCATGCGCCTAAATAATGTTTACTTCGACAAAAGAATTATTTTAAACTCAACTTCAATTCTAATAAAACCTCACTTTTACATTTTATTTGATTTCTAAACAACAGGACGAATATAAAATGTTTGAATGGGAATGGTTTCTAAGAGAAAGCGAAATTGTTATTTTTACTATATTCCAATCATTTTTTCATAACTACTTACCTTTTAAACCCTCCTTGGACTTCCACAAATAATTCAAAACCATAATTAAGCAAATCAGTCCAGCCTTTCTTGAGTTTTAGCAAGACTAACAGCAATTGATTTATATATACACGCTTTTAATATAGATAGATAGTATTATTCATCCTTAATATTGCAAGCAGTATAAGTACCAAAAAACAAATGGATCTTGTATATATATATTATCATTATAAATAAACGTTATGTGATTGTTTTTTTTTTTAGAATGTTGTTTTATATGAAATACTTTTATTATGACAACACAGTACACATATTTATTTATGTGTATCGATGTACTCGTATATCGTATTTTCCTTAACACATTCCTTTCCATAATTAGATGCATCTGCAACACTAATTATAATCTAAACTAATATTATAAAGAGGAAAGATTTGTGTTTTTGTATGTATGTTTGTAACGTTTTCACATAAAAACTGCTGGACCGATTTAAAAGATTTTTTCGCTATTTGAAAGCTGTATTATCACTAAGCGACATAGGCTATATTACTTTGTCAAAAAAAATAGAGATCCCTAATAAAAATGCATTAATGTAACCCAAAGGTGAAAAAATTTGTCACAAAAAATCTATTATCGCCTGCGCTGCAGAAACTATTGATGATAGAACAAAAAAATGCTTTACAATATTATAGAACGTATTAATATCTACAAAAAAGTCTGTGATACCATACGTCCAACTACTGTAGTTATGCCACTATAACTACTTTTTTACATTTTAAAAGTTTATCAATAATCAAACCATATTATTCATACCTCTGTATTAATCTTTATTCTATTATAATTTTATTAATGTCCGTTTCAATACCTATAAAATACTTTTTAAATTATTAAAATAAGACATTCCATTCAAAAGATATAACGAATTTAAAAAAGTCAATCTAAGAAAATCAGTAAGACTTGATAGACTTTCCAGAAATACAAAATACAAATAGGAACAATTACAATCAATAGGTTTCCAGTAAATGTTTATATAACAACGTGTCTGTTAAATTGAGTATAAACGATGATTATTAATAAACGTTTAAATAATTTATACTATTAAATACGTAAATTATGCATTCCAGACAAACTATTGCATGACACACATCCATTGGAATCCATATTTTCATTATAAATCAATAAAAATACGTGGTTAATGTTTCATATATATTATACTTGCTGCCAATCCTCTGTTTTTTTAATCGCTGATATCTCCTAAGATATTTCTTCTAATGAAATGTTGTAAAGAGTAGTTTTGATCTACACTAAATATGCAACGATTTTAATGTATTTAATTGGATAAGTAATAATACTGTATTATATAAAATATCGATCGCTATGATCGAGTGGTGAGAAATGAGCTATGGTCAACGTTATTTACGTAAAGGGTGAGCGGTGATCTGATTCAAGCATTGAAGTCTCTCTATGAGGGTTCTAGTGCTTGTGTCAGAATAAACGGGCGACAGGGATGTGTTTCGTCACCATGGCTGTTCAACCTATTCAAGGATAATTGTTTGACAGATTTAAAAGGAAGTATTAATGGGTTAAGAATGAATGAATTATTCATCAAATATTTACTCTACGCTAGTGATCAAGTAATACTTGCATCATCTGCTAAGAAGCTATTTGAATAGAATGTAAACAAAACGAAAATTATGATTTTTGAACGAGATGAATCTCGTAATGAATGGCAATATTTTGATAGATGGGGAACAACTGGAAGATTTGTATATTTGCGATCTAAATTTACAAATGATGGAACATGTGAAAGTGATATTCAAAGGAGAGTAAATTCAGGGAATATGGTAAATGGTGCCCTGCGCGCCTTTATGAATAGCCAGATGGTATCTCAAAGGGCCAGACTGGCTGTGCATGCTGGAGTGTTTGTGCCAACATTTATGTATGGTAGTGAAAGTTGGGTATGGCAGAAGAATCACAAAAGTAAAATAAATGCGGTAGAGATGAGAGCGTTAAGAAGTATGAGTGGATTGAAACTGAGTGACAAAATAAGAAATAGTGTGATAAGAAAACGTTGTGGTATAAAAGATGTAGTGTTTAAATTGAAAAAGGTATGCTTAGATGGTTTGGACACGTAGAGAGAATGAATGAAAGGAGGCTGAAAAAAGGATTTATGAGTCAAGAGTGAATGGGAAAGTTGGAAGGGGAAGACCAAGGTGAACGTTCCTGGACCAAATCCAGGACATTTTAAATAACGGCCAGGTCCAGAGTACTCTAAACCAACGAACTTTTATGAAAGGTTTAATGGGATGAAAGAAGCGAAGGAGATATGCAAGGTTCGTGGCAAGTGGAAGGACGTGGTCTCTGCCTACCCAGAAGCGAATGAGGCGTGATGCTATGTATGTCTAGAATGGGTTATTAAATAACATATATTTTTTGCAATATGTCTACACTAATATTATAAAGAAGAAAGATTTGTATTTTTGTATGTAACGAATAAACTCAAAAAGTACTGGACCGATTTTAATAATTCTTTTTTCATTAGAAAGCTACATTATCACTGAGTAACATAGGCTATATTTAGTACTAGATTACTATAGAAATCTTTAGAAATTCCTATTAAAACCAACCGAAGGTGTAAAAAAATTAGCCATAAAATGTCTTTCATCGCATACGCTGTGAAGAGTATTAATGATAGGACAAAAAAATGTTCGACAATATTATAGAATATATCAATATCTACAAAAAACTTCGCGAGACCATATGTCTAACTATTGTAGTTACGTCACTATAACTACTTTTTTACATTTAACAAATTGATAGAAATGCCGATCAAAATCAGACCGTGTTATCCATACCATTTATAAATTTTGATCCAAATAAATAATTTAATATTCAAGACTGTCTGAATACCTGATGATTACTTTTTGAATTATTGAAATCGGATGTTCCATTCAAAAGATATCATGAAATTAAAATAAAAATACATGCCGGCGGCGGCCGCTACGCAGCGCATCGAGTAACTAACTCGACGAGAGAGGGGCAGTGCGCGAGAAGGGGGTGCACCATTATGAACTAGGTTACCTTACGCAGTGGACCCAAGCGACATTGAATATTGCCAGTTTTTTTACACATTTTTATGCTTTACTTAAAAAGTTCTTTTCAGAGCGACATAGTTTTAGTATTAGGAATCACACTTTTTCATAATATTTGTCAATTCATGGTCGTTTTAATTATCATGCTTATAACTTAAATGTCTGTACCTATTTAGGTCTACCCGTGCGAAGCCGGGACGGGCCGCTAGTACATATATTATCCGAGGAAACTGGTAATTTAAAAATTTTTGCCATTCGTTATGCAGAATTGAAACGTTTGAGATTGTTAGTATTCAAGGTTAATTAATACGGTTTGGATTGTTTTTGTTCATTTTTATTAGACGTGGATTATCTCTAGGCTTAGATTCGAGAAGTATAAAAGCATTTTCTTGTTACAAAAAGAAACCTGATATCCATTTAATGGATTTTCTGTGTCTGAAAGGTCTTTAGGGTCGTTTTTTATATATGTGAAGTCATCTTTGTGCATTTAAACGGCTTTATGTGAGGCATATTGCAGGATAAGTCAAGTCTTTCCGAAAATATTGGAATAAATATATAAATACATATTCGTCGTGTTTCATTTTCTGGAATCTTAAGGAAAACTCTTGGTCGAAAACAAAGTATCGTTGTATAAAGTGAAATGTAGGATATGATATCTGAAATTTAAGACAAACCGGCAGCCCAAAGGTATAAAGAGTATAGTTTAAAATCTCAATTTTGTAAGACAGTCAGACAAAGGGTAATTGTTTATTACTATAATTTTGATTTGAAACTTCTTTAGCAAATTATCTTATGAGAACAAAATTTTTAATTCGTGATTTGAGTCACGAAGATGTGCAGCGATTTTATGCTAGTTCATTTGAAATCAAAGTATCTTTATTCAAGTCGGGATATTACAGCAGTTTTGAATCGTCAAATTATATTTCTTTTCCACACTCTGATTCTAATATACGTCTGATGATGGTACTTAAGAACAACTTAGAATCTAAAGTTACGAGGGTTCCTTCGCACCCTGATCCGAGAAGAACCCATAACAAACTCAGTCGGGTATTTATTTTCTTACCATCATCATTAAAATATTAGTTTAATTTGCCACTCGTCATTTCATAATTTAGAATACTATTTTATAAGGCATTTTTATTTATAAGTCATTTGAGATTTCAATATATTATTTGTATTAATTTTCGACACTTTTAATGACAATTGAATTCCTAACATATCTTCCTATTTCCCTCCCTTTAAGTCTCGGAAATCTAAAGTTTTTGATTTGTTTTAAATATATACAAGACTTAGAAATTAGTTTGCCAAAAAACATTCACTTCTGACACACACTTTTTTTGATGGTGGAAAACATAGTGAGGAAACTTGCATATCCCTGGAGAAGTTCTTGGATATGTGTAACCTGCCAAACCCCAGTAGAGCAGCGAGGATTGTCTATGCTCTAAAGACTTTCCTAGTGACGAGGCATGTGGTCAGCAGTGGCACCTTAAACGGCTACTTACTTTACTTATATATTGTTTCAGACCGACTCCTGTGGCGTGGGCAAGTGTGGTACCAAATACAATGCCAACAAGATTTACTCTGCGACCCATTAACGAAATGCCAGTAGCTTATTCCACAGCCATCACGCTGATTGATCAAATTGGGATCAAGATTATAAGGACGACGGAACTCGTCACAGACTTACTGAAGAACACCGTAAGAGCTGTCGTAGGTTGAGAAGCCAGGCAATCATCGCACAAGGGCCTTAAAATTATCGTACTTGGATCAAAATTATCGTATCAATCAGGACTTTGATACATAAGACATCGATATACGACATAACCTTCTATATATACGTTTTTTATTTAACTGTATAGTATAAAACCTTCCAGTGAATTCGTTTACGTCAAACTGACGTCAAAATGACGTAAACTGAACAATTTCTTGACTTGTTCAACAAATTTGACACTAGCGAAATAATCTATGCTCAATTGGCATACCTGAAAGTCTCACATCTCACAATTCTTGACGTACGTATGATGTAATGAAAGTCACCATTACGTCATATCTTCGTAAAATTTAACAATCTTCATTTTATGTTGTCATTTGTGTCTTTGCCATTAAAGTGATGACAAAATAAAAAATAGTAATTAGAATTACAAACATTACCCAAAACGATTACTATTTGTCAGACGCTAGCAAATTGTTTGAGATATGAATTGTCTCTACAAAAGAATTTAGTCAGTGACAACCCAAAACGGACAGTATAATTAATTATGACCTTCTGGATATTATCTTACAATATCCGTACGATAGTAGTGTACCATCGTACACCGTACGTAACCATTAAATTATCGTACATGTCCAATTATTTGACGTAAGGTTCCCCATATACAGATAAGAAAATGTTACAGTCATAGACTAGAAATATAGTAAAAACGAAGTCCTAAAAGTTGGATAAAAACTAGTGATTTTTGTGATGAAATTGTATTTAAAAAAATGTTTGCGTCTTGTTAATATAATAAAAGTGGGTTTGTCTTTAATTTTAATAAATAGATATACGTTTAAAATATATTCTCGACTAGGTATAGACTAAAGAAATATGTTTACACAATAAAAAAAAGTTATAGGTTGCAGTTAAAGTATTGAGATAAAAAATAAAAAAATACGTTAGAGATTATTATTGTAAATATATTTACTTAAGATATTAAATTGTTTCAATTTTGACAGCGCCTCTTTAAATTAAAACTCGCTAATTTCAGTGACCTTTTAGAGAGTCAAATTTGGCGTAAAATGTTGAAGAATAATTGACAATTTAGTTTAAAGAATGGCACTAAATAATAGATACTAGTATCTCGTGTACAATACTAAAAGTCAGACAACTGTCTGAAGGTCGTAGGTAAGTAGTAAAATAATGCTTATGATATGTTTAAATTTTAAATTTAATTAACACATTAAAGTAATATTTTTATTACTAAGATTATTTTAAAGTAATAAGAATATTAATTTGTAGCAAAAAACTAAAAATTTTATTATATAACCTGTAGATGTTTTGCTTCATTACTCTGTGAATTCTCAGTTAGTTCAAAAAGCACTTTTGAATTGTCATTAGTCTCATTATTGGTAATAAATCTACAACAGGCTTGGAAAGTTGATGCTACTGCAAAAATACTGGCAAGAAACTGGATACATACTATATACAACATTTAGCTACTATATGCAATTGAAATCTGCTGCGAGCAATTTTATCCCTCTAATAATCTTCTACATTAAAATATGCCTTTTGTATAAGAATATTTCTTTATTTTTCTAAGAATATTGAGATACAAATTCAAAAGTAGTTAAAAATGCGTATGCTCAACCCGACAAACGATTTCTGAAAACTATTCGTTAAAAATTGTTTTCACATACATTTTTATAGAACACTAAAAAAAAACTAACACTCATTTCTTCATTAAAAAAATATGTAAATCTATGCCGGTGTCTTATTACTCTGTGTTTTAATGGCGTTATTTTTTATTATATTTACACGAAACAAAATTTTGAAATATGTAATAAAATATGTAATTAATTTAACATTAAAGGATAAAACGATGATGTGAAATGTCATTTATTTTCACTTTTTTTTAAATTTATATAAATATTTTCACGGAGAAGGTTTATATATTGTAATGTCAGATCCACTTCCGGTGACAGGGAATGTCACCGGAAGTTTATTATCGTTGGTACTTAATATATATTTGTTTAATTGATTTTCATCATATTAAACATACAAAATATGTTTAACATAACTTAAATGTGAGCAATTGGTATAAATAAATTAAATTATTAATTATATACTTATAAGTCGCGATACGATTCGTGTAATTACACGTATTGTAATGATCCTCTCAAATAGAATTATATAGTTATAAGGAAAAACTGTGACTCAATAAAAATAATGTTTTTATTTTTATATTATTTTTATTTTTATTTTATGCATTTTATTTTATTAACAAAGCACACCTGACCACTCTTCTATAGTTCAATATGACACTTATACGTAAATATTTCACATTTCCTTTGATATTTCGTGATAACAATTACCTCATTTTATATATCTCTTGACGGCCTCGCTGTCGCATTGGTGCTAGTACTCGCTTTGCTATCAGAGGTCCCGGGTTCAATCCCCGTTAGGGCGAATTTAGGAAATTGCATTTTCTAATTTGTTTAAATTGAAAAAGAGATTTGTATTCCGGTACGATGCTGTGTAGAAGCCATAAGTGAAATGCCTCTTAACAGATTATCGCGCTACCATCTTACTCTGCATCATCACTATCAGCAATAAAAACAAAAGTTATACACCAATGTATCTTATTTCAAAATTGATATATATCTGTGAACTTTGTAGTTAGTCTATGATTAGATGCAAGAGACCCTATCCCTAACTAATCGCAGCTTCGACGCGGGGGTGGGGAGGGGATAGACGCTAAAATGGAGTGGTAAAAAACTACGTGAGTAACAACATTAGATATGTGATAATTAATTAAATTACCGGAATAATAACAAATCTCTACCTGACATGGAAGGAAATTACAAAAATCGGTTTAGACGTTTCTTAGATTCGCTCAAATTAAATTAACACACAAGATGCTTGCAGAAAAACTATATAAAAGGTTTATTGATTAGTGTAATGTCATTTTATTCGGGTACAGAGTTGTCTGTCTTCCATGTATTTCAATTAATCCTTACATATAATACATTTGTTACACGTATCGTATCACAACGCGCCATTGTTGGCATCAGTCCCCTCCCCCCAGCACCGAAGCTTGAGATTATTTATTTATTTTATTTTATAGTTACACCAATAAAGTAAACACTAATACAAACACTTAAAGACTATGTAAAAATAAAAATAAAAATTATCAAGTTAGACTAAAGACTAAATTAGAAATGAAACAAAATTTTTAACTCTGAATTTTGCGCGAATTTTACTTGTAAAACTGATGAGGGGGTCTGAGAATATGTCCGTCTCGGTATCGGTGGTGACAGCAACGTTATATTCCTTAGAGATTCTATTTAGTGCAGAATAATAGCCGAGCCGATTGGGCAGGGATAGTCTCTATTACAGACTAGTTACCTAATCATAGACTACAAAGTTCACAGATACATAACAATTAGCTACTTCCTATTAAATACTAATATTAACGTGCCTCATTGGTCTAGTGGTTAGCATGTTCGACTATAGACGTGAGGTCCTGGGTTCGAGTCCTGGGTCGGGCCAATTCAAAAATCATTATTGAGTTTTCTATTAATATTTTCAGAATATTTGCCCGAGGTTGGGAAGTTGGCGGTGCGATCCTCCTGCCTCGGGGAGCACGTTAGGCCGTCGGTCCTGCGCCTGATCTCTCTCTGCGAGTCTCGGATTCCCGTGACATCGGACTATGAGAGTGAAGGAAAAGAGAGCACACTTATGTGCTATGCCTGTCATTACGCACTGGAACAGCGTAATGGGTCTATGTTCTAAAAACCCTCGCTCCTCGGAGTGAGGAGGCATGTGCCCAGCAGTGGGACGTTAATGATCTGCTACTTACTTTTTTACGTTTATGGTGGCTTAGCCGAATAATTAAGATGATTGTTGTATATCATTTAGTTCTATTTTTAATATATTATACTACTTCGTGAGGAAACATGCACATCCTNGGAAGACCGAGGCGAACGTTCCTGGACCAAATCCAGGACATTTTAAATAACGGCCAGGTCAAGAGTACTCTAAACCGACGAACTTGTATGAAAGGTTTAATGAGATTGAAAGAAGCGAAGGAGATATGCAAGGATCGTGGCAAGTGGAAGGATGTTGTCTCTGCCTACCCCTATGGGAATGAGGCGTGATGCTATGTATGTATGTATGTAATAATCTTCTACATTAAAATATGCCTTTTGTATAAGAATATTTCTTTATTTTTCTAAGAATATTGAGACACAAATTCAAAAGTAGTTAAGAATGCGTATGCTCAACCCGACAAACGATTTCTGAAAACTATTCGTTTAAATTGTTTTCACATACATTTTTATAGAACACTAAAAAACTAACGCTCATTTATTAAAAAAATATGTGAATCTATGCCGGTATCTTATTACTCTGTGTTTTAATGGCGTTATTTTTTATTATAATTACATGAAACAAAATTTTGAAATATGGAATAAAATATAATTAATTTAACATAAAAGGATGATATGAAATGTCATTTATTTTCACTTTTTTTTAATTTATAAAAATATTTTCACTGGGAAAGTTTTATATATTGTAATGACATTCCATGTCACCGGAAGTTTATTATCTTTGGTACATAATATATATTTGTTTAATTGATTTTTATCATATCAAACATACAAAATATGTTTAACATAAACTTAAATGTTAGGAATTGGTATAAATAAATTAAATTATTAATTCTAGATTTATAAGTCGCGATACGATTCGTGTAATTACACGTATTGCAATGATCCTCTCAAATAGAATTATATAGTTATAAGGAAAAACTGTGACTCAATAAAAATAATGTTTTTATTTTTATTTTATGCATTTTATTTTATTAATAAAGCGCACCTGACCACTCTTCTATAGTTCAATATGACACTTATACGTAAATATTTCACATTTCTTTTGATATTTCGTGATAAAAATTACCCCATTTTATATATTTCTTGACGGCCTGTCTATCGCAGTGGTGCTAGTACTCGCTTTGCTATCTGAGGTCCCGGGTTCAATCCCCGTTAGGGCGAATTTAGGAAATTGCATTTTCTAATTTGTCTAAATTGAAAAAGAGATTTGTGTTCCGGTACGATGCTGTGTAGAAACCATAAGTGAAATGCCTCTTAACAGATTATCGCGCTACCATCTTAGACTGCATCATCACTATCAGCAGTAAAAACAAAAGTCATACACCAATGTATCTTATTTCAAAATTGATATGTATCTGTGAACTTTGTAGTTAGTCTATGATTAGTCTGCAACCAATCGCACCTTGGACGCGGGGGTGGGGAGGGGATAGACGCTAAAATGGGGTGGTAAAAAACTACGCGAGTAACAACATTTGATATGTGATAATTAATTGAATTACCGGAATAATAACAAATCTCTACCCGACATGGAAGGACATTACAAAAATCGGTTTAGACGTTTCGTAGATTCGCTCAAATTAAATTAACAATCAAGATACTTATAAAAGGTTTATTAATTAGTGTAATTACCTTTTTTTCGGGTACAGAGTTGTCTGCCTTCCATGTATTTCAATTAATCCTTACATAAAATAATTTGTTATTCGTATCGTATCACAACACGCCATTGTGGGCGTTAGTCCCCTCCCCCCCAGCACTGAAGCTTGAGATTAGGCAGGGATAGTGTCTATTACAAACTAATTACCTAATCATAGACTAACTACAAAGTTCACAGATACATATCAATTAGTTACTTTCCAATAAGTATTCTTCATTCACAGAGAGATATTTTTGTGCTTAGTCCACCACAATGCTTTTAATTAATCCACCACAATGCTTTTATTTATTATTAATCATAGAAGCTACCCGAGAATTGGTAAAGGAATATGAAGATCTTACCGTTAAATATTCCGCCTCTCAAAGATGGAAAAGACAATACGATAATATTTTAAATACCTACTCTGTTCCTTTTTAAAAACTGTGTCATGGCGGCTAAATCAAAAACTTACAAGTAATGTTTAATTTATTTCTGTTAGATAGAATTCAAATACTTGTTTCAAATGAAAAAAAAACATAAAAAATAATGGTATTTTGAAATAAAAAAGATTACCACATTAGATTTACGATCAATCAATTAATACATTATCAACAAAATGACAAATAAAAACTATGAACGCCTGACATCAACATCAGACTAAAATCATTAAAAATTAATTTATAAGAAGTATTTATCAGGAGTTAAATTTTTTTTCGAGATTACTTTCAGAATTAGTTAATAGATTTATGAATAATATGTAGCACTAGCCATGCCCCGCGGTTTCATCCGCGTAGATCTTGTGGTAGTCTAAATTTTTTTTTTAAATTGACATTTCAAAATTCGTTATATCTTTTGAATGGACTGTCCGATTTTAATAATTTAAAAAGTATTTTACAGGTATTAAAATGTTCTTTAAAGAAAGGATAGAGATTTATACATAGGTATGAAAAATATGGTCTTATTATAGTCAGCACTTTGTTAACTTTTAAAATGTGTAAAATTAGTTATAGTGGCATAACTACAGCAGTTGAACATATGGTATCGTAGACTTTTTTGTATATATTAATACGTTCTATAATATTGTAGAACATTTTTTTGTTCTATTATCAATAGTTTCAGCAGCGCACGCGAAAATAGATTTTTTGTGACAATTTTTTTCACACTTTGGGTTACGTTTATGCATTTTTATTAGGAATCCCTATTNTTCTAATGATGAAAAAATCTTTGAAATCGGTCCAGTAGTTTTGTGTGAAAACGTTACAATCACATGCATACAAATCTTTCCTCTTTGTAATATTAGTTTAGATAATATACAATATAAGGGGGAATGAATACTTCTCGAGATTTTTTTTATTAAAAAGAAAATAACAAACGTTAACAGTGTCCCAAAAACCCTTGATGTTGTCCGACATCGATACGTCCTTACATATAAAATGAAATCCTCCACCGCTTGTCTGTTCAAGATAAATTTAAAACTACTGAATTGATTTTCATACGATTTATACCGGTAGATAGTGATTTATGAGGCAGGTTTATTTTGTCTATGTTCTTTACTTTAAGTCAGTCTATATCTATTTTAGAATTTAATCAAGTACTGCTATAATATAGTGGTTTTTTTTTAATATCAATTTTCACTGTCATTTCTTGAAGATTAGTTACCTAAAGTACAACAATACTTACTTAAGATTGTACGGCCATTATTTAGCCCCCTGTAATTTGCCCGCGCTTCGTAACGGCAATAATTGTCGCTTGCCCCGCCCCGCACGGACCAATGACGCTGAAGTGGCTTTTGGGACTTGGATGTTCATGAAAGACTTCCAAATGTCATGTTTGCTAATGGTTAAACTATACAAAATTATCTTTTGCTTATTAAATTAAGACTCTGTTGTAGCGTCAAATCTAAAGTTTTAAAACTTATCCCCACGGTTTTCATTGTTATTTGCTTCACTTATATAATCAAAAACACAAATAATCACGAAAAAACACTCACACTTTATAAAATACCACAAAACAACTTAACGACCTTCGACGCTACACACGGAGCGTTAGTAACGGTCACTTTGTAACTGATTTTTCTATTATCTCTACACATATTTTCTTATAACATTATGACTTAAAAAAAAGAGAATCTTATATTTCTGATTACCCTAGTTGAGACAGAACTATCATATTATGTTGTTGACAAAGGCAATCTACTAGAAAAAAAGAATTGGCAACCAGTAGTTGACACCAGCAATCTAAGCGATAATTGTCTTAAGATTTCTTAATACACACTTCTTTCCTTTCACAATTTTTTCTGTATGTTTATTCATAAGATGGGCCAATGATATACACACTTATAAAACAGGAATTACATAATTAAACACATTAAAACTTTCAGACTGTTTCAAGCTACTTTTAGCTTTAATTCACATGATAAATAGCAGCATATTAAGTTCTCACGAATATGAGGTTTCCTAATAATATTTTGCTTCACTGAAAAACACAAATAGGCATTTCAAATAATGCTGAAGTACTTGTTTTTTAAGAGGATTCCAACCTGTGACTTCTTATATCAGTTGTTATAGAAGAAAAGTTTTATAGTTTAAGAAGGTAAGGCAAAGGTACATAAGAATAAAAAATCAAAAGGCTCTTTTTCTTTAATATTTTAATAATATATCACATCAATTATATATTTATTTTATTCTAGGTTTATATACTCAATATAGTTTAACAGAAAATGTAGAGTCGGTTGAGATTGTTCCCTTGTAATGTGATGCGATATAATTTTATTAAAATCCATCAAAACATATTCGACTTATCAACTACACTTATAAAATATTGTTTCATTTTAACAAATAAGAGAGATAAGTTACACAACATCCATAACATCAATAACCTTTTTATCACATTAATATATAATTTTGCCACATCGATACAATACTAACAATTATAAGCAAGACATTTAGTTTTTTATAAAAACAACTAATAAACTGTTTTAATGTATATTTCATAAGAGAATGCAATTTTTATTTCTCATTCTTTCTAATTTTAGTAGTAAAACTTATTGTTTTTGAGACAACTATTTGAATATGAGAGATTTTTAAAATATTATTACATTACTGAAACTGAAATGGTATAAATTACTTTTTGAGACATTTCAATATGTTAGAGGTTTTTTAAAGAAAATTTGAAAGTATTACTCTACAATTAAATCAGTAACATTATCCTTTGTTACAAGTGCAACAAGACTGCCACTAGCTGGTCTTTCTTCACCCTTTATCCATTTACCGAACAACTCTGCAACAAAGTTCAGTGGTGTCCATGTACTGAAGTCGGCTTTTGGCATCCATTTCCTATTCATTTCAGTGTCCAAAGTAACTGGTAAAATTGCTACAGCAAGAGAATTTTCTGGCAATCCAGAATCTTTAGCTCCTAATGACTGTGTAAGTTGATGTACAGCACCTTTAGCAAGACCATAACCAATCATTCCAGGTGTTCCTTCCAACGCAGCTTTAGCACCGGTTAAAGCAAGGAGACCACCAGGACTAAGGTATTTAGCAGCAAGAGTTGCAGCTATAGTAGAACTCCAAACTGACTGTCTCCACATTAATTCCGCTTGCTTACTCAGATCCTTGGCCGCGTTGCCTCCAGCCCAACCGCCGGCCACGCAAATTACAGCATTCACTTTCTGACCTTGTAACGCTGTACCAAGTTCGTTTACAACAAATTCCTCTTGTTGGACCCACGAGGCCTCTTTGGGGACTGCAATGTTAAGGTCTGCATTCTCATTTGGATTTAAATCTACACTTGCGACCCAAAAATTCGCACTCTTAAAATAATTTACGCAAGCAGCTCCAAGAGCGCCGCGACCACCGTATACGACAACCCTTCCGCTAGCCATTATCACGTCCAATTAGTTTGGTAGCACTCGGACAACTAAAGGTATCAAAGTGAGATAAGGCCGAATAAATGCAACAATCACTAATGTAACCTCCACTCTCACTTTTTATCAAGAGTTAGTGACATAAATGACAATGAAACCGAAAAGGTTGTTAGAGGTTTACGTATTGGAAATAACCGGTATGTCGTGGGAATTACTATAATGGAAATTAGCTTNGAAATTCCGAAACGACCCAGGTGTAGTATGTAACCTACTCGCTCATACTTCATACGTCAATTTCCTAGTAGTACCTCTACCTAGTAAAACAGGAAAAATTTCAAATTTTAATCAATATATAGATCACAGATAAAATATTACATAAAGGTTTTTTATAAATGCATTTAAATGCAAAGGCTTATGAATATACAGCTTTATGTACAGATTCGTTTTCCATTCATATTACAAATATAGAAAGATTTCCTAATTTAATTCAAATAGTGATGAATAAATATAATTGCTTTTTACAGTATTTTATTATAATAACAGTAGCTTCGCAATAACAGACCTAGGAGTACTTGTTATATTTTAAACAGTCGTAGGTGTATATGACATTTACATTATTTTTTTTGTTTATAGCCTTGGATTCAAACTAGGCAAGTTGATGATTCAAAATCTGTTACAAATAATAACATATATTAAATATATAGTTACATAAAAAGTCGTACTAATAGTATTTTTTCTTTTATTTAATAGCTTAACAGTTTAATCACGAATATTAGTACGGGCCCAAAGTATATAAGTAAGTTTGCAATCTATCTTGAACTTTATTATGTTACTCCGCTACATGTTATGAACATATATAGATCTAATACCGACAATGGAAATACTGTAAAGTTCTTTTATTGTTTGCTGTAACTAGTTGGACATGGAGAGTAAAACTATATAATATCTAAAGGGTTATTTTTGAAACATGTACTAAGTTCTGTCACTTAAGGGCAAATTATTATTTTTTTTATAATTATGGCAGACAAACGAGCTAGCGGGTCACCTGATGTTAAGTGATTACTGCCGCCCATGGACATCTGCAGCGTCATAGGGACCGCTGATGCGTTGCTGGCCTAAAATTGTAGACAGAGTCAAAGTACTCTGTGGATAAAAGATATATAAGATGTGGATATAAGCCGGAAGGCTGCTTTACGAATTAGTGATATAATACCTAGAATATAGAGTTGCTTCTATATTACTTATTTGCTGTTAGGTCTCAAACTACAAGGCTTCGAATAATAAACACTCTTCGCTCTAATGCTTAAATACAAAAATATTTCTACAAAAATACAAATAAAATAACATTTTCTGATATACAATCATTTAATAGATATACATTTTGCGAATACTTAATTATAAGTCGAAGTGGACGTACATTTACATAAATTGTCATTTCAATTAAAGACATAATGTTTAGTTATCTATGGTATTTATTCATTCTTATTGCACACATATAATCCCAATAGAAAACACAGAGTATAAAAAGACACAGAATATAAAAAAGAGAATTATAAAATTATAGATAAAAGTGTATTAATCGCTTGGAGCGATATCTTCCATAAAAATTAGATTTTTTTTAATGTTCATTATTCAGGTTATATCGGTGAATTTAATTTCATAATAAAAATAATTTATATGTGTTACAAATTACAATTATATTAGAAAACTTATTTATTTTTTTGCAAATCAAAGTAAACTTTAAAAACATAATAAATAAGCGTGCTTTATAATATATTTGTATCAAAAGATATAGAATAGAAAATCGATATGATTATATTAACAGTAGTTCCTATTACTTTAAACATGAGAGAAAGGTTATTTAATATTTCTGCAGTGCGAAGGTGAGGCTGGTGATTAATGTCGAAAATGAATCCGAGAACCACGGCAGATATAGCTGACACTACCTAGGATTAACAAATAATAAAAAAAATCAAATTAAAAAAAGAAAAAAAATCTGTGCTCGTGGCAAAAGTGAAACCTTCAAGCATAAAAAATTGTAAGATACTTCTAACAATGAAAAAATGAAGCTAACCTGTACATTAAAGGAAAATGCTTCCTATCTAAACAATACTAAAGAAGTTTTCGCTTCAAAAAGTCAAAGAAATTGCAAACGACGAATATAGGATTATATACATAAAATACGTGAGGTGAACTTACAAATCCCTTTTTCATAAAGAAATCACTTAAATAGAAATCGTATATATTATATTGTACTTGATAAAATGTTGTAACAAAGTTAGAAACGTAAATAATTACAACGCATTTGACAATCATTGAGCTTTGTTTTAATCAATAAAGAGAACGTAGAAATTCATAAACACAAAATATCTATGAAGTTGTAACATTCCATTAGAAAGTTAATTTTGCATTTAACGGAGATATGAGGAGATATCTACTATACGGGCGCAAAGATTCCAATTGTATGTGTATTTGAATGCGCTTTTAGTATTTTACAGTTCTACATTAGGGTAAGCATTACTAGAACAAGATATTTCAAGTTAACTCTTATTAGATTCATGTTTGATATTATATAGATCTGTGTTTATTAGATTGACATTAAAAATTATTAGAATTGTATAGTGATATAACAAAACTTAATAGAATAAAGACATATAAAATTTCTATATAAATAACGACACGCCCACAAAGCGTTTACTCGTTGAATAGCGAACGTTAGCCAGACACATTCGTAGTACATATAGAAACCGTTTTAGCGGCAATATTCATTCTGCGCAAATTTGTGCGAAATATTTAAGAAAAATATTCATTTTTCATTCATTACAACTACCCCTTTATTTCAAGAAGTTTGTGATGCTTTCAGATATAATTCTTTGTTTGTATATTTTAAGAGGCGATAATTTAGTCTTTCAATGTTATAGAAAATGTTAGTGTGTATAAATTAATTTTGTTAAAAATTTAAAGGAATTTAAAAACAAAATCAATTCTCTTTGTCCACTATGTAAATTATTAAAGCTACATTAATGTTTTTTTATTCAGGTGTAGAGTGGTCTAATCATAGACATACATACATACACATAAATACTTGCCACGATCCTTGCATATCTCCTTCGCTTCTTTCATTCATAGACTAACACATTTAATCATAGACTAACTACAAAATTCACAGATACATAACAGTCGTGTATATCGAAATCCTTGTTCTTAAGGAATTCTATAAAAAGTGCTCGTAAGGTATCACTACTGGCTCGTAAGGTGAGTTAGTGTAATATATATCTAGAAGCAAATGTTGGTGATCATATATTAAATAAAAAAAAAAACAATAAGCAGTGCCATATTCGACATCTACAGACTAAAAATATCAACTAATAATATTTTTAGTCTGTAGATTCTAATAATTAATATCATTACAATTTATGAAATCACAGTTTATAAAATTATATTTTATTTTATTCAGATGTAATGTTACATCGGTATATATTTAAAACATTTTCTTTATAATTTTATTTTGGCTTCATTTTTGGCCAAAGTTAATGCAGCAAAATTTGAAATAATTGACTTGTAACTGTCACGTCTATAATTCATATTAAAACCGCCAAAGTTAATGCAGCAAAATTTTAAATAATTGACTTGTAATTGTCACGTCTATAATTCATTTTATCATTATTTTTTTTACCAATTAATAACAAATCAATCGTTTCAATCATAATTGAGTCATATTTAATAGTAAATTTAACCTTCACCTAGTGTTGTAACCGTACCTACCTACTAAATTAACTAAGTACCTACTACATAAAATAATAATTAGTCTTAAATCTATAAGCTAAAACAAAATTAAGTATCTTTCAGGAAAAATATGTAATGAAATAAATTGAAATTATAAAATTGAAATGCCATATTAATATAGAATATTCAGAAATCATTTGTCGGGCTTAGCATACGCATTTTTAATAAGATACCGTCAAAAACATAATTTTACAATGTGCATGTTATAATGTTGAAGATTATTTAAGCGATAAAAATGTTTGGACTTAAAGTTGCTCACAAAAGCAAAACATTACACATTGTACTATACAAAACTATCTTTAAAAGAGTAACCGTTGAGTTACTTGACAATTTCTTCTCAACGGAATCAACTTTCCGAATCGTTGATAGATTTGTTGGCAACAGAAGCTTCAAAAGTGATTTTTGAGTCTACTTGTATAAAGAATATATTGATTTGATTCAGTATCCCTTTTACACTCAGTCAAGTTTCTTGTGGATTCTTCTCAGAACAGACTGCGAGAGAACCCTCGTCATTGTGTAATATTTATAGCTAGATTAAATATTGTCGGTGTCGGTTTATTTTAATTTTATTTGTAAGTGTATATATTTTAGATGGTGTAGAACTAAATTTTAACTTGTCATGTAAAGTTGTATTAGTCTCAAAATTATGAAAATATCATAGATATATATTGTAATAGTACGTAGAACTGAAAGTACAGATAATTTAACAAAATAGCCTTCAATTTGTAAAGTTTTTACACCGGTTTAGATACATTACCAATATATATATATATAGACATGACAATAAAGAATAGTTTGTTTTAAAAGAGAAAAATACTTGAACTATTTCCAAAGTAATCTTTCACAGACAGTGCGGGGTCAAGTCCGAAGGTCATTTTGATGACATCACAGAACACTACACCTGTCATCATTCCCACGGAAACCTGGTAAAGCCATTCTGCGATTTTCTTCTGTCTAACACTATTATCGCGGTCCAGAACCGTAATTACTAAAGCAAGGATACCCGCACTCGCCTGCAGGACAAGATTTGATTATCTTCATTTTTATTATTAGTCAAGGCAACCAAAATAGATCACAATGTTTGGTAAACTTTGTCTTAAATTATTAACAATTATGTAAAAAAATTGTGACCTTATATGGTGCGAACACATTGTGCCTTATTACATAAATATAAATTTTAACAAAAAAAAAAACGCCTTCAAAACAAACATACACATGCATTAATATGCTCTAAAAAGTAGGAAATAATTGCGTATTCTTTTATAGTGTTCTTCGTATTCTTATATTTGGAGTCGGTGTCAGCCAAGGTACCTACATATATAGCCATAGGTGAGAGAGACGCGAGAGCTGCCAAGTGGACACGCGGGGAACATCTACCTTGGCTGACACCGACTCCGAAGGCGGTTCTTTTTTTCTTAAAATTTATATTTATTTTTTAAATTTTTAGTGAATCTGAAGTAAAGTAACAAATTTGTCTCAATATGTGTACACCTAAAACGCGTATCTCATGAGATTATACCATTTAAATGCAATAACTTTACAAAGTTAAAATTACATTAATATCGCCACACCCGGGATCGAACCTGCAACCTTATACCACCGCTTCATTCATAATTCACCTTTGAAATATTGCAATGCAGCAACAAACCTAAGGTAATTGGCATTTGATTACAGACAGTTATAGATTTTGCCAAAAATCACACTGTTACTGTAAGCCGTTGAGGAGTTCC
>JACTOM010000922.1:5796587-5861258 GCA_015832385.1 Elymnias hypermnestra | reverse complement strand
AAAAAAAAAATGATAAATATTACTATATATATGTGGTATTTTTCAGGTATAATATATTTATAGATTAAAAATGGTGGTATAACTTATGTTGTTACTTTAAGAAGACTTTCAGTTTCATCATAGCTTAGCTTTTGGAGGTAGGAAACGACTACTTTTTTGAAAATTGTTTTATTTAGTGGATAAATTTGTATTTCTTTATTTATTTTATTATATAAGTAAGGCCCGAGGAAACAATAAAATTTATTTATAAAGGTAGTGGTTAAATTTTCTGTTCTCTTAATTACAAAATGGATGTTACGTTTTTCTAAAATTGTTTTATTATACAAATGTTATGAGCACATTATACAAATTAATTAATTGTTTTCAAAAATCAAAATCAAAAATATCTTTATTCAAGTAGGCATATTACAGCACTTTTGAATCGTCAAATTATATTTTTTTTTCCCACACTCTGATTCTAATATACATCTGATGACGGTACTCAAAATCGGCTTAAAATCTAAAGTTACGTTTTATTATACAAATGTTATGATTACAAATGTTATGAGCATATTGGCGCTGTCTACAAATGTTAGGAAGATATTGGTGCAGGACACAAGCGTTATGCGGTATTGGTGTAGGTCATAAATGTTAGGAGGTGTTGGTTGGGGACACAATTTATATAAAGATATTAGAGCGAGCCACAAATGTCATGAGAATATTGGTGTGAGCCACAAATGTTATGAGGATATTTTTGAAGGCCACAAATGTTATGAGGTTATTCGTGAGGGTCACAAATGCAATGAGGATATTAGTGCGAGCCACAAATGTTATGAGGATATAGGTAACGAGTCACAAGTGTTATGAGAACATTGACGCAGGCCACAATTGTTATGTGGATAATGGCGTGGATTACAAATGTTAGGAGGATATTATTCAGGGCCACAAATGTTATGAGGATATTGGTCAGGGCCACAAATGTTATGTGGATATTAGTGCGAGCCACAAATGTTAGGAGGATATAGGTAGCGGGCCACATGTGTTATTAGGACATTGGTGCAGGCCAAAATGTTTATGAGGATATTGGTGTGGGTCATAAATGTTACGATGTATTGGTGTGGGCCACAATTTTTATGAAGACATTGGTGCGAGCCACAAATGTCATGAGAATATAGGTGCGAGCCACAAATGTCATTAGAATATTGGTGCGAGCCACAAATGTTATGAGGATATTGGTGCGAGCCACAAATGTTATGAGGATATGTTAACGGGCCACAAGTGCTATCAGGACATTGGTGCAGGCCACAAATATTATGAGGATATTGGTTCGAGACACAAATTCTATGACGATATTTGTGGGGGGCACAAATGTTATAAAGATATAGGTAACGGGCCACAAATGTTATGAGGACATTGGTGCAGCCCATAAATGTTATGTGGATATTGGTGTGGGTCACAAATGTTATGAGGATATTTATGAGAGCTATAAATGCTATGAGCATATTGTTGCAGACCAAAAACTTTATAGGTGCACAACCGTTATGAGGATATATGAGGGCCACATGTGTTTTAAGGACATTAGTGCGGACATGAGAATATTGGTGCGGACCACAAATGCTATGAGCCACATTTCGACTGAATCATAATTTTTTGATTAAACTATTTTGCATTTTAAAACATATTTATCGTTAATTTCATTTGTATGCTTTCGGAACGCTGGTTTCCAACTCCAGCATTAAGCCATTATCGCTGGTATAAGTGTATTTGAAGTGAAACAGTAGGGAAAATTTTTCGTCACGCGTTTTTCGGTCACCATCAAAGTCACCTTTTTTGGTCTATCTTTTCAAAATTTTTACAGGAACGGCATAAGTTAGTGAATCGTTATTCTGACATTACAAATAAACACTTCGAAATCATTTATTTATGTAGATTATCCAATCTTAACTGGATTATTATTTAAAATCATAAAAAATAACCTCTGTAAGTTGACTTTGCTAAGTATACAAATCGAGTTCTATATATCTAGCTAGTGAAGAATCAAAGGTCGACACAAGAATGTTAAGAACGGTAACCATAAACGCAGTAGCGGTTGTGCCATAGTTAATAATAAGCGCTGAAGTACGATGTTTTGCCTCTTGAAACCGGCAATCGCGAAGCAGGTTCAGGGTTAGAAGCACCAGCCCCATCGCCACCTAGAATCTCGCATATTTACCCACATATCTACTGTACTGATCATATAAATCTTTAAACGAATATTATTGACGCTATACACCTTTTGGTGACATTGGAAAAAACAAAGAGAATAGATAAGGTTAAGAGGGAGAAGCACCAGTTCTATCCCCAACTAAAATCTTTCATATTTCCTTACATATCTACTTCACAAAGAATTACTACTACCAGGTCGTGAATCAAACTAGGAATAAATTGTATGTATTCTTTTGCGAAAGGAATACTTTTGAAGCTATACTTCTTCTGGTAAGTCTAGGAAAAGCAAACATTTGGCTGAATAAGAGTATTTCGCAATTACGTCAAACGAATTAAATGCGTATATGACAAAGGTCATGTATACATAACATATGACCTAATGTAGGGCTACTTTTGGATAAGTATAGTTCCAGTAATGCTATACCTTAATAGAAAGCTCAGGGTCACAGAGCGAGCGATGGAACGAACTATGCTCGGAGTATCTCTTCACGATCAAATCAGAAATGAAGAGATTCGCAAAAGAACTAGAGTTACCGACAAAACTTGAAGAATCAGAGAGCTGAAATGGTGATGGGTAGGGCAAATAGCTAGGCGAACCGATGAACGTTAAGGTTCCAAAGTACTGGACTGACATCCACGCAGGGGCACTCCACAAAGTGGACAGATGACCTCCTGATAAGGGTTGCCGGAATCCGATGGTTACAAACTGCACAAGAAAGTGTAGTGCGGAAATCCTTGTCCAGCAATGGACGTCCATCGATTGAGATAATGATGATGATGAGTTACAGTAAAACTGTCCAGAGACGCCAACAATCTCTTCCTACCCCCTACTTGAGGGGTATTAGTTCCTTCGCTCACGATAAAAAAACCCAGAAGTATTTTTATCAGTGTTTTAGCCCTAATGGCTGTTAGAACATAGTCAGCAGAAGTAGCGAGTAGAAAGACGCTGTCAAGAAAACAGAAAAAGTGAGAATGCTTGATCTCATCTTGGGGATATGCCCTTGGGTGATCTAATGAGGTATGGGCTTTGGCTTAAAGGAGATTACTGTGAAAGAAGAACTTTAGACTAGTATTTACTTATTACAGGATATAGTATCCATGACCAAGTGATGTCTTGGCGTACGAAGACACCATGGTATTTTTATAGTTGTATTGTCAGTCTTTATCTAGTCGTACGAATTCATAGGTCCAATAACCCGCAATCTAACATTGCTAACCTGCTAGTCTGTCTTTAATACTCAAGACGATAGCAGCTCAATTTGGCCTGGGGCTATCTAAAGTCGCAAGGAATTTCTCAGGGACCAGTTCCTGAGAAACCAACTAATATGAGCAGAAGAAGATTAGCACGAGGGATATTTAAGCCGACCTAATCTCTTCCCGTTGTCCAAAAATCAATAGTCATTTTATAAATGTGTGGTACTTCTCCAAATAACTGAAGCCCAAATACAAGAGCGTCTACCTGCTGAATTGATAATTAGAATAAAGAGAGCTCTATGTAAGTAATTTAGAGTAAAATATATGAAAATTCTTACCTGTAATACAATAGATATAGATATAAGAACCAAGAGTAACATATAGAACTCATGTTTTGGTCCAACTTGCAGTACGTATTTCAGCTGTGAGGCATTAGAAGTGAGTAGGGCAATATCGAGCATGCCCTGCGCTACGGTTTTCTTCGTTGCATATCGATTAGCATCGAGGCCCTTTATCTGGAAAATAAATAAATAATTACAGTTTTAAGAACACTAGTACTCAATTTCAATAAATATTTAAACATTAACCTTATATAAAAAGACTAAGTACCTAACTTAAATAATAAACTGTTATTCCGTTCCCTAACCTCTTGGGAACTTTCAGGAAACTAGGTTTTACTTTACTAAATTTTTAATATATGGCAGTTATAATTGATTTACAAAATTGAATTTTATGTATTATCAGTAAAGGAAGAATAAGATATGTTGAGATAGGATCTAATATATGCAAAATACTAGTCACTCGTTAGTGAATCTCTAAATCTATAGGTCCAATTGACTTGAAATTTTGCAGTTACTTATTATGAACAGGTTTCTTCCCAAGGGATAGGGGGTATATAGGCCCAAAAAGATTACTTACTGAGAGGTCACCAAATCTGTTCACCCTAATGACTTAAGTTTCAGCGTACATTTTCCTTTCGCGACTAACTATCCGGGTGCGACAATCGAATCACTCACAATGACATCTTCAAATCACCCAAAAGTATGCATATATCAGCCAAATATCGCTCTTCACAAAATCTCCAAAAGCAGAGGTCCAATTGACTTGAAATTTGACATAGTTACTCCCGTCGCAACGTAATCAGGATATATAGGCGCAGAATGCTAACTTACTGACAGATATCCTTCCACTTGCCACGATTTTTGCACATCTTCTTTGCTTCTTTCATTCTCATTAAAACTTTCATACAAGTTCGTCGGTTTAGAATACTCTTGACCTAACCGTTATTTAAAATGTCCTGGATTTGGTCCAGGAACGTTCGCTTTGGTCTTCTCCTTCCAACTTTCCCATTCGCTCTTGACTCATAAATCCATTTTGTCAGTCTACTTTCATTCATTCTCTCCACGTGCCCAAACCATCTAAGCATGCCTTTTTCAATTTTAGTCACTGCATCTTCTTTTATACCACAACGTTCTCTTATCACACTATTCCTTACTTTGTCACTCAGTTTCAATCCACTCATACTTCTCAACGCTCTCATGTCCACAGCATTGATTTTAGTTTTGTGATTCTTACCATACCCAACTTTCATTCCAGGAGTGTTGGCATCAACACTCCTGTATGCACCGCCAAAACTATTCACCCAAATGACTTTAAATTCCTTTAAGTATTCCTTCTATACCTACGAAATTGGAAACTTTTCAAATGAGAAAGTCTAACACAGGTAGTATTTTATACAGGAATTAAAATAGTAATAAATAAAATTGTTACTGCTTCGCAAATTTCCGTGGCCGTGTCTTGATTATTCAACACTTCATCAATATTCACTTCACTAACTCCACCAACCCTTTTTATGTTTACACTTTTGCCTTCTAACCTCTCGGCCATAATGGTATCAATTCTGATATGATTTTTATTAAACAAAACTAATTTAGTAATATTAGACTTTGAAAACCTGTTTTATATAAATATTTGTAGTTTAACAGAGTTCAAAATGGTATGACGACATAGGAATGTCTACGCTTTATACAAGAAATATAGTGTTTTTTTATGAAACCATGTTGTAAGTGAAACAGCTGATGGGAGCCATGAGCGCGGATATATTGGACTTGGCTAATCTACGGAGCGCTCTTCACTTAACCTCCTTATGGTCAGCTGTAATTTAACATGCGATATATGGGCAAAAGCCTTGAGAGGATGGAAAAAAATTACTTCAAAAGGACGTTTAGAAAGAGTCAAGTATTTACAAAGATCGGGAGAGTGTGAACTTAAAAGTGTAGATTTAAAACCTGAACTGTGGTATTTAATATGAAACTTTATATAAAACTAGGTTTAGTAATTTTACATAACATATCTGTAACGTATAAATGAAATTACATTAGTATTAAACTAAAAAAAAAATTATATGTATAAAAGTATTGCATTACTTTGTAAATTTATTCAATTTATCTATATATAACATGAAAATCGTAAAAATTACTGTGCTTCTATCATTAATTATACAAAAAAAATATAAACAAAATTGGAGTGTCTCTTGGTAATCTCTGAAAGAGCTGGATCGATTTTGACAGGGCTTTTACTGGCAAATAGCTGATATTATAAGCAGTGACTTGGTCTACTTTTATTTTGGACGAAGACTTAGTATACATTATTTAACAGTGTATATTTCGATAAGGACAAAACAAAACACCAATTTTCTTAAAAATTAGAAAAAGTTGAGACACCACTATTATATACACTTATACTTAGATGTTTCATAAAACTGACGGACTAAATACTAATTAAACTTAAAATACACAAGTAGATGGGATTGCACCTAAATACATACTAAAATGTTTCGTATAACGGAAAAGTTAACTTAAGTTTCCTTTATACAAGGCCAATAAAATCCGGAAGACACGAATTAACATTATCATGATTAAAAGCGAATGCATTTTACACCAACTAAACACGATTTGCTATGGCTTAATCTGATTCTAATTAAATCAACAAGTATATATGTATAAAACACAAATATTCGCATAGTAGCAGAACGAAACGGGTGACATTGGGGGGAATAGTTAGTTACAAATTAAATCTCTCTTTTTATAGTAACTATATGTATAAAAATTACAAGTAAAATATACGCGGTTTCTATGTATAATTACTAACCATACCACAGTAAGCCAGCTCGTAAAAGAACGCTTGGAATTTCCTGGTTCTATTGGAAATTTGTAACAAGAGAAATAATGTTACGCCTAAAGTTAGCATCTATTTTCCTGTTAAAATCAGGCCAATCGATTTGGAAATTCACGGCAACTAACAGACAGACAAGATATAGTTGTTTTGGTGGAATATGCTTTTAATATTTTTTGTTTACAGTTAATTCAAATTTTTTCGAAAATTAGCAATACAAATAATTAGAAATTTATTTTATAAGTAACAGTATGTTTTTATATTGATACAACTAACAATTGGTTTATTTATAATCTGTACGTATATAGTAAATATTATTATTTATAATCTACATATTTATATTTTTAATCTATATTTAATTTACTCCATAACTAGTTTAAATAACTTCAAATTGTGGTTGTATGATATAAAACCTACACCTTTTTATTAAAGTGAAAATTGTAGAAACAAAACGTACAGAAATAATAATAATGCACTCACCCCATCCCTTATTCCTGCTGGTAATATAGACGCCATTGTATTGATAAATTATTCATAAAATTATAGAAGAATAAAGACAATAGCAAACTTTACGTTCATTGAAACATGATTAATTCATATTCAAATAGGAACAAATAAAATTATCATTGTTCTTATGTGAAAGGCAAGAGACAATGCGTTTTGTCGCTGTACACCATCACACTTCGGGTTTCGTAGTAAATAAAAAAATCGATTCGGTTACTAGACAACGGTCGTATGCGAAACATTAAGGGATACCTATTTATTTTATTGAATTCAAATGCAACTACCTCGCTGCTTTATGACATTATTATTAGTACGAGTACTTTGGTATAGTGTTTATGATTCTATTCCCGGTAGAGTAAATTTGAGGAATAAGTTATTTAAATCTGAATTGACCGTAACAAGGTACCACTTAGTACATACCAAAAATAGTTTAACCATTTTACTTACCATAAAGTGAGATAGCAATCAACCACTAATATGTACGTAATATAATAAAGACTCGAAATCGAGCCAAGCATATTTGAAACCTTTGATCTTTTAATAGGATTACCCAGTAAATTTTCAAATGAATCTATTTTTGACGTGAATACGTCTTTAAACTCGCAGAGAGGCATTCAAAAATACGATTGATAACAAAATGGGGCGGGGGGGGATATAGTTTGGTATTTGTAGCAACATATCTATACACATGCGAAATTCAATTACACCACTGAATAACCAAAGGATCAAATAATTTATTACGTTAAGTAAGGACTGTAACACACCGCGCGCGGCGGAAGGGAAGCCCCGCCATTATGAAGTTATTACGAGACGTATTCACGTGCAACAAGCAGCCGTCTCTATAACACAACCGTTTATATTAGATTTGAAAAAGTAAAACAATAAACCCACTGAGTTTGTTGAGGTTTCTTTTCAAAACAGGTAGCAAAGCAACCTTCGCAACTCTAGATTTCATATCGTTCTTTAATATCAGCAACAGTTGTACATTAGATATGAGCAAAAACGATCCAAAAGTGCTATTAAAACCTACTTAAATAATTATTTTAAAACTAAAACTCTTACCGTCTTTTCCGCCATAATTAAACGTGTAGAAGTAATAATATGACTGTCACCTTAATGGAATTAAAACAGAATGGTTAAATGTAATGTTTTATTAAACAATAGAATCATTTCGTGCTCTATCTAAATTAATTATCGGTCATTTTATGTAAACGTATTATGCAGAGGTTGACTCAATAAACGATATCAATATATATATACTATATGCTATTTCAAATACAAATGTATTTAAATTAAATATAACGTCTTTATGTTATTATTTTTTACTATTTTATAAGGCAAAGGTTCTAGACCTATTACCTAAAAACTTTTCTAAATTCCCAAGAGTTTTTTTAAATCGTTAATAGGTTTGCGCTTCACTGTTATCTTACCTGATTATTAGTAATGATGCAGTTTAAGCTAGTAACTTGTCAATTTGCTAAGAGGTAATTTACCGTTTAAAGGTTTCTAAATTAAGTGGTAACTAGATATGGCTGAATCCTTCCACTAGTCCAGACCATTAAAAATATATATCGAAGTAAGGACCTCTGCTAGCGAAGCAAGTGTTCGCACCGTTATGCAAGAGACCGTCATGTTCGAAAGTTAAAAAGTTTAAAACTCGCGCTCTACTTGCAAAGTTTTATTTCATTAAATTAATTTAATAACAACACAATTTCATTTCAAAAATATGTAACATAATTATTACGTTGTTATAATTTTACTGATTGTAATACATTTTTTTAAACTGTACGCCAAAATGAAACGTTGGGTGGAACTCTTCCCGCCCGCGCCGCGTCTTTAATGTAGTTGTCAAACAAAAATATTTTTTTCTGCGATTTTATAAACATACAATTACAAAAACAACAATGAATTATATTTTTTATTATATTTGTGATATGTCATTATGATTTTTAATATTGAGAAGCTTTTAAAAATGTATTGAATTGGGAAAAACTGAGCCGTGTGAAATCAAAGTGGATTCGATTGTTTATCCCAATAATTTATAGGAGGGAATACAAAACTGCCTGATGTTGCCTTCTATGCCAGTATTATACACCAGGGACAGTCAAGATGCTTTCGGGAACAAAATAGTGCCAAGCACAAGTTATTTAAGCGAAAATAATAGAGCAAAAACTATCTTAAAAACAGAGGTGAGTCAGAGTATGCGTTTTATTTTGTGAAACTTTCTCTAGATATCTATATTATATTTTCGTCGTGTTTCATTAATATTATAGTGTACTAGGTATTATAAAACGTATACGAAGTGATTTAATTCAATAAAATCTTATAAAATAAATAGCCTTCAACAACACGTATTTGCGTAGCATTGTCTGCCATCTTTCTTCGATGTTATTAATTGTTATTCTGAATATAATTGTCTGAATTACTTGGTTTTAGAATCTTTCAGCTAATGGAGAGATTAAACAAACAGATATAATACAAAATGAGACAATTATTAAGCGAAAAGAAGATAAAACAAAGCCTAAAAGTGATGATGACTACATGGAGTCAGGTAAGAATATTCTAGTCTTAATGACTTATGAAAAAAAACTTTAAATGTATAAATGTAGTTTGTTTATATGTCAATGTATCAAATTGGTATATAATGAATGTAAAAGAATAAATTTGCCAATGAGATGTATCATTAATTCAAAAAAAGAAAGTAGTTGATAAGAAATTGGGTAATTGTAAAGAATTGTAAGGATGAAAGTAATTTCCTGTCTAATATTACTCCATATTTTATTTTTTAAATTAAAGTTGAAATTCATTATAGTATTACAACCAAAAATATCTATCTTATTATTTTTTGGATATTATTTATGATGTATATTTAAGAGGTTTCCTATCCCTGTATATCTGGGTCATACTTTATTGCTAAATTGATATACTTTATCTAGTATGCGAGGTTGCGGAGAGAGTACTGTCATATTCTTATCCTTGATGTATGTATGATATTAGCCCCATTACTATCATAGAAAATTAATGTCCTATGATTTTGTATATATATTTTTCATGCACTTTGAAAACTACATCATGTTACTATAGACATCATATTAATGTAACAAAACAAATAGTCTCTATGATAGAGTCAATGAAAATGACTTAAAAACTGCTTTTTATGATAAACTTAACTGATCTCTATTTAAAAGTGCAATTGGTTCTGCTATATTCATAAATAATTACATAAAGTGAACTGTGAATAGTAATATAAACTTGGTACCATAATTTATCTATACATTGGTCAGGGAATCTGTTATGATAGTAAATCAAACACTATGATAGTCATAGTTTACTGAAACATCCTATTTATTAGTAATAATCTACCAATCTATAGTAAGATTTTTTTTTATATAACAGTTCCTTAGTTTTCATACCATAAATTCCAAATTTAATAGTAGGAATGTAAGTTTGTATGTTTTCTGATAATTTTAGATTTCTACTAATAAGTAGGTTCTTCATTGATAAGTAGAAATCTATATTTTCTGTTACAAAAACTGCTTCTTTTTAGCAAATATTTTACTGAAAATTTTACCCTAATCAGTATTTATTAGTAGACTTATATTTAGAATATAATGACAATGCTGTATATATTCGTAGAGATATAGTGTATACTTAAAATATTTTTTACAGCGTTAGTTAGATCTTATTATACAAAAGTACAAGCGAGATTTGCATCACATTCAACATCACCTACAAATAAATTTGTACAATTTAGAGACATTTTGAAATCATTTGACCCCACAATGGATACTCCTGTGGATTTGTATAAAAAAATTGAAGAATTATTTGGCAATAAGAATAAAGATATAGCTGAAGAATTCCTATTATTTTTAAAACCGTGTCAAGCAGCGGAAATTGGTAGATTCATGGACCATTTTATGCTAGCTCAAATGGCTGTATTTGTACAATTATTACAGGTGAGCTTAAATCTACTTCTACATATTCATTTTACCACTATTATATATTGTGTATTATACATAAAATGCAACTTGTAACACCATATCTTACATTAAAATATTTCAGAAATCATTGGCAGTCCATTATAATCAAACTCTCGACAGGCTACTGCTAAGTTTATTATTATAAACAATCTTATCTACTTGATTGCTCTTTTGAATCTATCATAGTGCTTTTTGGTGAAGGAGTTGTGAAGAAACCTGCATACACCAGATGTAATTCTGGAAGTATATGTAACCTAACTCAGTGTGGTGGATGTCTGCTCTAAATGCTCTAATGCCTCTTTTCTATGAGTGTGACATTAATAGGTTTTCATTACCTATATAATAGTTATTTTTTATGTAATTATTACTTTGTTATATGATTTCCTTTCTTTAGAAATGTCCTTACAGGTATCCTGCATATTAAAAGTAAAGTTTGTGCAATACATATAATATTGTTGTAGATATGAAAGAAAGTTCTATTGATAGTTTGAAAATTTAAAAATATTCTTGAATTAATACATACATAAAGTGAGTACATAAGGTGATTGAGTGGTGAGGAAGTAGCTGTGGTCAACATTATCTATGTATGGGGTGAGCGGTAATCTGATTCAAGCATTGAAGTCTCTCTATGAGGGTTCTAGTGCTTGTGTCAGAATAAACGGGGCGTACACGGAGTGGTTTCCTGTCGAAAGAGGTGTTCGACAGGGATGTGTTGAGTCACCATGGCTGTTCAACCTATTCATGGATAACTGTTTGACAGATTTAAAAGAAAGTATGTATGGCTTAAGAATTAATGAATTATTCATCAAATGATTACTCTACGCTGATGATCAAGTAATACTTGCGTCATCCGCTAATGAGCTACAGGAGATGGTAAATATTAATAATTAAGCTTTGAAAGGGAAAGGAATGAAAGTGAATGAAAACAAAACGAAAGTTATGCTTTTGGAAAGATATGAATCTATGATGAATGGCGATATTTTGATAGATGGAGAACAAGTGGAAGAGGTGAAAGAATTTGTATACTTGGGATCTACATTTACAAAAGATGGAACATGTGAAAGTGATATTGAAAGGAGAGTGAATGCAGAGATTATGGTAAACGGTGCTCTGCGCGCCTTTATGAATAGCCAGATGGTTTCTCAAAGAGCCAGACTGGCATTGCATGTTGGAGTGTTGGTGCCAACACTTATGTATGGTAGTGAAAGTTTGGTATGGCAGAAAAATCACTAAAGTAAAATAAATGCGGTAGAGATGAGAGCATTGAGAAGTATGAGTGTATTGAAATTGAGTGACAAAGTGAGAAATAGTGTGATAAGAGAATGTTGTGGTATAAAAGAAGACATAGTGACTAAAATTGAGAAAGGTTTGCTTAGATGGTTTGGGCATGTAGAGAGAACGAATGAAAGGAGACTGACTGCGAAAGTTGGAAGGGGAAGACCAAGGCGAACGTTCCTGGATCAAATCCAAGACATTTTAATTAAGGGCCAAGTCAATAGTACTCTAAACCAACGAACTTGTATGAAAGGTTTAATGAGAATGAAAGAAGCGACGGAGATATGCAAGGATCGTGGCAAGTGGAAGGATGTTGTCTCTGCCTACCCCTATGGGAATGAGGCGTGATGCTATGTATGTAAAGTGAAATTTTGCGGCTATGGACTAAATGAATGGTCCTTTTTCCATTATTTCGCGATACCAAATTTTATTAATGTTAAAATCTTAAACACAAAAGTATAGGCTATAGGCTTACTTTATCTTAACATTTTATTAACATTAAAGATTTTGCAGAGTGTACATTGAATCTTTATCTATATCTATTCAGTCCAGAAATTATATTTTTACAGTTATCATAAATGTGATGTTGACATATTTATGTTACCTAATTGTTCAAATTATTTTTGACTAATCTTAACTTATCATAAGTAATCAAATGCTTAGGTTCAATTTGTCAAAATAATGAAAAACAACAGTAAAGAGTAACAAAAAACCCTTAGGATACCATACGATACACACACACACACACACACACACAGTGTATCAACTGTGATTGTCTATAAGTATTGTAAAATTAAAAACAATCTGTAATTGACACGAGATTTGTTCATCTTTTTTCTCTCTATATAATTTGCTCTAGATAATTTGATAAAGAATAAATAATAATTGGTGTCCCACAGGGATCACTAATGAGACCCTTCTTATTCATAATCTACAAAAATATCGGTATACTTTATTAAGTAGTTTGTGTGTATAATTAGAAGTCTAATACTGTTATATATGCTGATACTAAATATATTTAAATGTTCTATAAGTCTTGTTAGATTCAATTGACTGATATTAAATTTAAAAGTGTTACTTTATTCTACTCTTTTGAAATGCTTACCACTGGTCAAATGTATTAGGTATCATTATTTGTTTTAAAATTTGTCTTTTATTTTTGTGTCTCTAGTTTTTTTATTTTATTTTAGTGGTTGAATATGTTTGATCTATGAAGATCAAGATATTAAAGAACAGGGGACACACAAATTATTTATATACGTATTGAATTCGTTAACACTTACGCTTCTTCTAAACACCTACCGAAAATATACTCACTTTCAACTTAAAAGATTTCAAACAAAAAAGAAGAATAAGAAATCGTGCAAACAAATTAAAAATATCCGAGTAGTTTATAGAGTTGATACAGTAGATGAATAGATATTAAATAACAGAGAAACAGAAATTATCAACATTCAAATATAAAAAATCGAAATAAAATATAATATGATAGTGCAACAATAAATAGAAGAGATGTTGTCGAAAACTCTTTAATTAGAAAGTTATTGCTTAAAGAAATTGTAAATCCGAATAATTTTGGTGACGGTCTTTTGATAAAGCAAAAGTATATAAGATATGTATTAGATAATTAAAAATGTGGTTAAATAAAGTAAATAAATAAATAAATAAATTTGAAAATATATATTGAAGGAACATATGAATTTAAAACGTAAGAAGAAGCTGGTGTTATTGTTAGTGATAGAGCTGAACTGTAGTCAGTTATTGACTCGTACACTTATTTCCTTCGTAAAGCACGTTAAGCCTCTGGGTAGGTCTTGCGTCTGATCTCATGTTATGGTCATATTTGCGCAAATGATTGTGCTTTAAAGGATAAACTGGAGTTTAGGTTAGAGGCGTTAAAATTTAATTTACTTGCGCAGATGTGTCGTATTTAACCCTATGTAGACCTTTAAATAAATTTTAAAATAGATAAATAGGACGTATAGATTATAGAAAAGGACACATTACATATTTCAAAATTGGTAATAAACTATAAAAATCAATTCGGATCGTTTATGAACCTAATAATAAAATAGTAGAACTTTTCAGTTTTATAAACTTAAAGGTATTATATGATAACTTTTATATACCTTCGAGTGTTGATGAAGCACCCCAATTTGACTTATAATTGAGGGGCTTAAATTTTACTTGTAAAAATTGACACATTTAGAAGGCTTACTCTTGAAATACATTCCGTGATATGAGTGATACCATTTTATCGTTTCGTATTCATGATGACAAGATCGTTGCCAAATGTTTTTAATAATTAATAAGCGGCTGATGGATGAACTGAACACTTATAGACACAATTATTTGATTAAAATTTGGATGGGATAGGGTTTTGAATGGGCTTCAAGAGTAAGCTAACTGATTGTCTGTTCTTTACAGTCGTTTTTCAGTCGTAAGCCAACAGTGCTCAGAAAGGTAATGCGTGCTCTTACTACGGGTATCAACAATGGAAATATAGAAGAAATGAAATCGAGAGTGCTCCCACATCTCAGATCAAACGCACGTCTCATACAAATGTTCAAGACCCTGTTTCTTGACGAACGACCACCAGATAGGTAAATTTTTAATCTTGTGTTATTTCCTTCTAGTATTTGTTTAACATAAAGACTTTCATCTTCATCATTATTAACAATACCAATTTATTGAATTTATCTCTTGCGTTATTTTCTTCATTAAATTTGTTTAACATTGAGTCCTTCATTTTCATTATTATTAATATTGGTAAAGTTTTTAATCTTGTTTATAAGGAAATATCCTTCAATAAATTTTATTTCATCTTCGTCATTATTAACGTTGGTAAAGTTTGCAACTTGCAATACTAATTTATTGACTTTAGTCGCGGCTTTATCCTTCATTACAATTTATACATTCAAAGATTTTTTGTATTGTATTTCCTCTTGCCTTGTTTTCTTCAATATCTTAGTCTTTCTTCTTTATCATTATAAACATTGGTAAAATTTGCAACTTACGATAGCAATTTATAGTTTTTAGGTTTGTTGTATGTCTTTCATTGAAATTTATTAACATCAAGTCTTTAATCTTCGTCATTAATAAACATTTAGTCTTATCCTATTTAATACTTATAATATATAAGTGCATTAAAGTCCCTGATTCATTGTTGTGTTGTATATGATACATAATTTCGAAGTCCTGGGATCCATTCCTGCCATTGTACATTTAGATAATTGCATTTTCTATGAGCCTGTAGCGAGTTAAAAATAAGAAATTTGCGTTCCGACTCAAAGCCGTGTGATGGTCATTAGAGGTATAATAGAGATGACATAGTCTTGAGTTCTTGGTAAGAAGTAATCCTCTTACAAAGAACTTAAGACTTTATCATCACTTGCCTTTAAAAAAAATTTTAACTCCTAAGCAAATAAAGCATTCAAATAAACGAAATATTAACCTTGTTAACAGCGTATACGAATCAGGTACAGATGCTCTTGAAGATAGCTTTTTAGATTTCGATAAAGGCTACGATATATGGGAATTCGAAGAAAAGGATAACAAAAGGAAGACAGACGCCAAAGTACTAGATTCCGAGGTAAGGTTTAAATTAAAAACTACCGTACACTTGTATTGTAACTTTGTGTCTATTACCAAGGTCAATTTTATAAATAAGGCTTTAGCGTCAATATTATAATTATGAGTTATATTTTAATAATTACTGAATGTATTATAGATTAAAATTTGCCCTTTATTTAACTATTTTTTAAGTCTACAACCATGAGGTTAACTATTTGTTATTTATTCCGCTATTCAACAGTAATTTTTCTCTTAACAGAACGAGCTAAATTCTACGAAAGACAGTTATTGTTGTTGTTGTCTGATTTTAAGTATCAAGTAATTTTAACTTATCAAAGCGAATCGTAGTCCAATCTAAGCTCCATATTAGAAAAGCTCATTGTCACGAAAGGAATATTTTCTAAATCTTTTTAATTTTCAGTTTCATTATTTCATGTATATGAATACATAGAGAATAGAATTTTCAGATTTGTAGAGTTGTGTTTCCCTTACAGTACTTACACGGTCGAGTCTTCCTGCAACACGGTAGACTTCTTCGGACAGCTTGTGTTACATATCCATATAGCAAAGAGCCTTATAGATCTCATGCAAGAAGACTTGCTCCAAATCATTGCCTATCGCCCCCCGAATCAGATTCGGAAAGAGCATCCCCCAAAAGAAATAAAACCCCCTGCAAAATATCACAAAAAAGGTCCAAAAAACAATCACCCAGAAAAACTGTCAAAGACGTTAACGACAACACAAAAAAAGATTGCCTTACGACTATAAAAATTAAGAAATCCTATCAGAAAAATAAAAAGAGAGACGATATGATACGTAAAAGAGATGTTAATAAAAACCCTTGTGTTAAAAGAGATGATAAAGTTAAACATAAAGATGATGATATAAAGCTTAAACAAGTTAAAGTTGTGCCTAAAGTTGATAATAGAAGTTGGACAAGGGATGAAGATAAGACGATGTTAGAAGTATTGAAAGGCGGTCGGGGTTCGGAGCAAGTTTTTATTCGTATTAGCGAATTGTTACCGCATCGGACAACGAGTGAGATCAAAGAGAGATTCTGTCACGTGATGAATTTGTTACAAGAGATGGCTGTAGATGAAGTGACTTAAAGTTGACAATTTTAAAATTTTAATGACAAATTGGTGTTTCTAATTTTATAATAATAAATGTTTATTTTAAATAAGGACAGCTTTCATTGTTGCTATGTCAAAATTTGAATCATGCAGAAATGGTTGAAAGAAATTTGTCTCAAATTGTAATAGACGAGAGTTTTTTCCTTTTTACTGTCGAAAATCATATATTTCCTTAAATCTATAATTCGAGTCCACACAGAATAGAAAAGCAACTTAAAAATCTATAGTATATTAATCTTTCATTTACTAAACATGAGATTTCCGAAACTATTCGCCCAAATGACTTGAAATACGGCATATATTTCTTTCCCAATGGAGAGGTGCCCAACAAGGGGTTTCCCCTATTTCTACTTATATTCACAACATAATCTGTGACTGAACATAAACATAATACACAGTCTGTGGTAATAACGGACACTTTCAAAATCTTTTGTAACGTGCACTTCAACGGACAATCATATTGGCACCGGAAAAAACCAGCGCCTGAATAACCTACATCCCGTCTTCTGAACACCAAGAAAACTATACAAGTGACTGCTGCAGACAAATCTTATGCCGTCGTTACCCTATTACTTCGCGGTTCTGGTATGCTCTGATGCGCTTTCACATTCACAGTAAAGTAAGGTTGGATTTCCAAAAACTTACTGTTTTAGTGGTGACGATCATCAATGTCTCGGTGATAGGGACACTACAACCTTAGTGCATACAGAATCCACTCTCACACCGACCTCTAGTAAGTTGCCTCACTCTATTAAAAGACTAATAATTTATTATTTTAATTTAATTTTACGGCTCATCAACACTGGAATTTAAGCAAAGCCAGACTCGTCTCGATACAATTAATTATTAATTCTTTCTTTATCAGATTTGCCTTAGTTAGAAAACAGTTTTTTTACAGCCATCAAATCTTCCATGCGAAGTCGTAATTCAAACATAAATCATTTTCTTCAAATTTTCAACATGGAACGTAATTCCAGCCTTGCTTGCCAGTACGCCGATTACTGAATTAAGCACAAATGCTCTTTGGCTCTCTGCATACCGTCTGCCCACTTGTCCGCCAATATAATATAATAACTGTCGCACTCTGCTGCTAAACCTGGATCCAAGGGCGCGTAACCCTGGCTCTTTTTTCCCTTCCGCTATTGTCAAAAAGCGACCATAGTCTACACGGTCACAAACAATAAAAACTAAACTGTACAATGTAATACTTACTAACAACTAAATTCATCTGCACTAACCTAAAATTAAAGGCCGTAAAAAATAATTCTAAAATAAGCTAACACTGCATATTTAGTAGATTATAAGATATTGGGTAATACCAATCAAGCTTCTTCTTCTTCTTCGCTCTCTCCATTTGCCTAATATCTGTTCTTTATTTATGGTCTGGGTACATATATGCTTCGAAATACAAATCCGGCTCGAAGGACCATTTGTATTGTCTTCTCGGTGTTCAGGTTACTCAGGCGCTGGTTGTAAAAATGTGTGTATTATGCGGTGCTAATATGTTTGTCCGTTGAAGGATACAAAAGAAGATTTTGAAAGTGTCCATTATTACCACAGACTATGTATTAAGTTTATGTTCTGTCACAGATCATGATGTGAATATAAATTCACAACAATGTCATTCAAAACATTGCGAGATTTCCAAAACTTTTTGCCAGATTGACTTGAAATTGGAAATACATATATTACAAAACCCGTTCTACGTCACTATAGGAACCTGTTTGATTAACTTCAAGACAATTGGTTGTACAGTTCAGAATAACGGTATTATAAATTAGGATTACTTGACAAAACACAATTTTTAGGTCTTAACTGTTGACAAAAATGTCCAGCTCAATCCAAAAGCCAAATCAAAAACAGCTACAGCTAAATTAGTGTACTATGGGGGTAATTTTTTAAGAATCAGCGGAAGGAAAGAACTTTATACTCCAACAAAGATTTGTAAAAGCAGGTTTTGGCCAAAGACCCTAAGAGATTATTTTATGGAGACCGGTATTCTGACTTCAGTCTTCAAATTTAACGAAGTAACTGGACTTTCTGATGGCAAATTTAAAAGTCAAAATAAAAATGGCTGTGTTATGGACACGGCCGTTTGTTGTACGTGAATACGTCTCGTAAAAGGGGCTTCCCCCAACGCCGCGCGCGATACTTTGCAGTCCTTACTTAGCGTAATCAATTCTTTGACCCTTTGCCTATCCAATGGTATAATTTAATTTTGGATGAATGTGATAGATATGTAGCTGCAACTACAAATAATTTCTCCAGATTTTGTTACCATTCGTTTTTTTTAATTGCCTCATCATGGATGCGATTTTAAAGACGTATTCACGTCAAAAAGTCGTAATTGAGAAGGACTAATGTAATGTCAGTAAGAATATAAATGACAAACCTCCTCCTTCTCTTGTCGTGGCTCATTGCTGAGCATCGTGATGTTCCACATGAAGCAGGTTGTGCCATTTACCGATTGGTAGTTATGTGGATGGTCTGAGAGGCTTTGGTATTCAGCTACCTGATCGGACGATCGTTTCCGATTTCGGCCTCTGGGTCTTTTGCCCTCCTTTCCTCCAGTTACGATGAGTTTGTCTAGGTTATCTCTCGGCCTTTGCGCGATTTGTCCAAAGAACTGTGGTATGCGCCTTAGACATATCGCAGGAAGTCTTTGAGTTACCTTTACATACATAGCATCACGCCTCATTCCCATAGGGGTAGGCAGAGACAACATCCTTCCACTTGCCACGATCCTTTCAAAACTTTATTCATAATATTTACCATACCATACCTTTAGCTCTTCTAAAATGGAAACACTGATCTTGTGAGCAGTCCAGGGGATCCGCAACATTCGCCGCCAGCACCACATTTCACCAATCGTCTATCAGTCGCTTTGAGTGAGCCATAGAGAAAAATCGAGAAGACCTAGGTCCTGACAATGTATAAATGACAAACAGGACTTACCTACTGGTGGTTTTTGTTTCAGTATGTCCATAGAGATAATAATAATTATGTCCTGACATTCTTATCTAGTACATTGCACCCTAAATTGAAAATGAATATAAATAATTATAAGAATGAAAAGAATTTGTGGATGGACAAAAATGTTCAAGTAGCTGTGTGTGAAAAGAAGAAAGCTTGGTCCTATTGTTTGGCTACAAAAGCTAACCAACGAATGCAAAAGGCAATGATGACGTAAAAAAGGCAAGAATGGAATACAAAAGGGTGAAAGTAATCGTGAAAGAAGCTGTAAGAAAGAAAGAAGAATGCAGCGATATGTATAATAGGAGACTTTCTGATGATTTTCAGTCAAACAAAATGTTTTTCTGGAAATCAATACAAGTTTAGATGGAAGTTAAATAAAAGGAGAAGAATGGATATTGAAGAGATGGAAGTATCATTTTGAAAGTTTGTTTGAAAGAAATGAAGCAGAGGTAAATATGGCCTCTGCGGATAGCAATGAATGTAAGACAAGTGATAGCGAGATTAGTATGGATGACATCATGAAAGCGATAAAAGGTATGAAATCAGGTAAGGCTGCTGGGTATGACAGAGTGTCAGTCGAGATGCTGAAGGCTGGCCGCGGGATTGTGGTAGCTCAGCTGTACTGCCTTTTCAATATATGCTGGGAGAAAGGTCAAGTCCCAAGAGATTGGAGCAAGGCCGTAATTGTCCCTCTATATAAAGGAAAAGGGTCACAGCAGGAGTGCAAAAATTACCGCGGTATCAGCCTTCTTAGTGTCGTCGGCAAATTGTATGCAAAGATATTAATTGAAAGGGTGATTAATGAAACTGATGGGAAAATATGGGACGTGCAAGCGGGATTTAGAAGAGGAATGGGATGTACGGATCAGGTCTTTTCTTTACGGTGCATAACTGAAAAATGTTTGGCTAAACACCAAAAAGTTTATTGCGCGTTCGTAGATTTAGAAAAGGCCTATGATCGAGTGGTGAGGAATGAGCTGTGGTCAACGTTATCTACGTATGGGGTGAGCGGTTGTCTGATCCAAGCATTGAAGTCTCTCTATGAGGGTTCTAGTGCCTGTGTCAGAATAAACGGAGCGTACACGGAGTGGTTTCCTGTCGAAAGAGGTGTTCGACAGGGATGTGTTGCGTCACCATGGCTGTTCAACCTTTTCATGGATAAATGTTTGACAGATTTAAAAGAATGTATGTATGGGTTAAGAATGAATGAATTACTCATCAAATGTTTACTCTACGCTGATGATCAAGTAATACTTGCGTCATCCGCTAACGAGCTTCAGGAGATGCTAAATATTATGAATGAAGCTTTGAAAGGGAAAGGAATGAAAGTGAATGTAAACAAAACGAAAGTTATGCTTTTTGAACGAGATGAATCTATGATGAATGGCAATATTTTGATAGATGGGGAACAAGTGGAAGAGGTGAAAGAATTTGTATACTTGGGATCTAAATTTACAAAAGATGGAACATGTGAAAGTGATATCGAAAGGAGAGTGAATGCAGGGAATATGGTAAATGGTGCTCTGCATGCTTTTATGAATAGCCAGATGGTGTCTCAAAGGGCTAGACTGGCAGTGCATGCTGGAGTGTTGGTGCCAACACTTATGTATGGTAGTGAAAGTTGGGTATGGCAGAAGAATCACAAAAGTAAAATAAATGCGGTAGAGATGAGAGCGTTGAGAAGCATGAGTGGATTAAAACTGAGTGACAGAGTGAGAAATAGTGTGATAAGAGAACGTTGTGGTATAAAAGAAGACGTAGTGACTAAAATTGAGAAAGGTATGCTTAGATGGTTTGGGCATGTAGAGAGAATGAATGAAAGGAGACTGACAAAAAGGATTTATGAGTCAAGAGTGAATGCGAAAGTTGGAAGGGGAAGACCAAGGCGAACGTTCCTGGACCAAATCCAGGACATTTTAAATAACGGCAGGGTCAAGAGTACTCTAAACCGACGAACTTGTATGAAAGATTTAATGAGATTGAAAGAAGCGAAGGAGATATGCAAGGACCGTGGCAAGTGGAAAGACGTGGTCTCTGCCTACCCCTATGGGAATGAGGCGTGATGCTATGTATGTATGTATGTAATTATACGTTTGTTTAAAAACTGCATCATTGGTCTAGTGGATGGCATATTCGGCTACAGACATAAGGTCCTGGGTTCGAGTCCCAGGTCGGGCAAAATCAAAAATCAATATTGAGTTTTCTATAAAGATTTTTTAAATATTTGGCCAAAGTTGGCGGTCTGATCCACCTCCGTGCCTCGGAGACCACGTCAAGCCGTCGGCCCTGCGCCTGATCTCTCTCCGGTCGTGTCGGATTGCCGTTTCATCGGACTATGAGAGTGAAGGAATAGAGTGCACTTGTGTACAATGGCTGCCAATCCGCCAACTATGGCAGTGTGTGGTTCTATGCTCTAAAAATCTCATATGAGTGAGGAAGCCCGTGCCCAGCGGTGGGACGTTAATGGGCTGCAACTTACCTTTTTTACTTTTGTTTCTGGTAGGTTAAGTATCCATGGATGAATGTCTATCATTTGTCTATGAATTTCGATGGAGCGCGAAAGTTCTCGGACATATCGCTTCCTTTCATTTTCGCTTTGACAGTAAATGTAATATTGTTGTCATTTTAAATTTGGTTTTGAGTAACAGCTTCTAAAATGAGTTTGTAAGATTTTTTGCGTTGAACCAATACAAGGTCCCACTTTATAGGTATTTTAGAACGTCCGGTTTGGTCTCAATTTCGCCATTTTTTACGAATTGTAGACAAAAAAGAATATTACTTTAATTGATGTAAGGTAAAATTTAAAATTTTAAATAATTTTTAATTTTAATTATTTTATTAATTATTATTTTAAAATGCTGTTTAAATCAGAGAGTGAAGGTTTTATATTATTTACAAATAGATATAAGTTGGACAGAATTCCCCACTTATTCCTTAGGGAACTTAAGATTAACCAGAGACTGTCATCGGTTTTCCAACAGCGAATTCTTAAGTTTGCATTCCACAATTGCATAGTTTCTACCGTAATAGAATTTTTATAAAATTTTGTGTGTTTTATAGCGATTTCCAAAGTTCAGTTATCGGAAGATATAGACAGTAGAAATTGTCACGCACGCTAACAAAGTTAAAGCGTCCTTTCAAGTAAGGTCAAGGACCGAACAACACACGGTACAGAAGAGAAACAATTCTTTCTGGCGATTGATGATATTAATGTCGAGGAGTCATCTACTTCTCCCTGATCCGCCACGAAATGCCACCTAGGTATTCAATCATCATCAACAATCAAAGGAATCATTTTTGACATGGTACAGCAGTAAAGTTGCTGTTAATAAGCTTCTATCGTAGATAGCGTTATACGGATCAAATTAAGGGGTTGTTGCAAATGAAATCACAGTAGAATATAAAAAAATTTATCTAAATTTTAATATTCTAAAAGTCGCAATTTTTTGTCTTGAAAATTTCCTCTACTTCTGGACTATCGTCCACTAGACGTCTTAAAGAATGCGCTCTGTCACGCACAAAGGAGCTCTGACCCCTTTCGAGGTATGTTGGAGATAGTGAACTACCCACTACTTCAAATTTGCATGCATCAGGTTTCTCAAATAGCTTCGAGCCTTTCAATAAATTCTGAAATATTTTCTCTATTTCATCATCTGAGAAGCAAGTACATAAAAATTCAAATTCTTGATCTGAATATTGTGTACCAATATGTCTCGTTCTAGACTTAGCTTTCACAGGCTTAGGTGGTGGAGATACTCTTCCTTGTGCTGTTTTCACCAGCTTTTTTATGTTATCTATTGTACAAGGCTGGTAATGGGGCAAATCTGGAACATCAAAAGGCGACATGTTTCGCATATAAGGTGGAAGGTGTTCTTCTAAATGTTTTTTCGCTCTCTTGGCACATTCACATCGCGTGGGTAACACGTATTCTAAATAACTCTCCCATTTAGGTTCACGCACATGGTCTAATTCTACATCTCTCGATTTAATTTCTTTTCCGTAATCCTTTTTAACTATCGTTTCTGTTTCAACTGCTTTTTGCACCACTGGTGTAGCCTTATGCTTAGAAGGAGTGTTACAGAAACATGTTGGTGTTTTGCAAACACAGCATTCCAGTTTCACATTTTTCGGATTTGCCCGCTCACTTTGTAACACTTGCATCAAAGAGCTCTCTAAATTTAGTTCCATCAGTTGATCGGATAATGTATATTTGACAGGAATGTCGTATGTGTAATCATGATCATCAACGAAATCATCGTCTTCCCCACGTTGACCTTGTATAAAGTCTTTCACTTTCTGTGTGAAAGTTTCAAAGTTATCACAAGCGGAGTAGATGAAACGTTTATTGACCACAATAACTGGGAGCTGGGAGGCGCTTGAAGTGCAATGTTTTGGACACAGCGTCTCATCTAGTCGCGGTTTAAAACCTTTATCACAAAACAAAAAGAATGGATGTGGTTTCGGTACAGGAGTGTGAAAAGTTGGTTCTTCTTCTACAAAAATGCTTTCAGTGCTTGGGTTTTCGATGGCTTCGCTCAGCTGTAAGAGCATTAATTTTTCCATGTTTAAAAAGAACTCTGCGTGTTCCGGCAAAGTATTTAGACAGTATTTAACAAAATCTTGAAACCTCTTTACAACATGGCATATCTTTTTTTGCCACAGTTTTATAAAATCCCGTCGTTTTTTTTCTTTTTCCTTAGCGAGTCTGATTTCGAAATCTTGAATCTTGATGTGTTCAGATAAAGTTTTAACCGCTTTCTTGTGCTCATGCATAGATAGATCCGTGATTCTTTTGTGTTCATCTCGTTCCTTTAAGGCCACATATATTTGACATGCTAAGTTTTGACACTCTAGAAGGACTCTCAATCTTTCAACTGCAATGTGTTTCTCTACATTAATGTCGTGAAGTCGATTGCCCATTGTTGTTCGTTCATTTTCTATAGTGTTAACGAATTGGTCCCTGAGCCTGTCCTTTTCTTTTAGAAGTTTCTTTGCGTATCGGTCGTAGAGCATAGTTGCTTGTTGTTTGAGGAGTTCTTGATAATGGTTTGTCATGTTGTTAAAAGTTTCTTCTTTTGCACTTTTAATCTCTTTAATTGCGGCATCAAAAAGTAAAGTTTCTATTTTACTTATAGACGTGGTGTATAATGTGGTGAATTCATAGAAGGCTTGTTGGATTTTAGCAGTATTTTGTTTAGCTTGTTCCCTGGATGTGTCATCCCATTGTCTATAGCAACTTGCTTCCACTGTCCTCTTCCAATTCAAGTCGTTCTCGAGAAGAAGTTTTCGTTTCTCTTCTTCCATTTCCATGTGATGGTCATGGACAAGTTTCTCTCCGAAGAAGTCTATGCCGTTGAATCCGAGTTTCTTCAGGAATTCATTTTTCAAGGGTTTCATCACAGCCCTTCCTTTTAACAAATCATCTGGTGGTACATACCAGTCAGCACCGCCTCCTTTCATAGGAGGTTCGAGTCCAGCAAGCACTTTAAGCTTTGAATTCATTGATTTAAAATAAACATTAGCAAGAGGTGGCGTCATTTTCTCTTTCATGACAGATTGAGTTGGGACTTGCTCAGTTTTGAAGTAATGATTTCTAAGATAATAATTATCACTTAGTTTGGGCATTTTTTCTTTTCAATTCAGTTATATTATTCCCTAAGTGTATTTTATTATCTTTTGAAAGAAATATGTATACAATAACTTGGTGTACATTGTGTAAATAATCGAAAAGTGGATTGACAGTGATAAAAGTGAAGTGTACACGTATAATTTGTTTTGAAAACCAAAAAGGATGTAACATTAAATTTGCAACTGTGATATCAGTCCAATTTGCTTTCTGAATCTAAAAGACATGAAAACAAAACAATATTATAGATCGCAATTATTAAAATTTCCATCGATAAAACTTAGTTAACAATATGATAATGAAATTATTAATATTGTATCAAAATATAGATAGCAAACAATTTATCTTAAAAATTGTATACAGATAATAATATTTAGTTGAACTCATTGTGTCAGTCTGACATTGAAATAATGTACTGCGTTACAGCTGTGAGTAAGACATACGAGGCATGACAATTAAATAATGAGACTGATACCATAAAAACCGTATATTTGAAAATTATTCTACAACTCTGCCATCCCCTTCAAAGTAGTCCCCTTGGGCAGCTATACAGCGATTCCAGCGCGTTTTCCATGCTTGGTAACATTTCTGGAACGCTTCGACTGGGATGTCCGCGAGTACCCTCGTCACGGCCACCTGGATGTCCGTAATTGACTCAAAATGGGTTCCTTTGACCACCGATTTTGTTTTAGGGAACAGAAAAAAGTCACAGGGTGACATGTCGGGTGAATAAGGCGGCTGTTGCACACAGCGATCCCTTTAGGGGCCAAATACTGGGACACGCTGTGGGCGGTGTGGCACGTCGCGTTGTCGTGATGAAGGATCCAGTTACGAGCGATGTCTGGGCGCACCCTGTTGACTCGTTTTCGCTATCTTTCGAGTACTTGTAATAGTAGACTTGATTCACAGTTTTCCCCGGTGGAACGAATTCTTTGTGAACGATTCCACGGCTATCAAAAAAGTCTCCCACATTGCGCCTCGTCTTCCACGCTTTCATGTCCCTCCTGAAACTCTTTGTGCCATCGAAACACCTGGGCACGACTAAGAGCACTATCACCGTACACTTTTACAATTTTAGTGTACGTTTCCGAAGCTGTTTCGCCCAATCTGGCGCAAAATTTTATCGCGACGCGTTGCTCTTGATTTCGTTTTTCCATTTTCGTGACGAGCACTACAAACACACGTCTACTCAACTTGACGCAGCAGGCGAACTAAAGAAGCTAGAGCGACGGTACACATATCAATGGAGAGTACACATATTAATATTAGTTTATTTAATTTTAATAGTTCATTATTTATTTGACATTCTTAATTATAATTTTAAATTTCATTTATAGATTGAATTGCATGTGGTCTTTGTATGTACAATTTCACTTTGTCAGTGAAATCTAAATGCAATTATTTCTATGGGTATCAACCCGACTTAAAACAATTTTTTTTTATTTTATTTATTTTTATAACGTGACTTTCGAAGATTGCTAACGCTTAAAAATGTATGGGAATGACGTTTAATTTTTCGATTAGTTTCGATATGAAACGTCATTCCCATACACTTTTTGAGCGTTAGCAATCTTCGAAAGTCAACGTGTCTTGAGGCCCTGGATATACTAAAATGAAATTGACCCAAGTTAAATTTTGACGTTTTGTATGGGACGAATGTTATTACTTCATATACATTTTCCTTAACTGCCGCATTGGTCTAGTGGTTAACATGTTCGACTAAAGACATGCGGTCCTGGCTTCGAGTCCCGGATCGGGCCAATTAAAATATCGGATATTGGGATTTTTATCAAGATATTTGCCCAAAGCTGGGAAACTTGTTGACGTGGAGCACGTGTCCACCCCGTGTCTCGGACAACACGTTAAACCATCGGTTCTGCGCTTAATGTCTCTCCGCTAGTGTCGGTATGCCGTCACATTCCACTAAGAGAGTGAAGGAATAGAGATGGCACTTGTGTACTTTGCCTGCCAACCCGCAGCGTGGCGAGTCTATGCTCTAAAAACCCTCTCTCATATGAGTGAGGCTCTATGCCCAGCAATGGTTTTCAAAATGATATGTCAAGTGTTAAAATGGTCATTGAGGGTGGAGGAATGAAATAAAACACCAATGTTGGACTATAAAAATCTTTTACTCATAAAAATCACTGCGATAATGTGTAGTGTCGGCGGAGCGACGTCAACGCACACAACGATCGGACAATACAGGCAACAATTACAAAAGTTATATTCATAGGATCACACTGGCCGGCCGAGAGGGTAACTTCCAAAATAATCAATTAACCACAATGGAATCCGGATATATATTATCTTTAAATTCACTTCAATTATATTGAAATAGCTTGTTTTCTATTTCAATTAACCGGAATTGACTCGAATTAAATTGAAATACAGATATATTAAAAAAAAGAAACAAACACAGATTACATAAACTATAATGAAATCGGCAACCTTTTTTTTTTTAAATTATCAATGGTAAAGGGAATTTATATCATCTAGAGCCATCAATTTAATTTTGAATGTTGTCAGCCTTGGATTCTAATCTTTTTAAAGATTATTAAGAGTAATTTTAACCAACTGAATTTTTTAAAGCTTTCTTTTATGGTTTTGGATTCTTAGTAATTTACTATTAAAGAAAATAAATTTCACTTTTTTGAAGTTGTAAACAGACTCCACAGTATGTATTGGATAATGAAACAAGTATTCATGCGATTACCATTGTGTTTTGATTAATTTTTCCAAACGATTTGAACTCGGTCCAACGACTCATGCAAAATGTATTCGTAACGGGAAGGCCATAAAATACGTACACAATTAATACGAAATGGCTTTATTACTTCAGTTTTTAAGCCATTCCTAATAAAATGATGTATAAAAATTGAACTAATGCATTCAGACTTTTTTTGTAATTTCCTTTATCCATGGATTGAAGCCACAAATCTTCGGGCTCAAATAAAAGCGTAATCATCTCCATTTTGGTGTTTATTTGGAGGATATTAACGAAGTAATCACCAGTCAATCAAAAGCTAGAATTTTTTATTGGTTGTTACGGTTGCACAAGCCTTACATTTTTGCTGTTTTTCTTTACCATATGAATCGACGATTGGAAAGGTTACAGACATCGAAATTAGGACGTAAATAAAAGCGTGACCACTCATTTTACGTATAGTGCTTATTTTGAAGGAAATACTGGTTTTATCAGCAGAATTATCAAGGTGATCACGCTTTTTTTGACGAACCTCATTTATTTTGTATATTATATCCCTATTAATAATTTAGAATTGATTAGTCACAAAAATAAATATCGAGCGTAAATAAAAGCGTAACAACTGTTCTCAATAGAATAAGTTAGAAGCCAAAGATACAATAGTGATATCTTTGTATCAAAGAGATTACGCTTTTACGCGCGAAACATATTTAATGTATCGTTGCTTATTAAAGTTTTTAAGGCTGCCAAGCTTTTAAAATTGAAATGACAATAATATTATTTAGATTCTATGCAATTTTCAAACATTTATAACTGAGGCTCATTATCGAGGTAATCACGCTTTTACATGCGAAGCTTATTATTAACAGCTTTAAGGCTGCAATGACTTTAATAATTGAAATGACAATACACTTTTTTTTAATTGTATACAATTTTTAAACTGAGGCTTAACATCGAAGTGATCACGCTTTTATATTCGAAACTTATCAACGCCTCTAAGGCTATAAATCAATGACTTTAATTACTGAAATGACAATATACATATTAGTTTCAAGTAGAAATCATTTTAATGTCCAAAATTTTAGTAATTTTATTCGAGACCTTATATACTAGTGTTTTTATCTTGCTACGCCTGCCATCGCGAGTGACTTTATATATTTATTTTTATCAATGCGTAACTATTTTAACCATTCACATAATCAGAAATGAAGCGCACGTGACGTAATAACACGTGTACGTGTATTTCAACGGTGTCGGTGTAAAAAAGTGTAATGTTATGACGTATTTTACGTACAGGCCCCGATACGGTATTTCCCTAATTAGGTAAAACTTATGTTATAACGTCAGTTCTAACGTAACGTTGACCACAGCTGGAGCACTTAGCTGTAGAGATCGTCATCCCCACCCTCCTCTTGGAAGGTCGGTTGATCTCCACCAGACGTACCAGTGCCTCCAGATGCTGCACCTGACGCTGGGAATCTGTAACGCGTAGATTTACATGTAAATTAGTCGATTTGCATTTAGTCTAGGGAATATATATAGAGGTAATTAGGGGATACATATTGAGGTAAATGGGATCTAGGGACAATATTTTAGTGATAAATCGTAAAAAAATATGATGTTAATTTAGATTGTATTGTATAAAAGATCGTAACAATGCACATGGAATACTCAAGGTACTTAATGTTTTTAAATTGATAAAGTATCTGTCTGAATATTTTTCCATTCTATCTATTGGCGTAGAGTCAATGAGTCACAGGCCGGCGGCCTCGAGTGACCGTCCGCTAGAGCGATAAACTATTAAAACTGTCGCACGTTCCAACTATTACGGTTAATGTGTTTGTGAAATTTGATATCGGATTGTACATTATAATCTGAGTTAGTGTTTGACTGCACCAACATTACCCACCTACGCCCACACGAGGTTGAATTATGGACCCCACTAATGAAGATGTCGGTCGGAACCTATTATGCTTTTTCTTCGACATATAATAATATAATGGACCGGGCCCAGTCTCAGATGTTTTTAGTAGATATTACGATCCCGTATGACGAGAATCTCGTGCGAGCTGAGACCGAGAGAAAGCACAAGTATCTGATTACCGCCATGTGGGGGGTGGGATCCACTGAAACCATCCCAAACGTTATATCTGCCAACGGGTTAATTCCAGTCAGCCTCGCTTATCATTTGAGACGGCTGGGGTTCCGTGACAGTTCGTTCGCAGCAAAAATGCAGAAGGCGGAATTGCTAGACTCGGCTAGGATAGCCCTTACCCCGGCCGTTTGGTCTCCTTGCCGGGGTGTATATCCTCCGCCCGTTATAATATTTATGCAATTGTTTATTTATGTTTATGTATTAATACATATTTCTGTATATAAGTATTTATTACTCATTTATATATATATATATATATATATATATATTTTCCTAAACGGGCGTGAGTGGATTAGTAGAGTAATAATAATCAACACCGCACCAAGAGCTGTGCAATAGTAATTCAGCTAATCACGAATAAATAAACCGACAGATGCTGGGGAGCACCTTGTTCTATATGGAAGAATTCATGTTTACCTGAAGTTTGTGCCGAAGCCGCGACTCTGTTGTAACGTCTGGGCGAACATCTCGTACTTGCGGATGTCGTTGTCGGAGACGGAGCGTCTCGCGAACTTCATCGCCTCTTCGAAGTGAGCACGGCTGATTTCAGGTACGGGATCCTCTTCATCCATCTGAAGATAATTAAAACTTTACTTTAGAGACACTTACAATAATAACAATTTGCTTTGGATAATGCACATGTACTTAACTAAGAAGTTTGAGTACTCATACATTCTGAGACACAGTTAAATCTAGTTCGGAAGCTGATGTGGTGGTGCAAATTAATTTTAAAGCTCATGAGAAATGGAAATAAATTTGATTTTATTTATCTAATAGATGCAAATCAGCAACAATCAATTATTTAACAAAAGAATCCGCCATTATCAAGCCTAGTTAACTGTCTACGAGATTTGTTGGATAAGAATGCTTTGAATTGCATGGAGCAATAACAAATCAAGCGGCACTGGATGAAAAATAGATAAATATAATTTAATTTCAGGGAATTAGTGAATATAAAAGCATGTGTTTAGGTCACAAATATATATCACATAAAATTATTGCAATTGAAAAATGAAATAAAATTTAGTCTTCATTTTTAGTGTGATATTTGAGAATATGAACACAGACGTTAGGATATTTTGAGGTCAATCAAAGGTCATGTGTGACAAAATTTAAAATACGCCATATTTTTCTGACTTTATCAAGTAGACATAAAAATTGATCAATATTACAACAAACGTTATGGAACTACCCACGCTATAATATTTAATTTTTCTAAAAATCTTTTGTACTAACATCCATAACTGCAGCGGCCTGTTGCTGTTGGCGTGCCCGCTCGCGGTGTATTTCGGCCTCAATGGCCTGCCGGATGGCGAGCTTGCACGCCCGTTGGCAAATCTCTGTTAGATCTGCACCGCTGAAACCTTGTGTGACCTGTGAAATACATAGACATTATAAACACACACAATGCAAAAATGAAACCTTCAATTGTAGGTTTTAGTAATAATTTAATGTTAACTCCCACTATTCCTTGGTGCACATGAGTGATGGGAGCATGAAGCAGAACAAAAACAAAAACCAACGTAACAAACATTGTATAATGCTTCCTATATCATTTTCTCCCACTTTAAATCTTATGGATTTATGTGTCTGTCTCTTTTTACTGTTTACACTTCACAAGCATTGTATCAAATGTATCATTGTAACACATGCCGTACATTGTATGAGGCAATCTACAAAACCTAAGCTAACCTATACATTAAAAAAATAGTTAAAAGTGTGTGCATACAAAGTACACATGTCCGAAGTGAAACTTCTTTGGCAAACTAATTTTTATTTTTCGAAACTTAGAGGGAGGGAAAATGGAAGATATGTTATTAATTTCGTCGTCGTCGCTTGAACCGATGGACATCCACTGCTCTGGACATAGGTCTCACGTAATGACGTCCACAAGGCCCGGTCTTGTGCCGCCTGGCTCCAGCGGCTACCGGCGACCCTCTTTATGTCGTCGGTCCACCTTGTGGGGGGTCTCCCTACACTGCGCCGCCCGGTGCGTGGTTATTAATTTAATTGTCATTAAAATATTAAAAGTGTTGAAAATTAATACAAATAATTTATTGCAATACAAATTTTGTCAATATTAGAAATTATTAATAATATTTTTAATATCTCTTAAAACTGGGAAAAAAGAAATTATGAAAAATAGTTTATTAAATAATTAAATGACGAGTGGCACAACATTAAAATGCCACATATTAGTTGTATATATTAAGACTACCTAACTATCAAACGAATCAGCATAAAAAACGTTGCACATCTTCGTGACGCTAATATGTAAAAATTCTACAGGAATGCGCCTAAAGAAGTTTCTTTTCAAAAATTATAAACTGTATAAAATTTATAAATAATTTAACACCCATAGACAATTCGTTTTGTTTTTTTTTTTTGTTTCTTTTTTAGTTGTTTTTTTTGTACATTAATACTAACGATAAGTATGTGTGGGAATTCAATAAAGCTTATTATTATTATTACATATAACACCCATACTTATTAACCCAAAATTAACATAATTTTAAGAACTTTAAATTGTTTCCCTTTAAATTTTATCTATGAAATTACCTTAGCAATGTAAGAGAGATCCACATCCTTAGCGATAGGCGATTTGCGCAAGTTGGCCCGTAGGATGGCCTCGCGTGATTTCTCATCGGGCAACGGAATGTAAATGAGCTGATCCAGACGACCAGGTCGAAGGATTGCTGGATCGATGATGTCGGGACGATTTGTGGCACCTAAAAATATTGTTTTTTTAAGTAAACGGATAAAAACAAGTTGCTAGCATCGTGTATTTAATATTTATACACTGACTTTAAAGACACTTTTGGCAGTAATTTTACGTTTTTAACATAAACTACGTTATAAAAGTTAACAGGTCATTTTTTATTTCGATATTTCAATAGCATCACAAAACTGAGCAAGGTGCAATTTTTATTGGACTGTCTCACTGCATGTCAAAAGTGGTTGTAACGAAAATATAAAAAAAGTATTTTGAAGTTTTAAGACCACAGTTTTTTTTACATTAGTTCTATGGAAAAATTTTTTATAGCATGATTTTTATTTTATGAATCTTCTGGGTAAAAATCAGCGAACGTGACTTCGTGCCCGAAATTACGTTGGAGATTGACGGGTAGTCAGTTTTCCTTCAACGAAAAGTACAATAGATTGTAAAGAACAAAAACGCACATAAGTTTATTTTGCGTTAAGAGAAACTTAGTGGTGTTTGGCCCGAGATTTGAACCCGCGACGAATGAAAATCCAGGCATCTCGCCATTTTGCCATCGACGATAGCTTACTAAGTCATTATGGCTTACTTAGTCATCACAACTTACTAGAGGATATCATGGCTTACTAGGTCATCGTGGCTTACTTAGTCATCACGACTTACTAGGTCCCCCTGGCTTACTAGTCATCACGATTTACTAGAGGCTATCATGACTTACTACACTACAACTTACTTAGTCATCATGACTGAGTAGTCATCACGACTTACTAAACGTGTATCATGGCTTACTAGGCCATCCAGGCTTACATCATCACGACGACTTATCATGACTCTGTAGGCTATTATCGCTTCCTGTGTTCTACTCACTAGCTTATAACAGTGTACTAGACTACCACAGCTTCCTAAGCTATCATGTCTTCCTGGACCAACATGTATTTGAATTACTCACCAATGATGAAGACATTCTTCTTTGCACCCATACCATCCATCTCTGTCAGGATCTGGTTGATGACACGGTCAGCGGCACCTCCTGCATCAGATACGGACCCTCCACGGGACTTTGCGATTGAATCCAACTCATCAAAGAACAACACACATGGAGATGCTGATCTGGCCTAAAGAAAACACAAATTATAAATTAGTTTAAAAAATATACATAGTTAATAGTAAAATGTAATTCCAATTTAAAGCCTTACTTAAATGATGAAAAAGATTGTACTAACTGAAATATTATAAAGATGAAACGAAAAGGTATATCTGACTGAGTTTGTTGGGAGTTCTTAGAACAATTAATATTACATTTTGAATGGTTCTTTGTTTTAAGTTTTATTACAACAAATAAAGACATGTTTTACAACAACAATTGTAATGCCATAATTTAGAGTGAAGAAGGATCAATAATCATTTATCTGGTTAAGCATGCACAGTTTTTATTTATAAACTTATGTATTTATAAACTTTATTGCACAGAGTGCAAATGGCGGGCTTAAAGCTACAAAGCTTTATCTACCAGCCAACCCTTCTTGTGTTAGAAAAGTCGTTGGTAGATGTGCATTACAGTGTTAAAGAAAGAATACAGAGATAGACAGAAATGAAGAAAAATAAGGTAAATTAAAGAAAAGACAAAAATTAATAATAATTAAAGCTAGGTGTAAACTATAACATAAATAGCAGTGGTAGCAACACCAAAATTGATTGAACAAAAAAAAAAGCGATAATAGTTGTAGTTGAGGTCATTCAAGCGGTGATGTACTTCTTAAGAAAATGCCTTTTTAGTTGGGCTTTCAATGAATATATAAGATATCACAATCACTATTGGATTTGCCTCCACATATTATGTTACAAAAGCCATATTGTACCTAATGTTGAAGATTATTAAGGCGATAAAAACTTTGGCCTTGATTCCAGTTGCACACAACTGGAAATTAATACACATTGCAACGTACAATACTATATATGAGAGAGTAACCGCAGAGTTTCAAGCCAGTTTCCTCTCAGCAGAATAAACTCTTCAAACCCCTGGTAGATTTGTTATCAATGCATATACTACTGAAGATTCAATAGTACTTTTTCAAGCTACTTGAATAAAGAATATTTTGATTTTAAGTAAAAAATAGGGAAGCACCAGCCCATTACCATCCCACTGATGGGTACAGGTCTCGTAACCTCATAGGAGATTGATTTGATTTATAAATCATTTTAAATGCTATAAATAGGTTTGAATAAATGAATTCTTTCTGAATATGACAGTTTACCTTGTCAAATATGTCTCGAACATTGGCTTCAGATTCACCAAACCACATGGTGAGCAGTTCAGGACCCTTCACTGATATGAAATTGGCTTGGCATTCGTTAGCGATAGCCTTAGCCAACAATGTTTTACCTGTGCAAATATAATGATAAATTGTTTCAAAAAATCAAGCCAAAGCTGAGATGTCTATTTTTAAAAAGAATTTTTTTTAGAACTTACTATATATTCCTGTTAAAACAACAATCAAACATTGTTCTTTGATATAAAATAATATATTAATAGTATATTATAATCACATAGAGACAAAAAGACTTTATTCCGACGCCCTATTTTTCTCACTGGGACGAAAATTCCAGATCTTCCAGTTGAGAGTTTCCAATCAATAATTAAATATTAACCTATGAGAGACGATAGTGAACTTTTTAATGAATAAAACACAAGTGTTTTAATCTGTTGTTGACACATCGATAAAGAGATGGTTGCTAGAGCAAGCCGTATGTGCGCGAGTGGGATCTAAGTGGGAGAGATCGATACACTTTTGTCCCGCATGTAGCAATAGAAAAGCGCATTTTTCATTTCAGTTAGGAATATTACCCTCCATGATTACTATATTAAAAATAACATGTGTAGAATCACGTTAGGTAATAAATATATACACTGTCGCTTTTTTCGTTAATCTTTAAATTTTCGTTTGTTACTTAGTAGATTACATCTGTGGACTTCCCTCGTGAAAGTTCATTTTTTTATCTGAGTATGAGTATGAGTGGGAAAAGTTCGATATTGTTCCAAGTTATATCGCCTAATAATGCCGAGCATATATATCAAAATACAGTCCATTAAAATCGAAGGTGAAGACCAGCTTAAGTTGAGAAATCCATAACCCACCCGGGTCCTTTCGATAAGCCATACATTTCGTGGGTCATTCAACCCGGGTAATATAACATGTATACAATGTTTGACAATTCAAAGCTGCTGTAAAATCTGAATTTATCATATTAAATCTTTCTATTTAATAATATTCAATACAATAACTTACCGCATCCTGGTGGTCCATAGAACAGCACACCACGAGAGGGTTGCATACCAAACTTCAAAAACTTGTCCGGATGCTCCACTGGGTACTGTACCAACTCTTGCAGTTCACGTTTGACGTTTTGGAGACCACCAATATCGGTCCAAGACACATTGGGTACCTCCACAACTGTCTCACGAAGAGCTGACGGTGACGACTTGGTCATTGCATACTGAATAAAAAAAAGATTCCATTAAAATTCAATAATTCCAAATTAGAAAAAAAGGAAAGAAACAGCCTTTTAATATGTCAATGGTGGGCAAGAGCCTCTTCAGTCAGAGCAGTGAAGGCTATTAGAGCACACTGTCACCAGGCTACACATACCCCAGAATTACTCCTGGGATACGCAGAGTTCCTCACAATGTTTTCCTACACTGAAATGAACTGAAAGAACAACTTAGTAATCGCTGCCTAGAATTTGTATCTGCATTTGTATTTCTCTGAACTGGAATCCTCTTGTCTCACACCACTAGGCTACAATGAATTGTAAAACATAAGATGTTCCTTTCAATAGAGATAAATGACACCTCGTGGTTGGAATACACGTCCTTTTTTTTATTACTGACAGTCTAATCTAGTGAGAGGCGATGCATCCTTTATGGTTTCTACACAGCATATTATCGGAACACAAATCTCTTTGTTTGGCGATACGTCTTTGCTGGTAGTGTGGTAACTAGCCACTGCCGAAGCCTCCCAACAGTCCAGACTCAGACAAATTAGAAAATACAATTTCCTACATTCTTCCTACCGGGGACCAAACCCGGGACCTCTGCTAGCAAAGCGAGCACTGCGCCGTGTGTGTGAGGCCGACCTCTTGCAATTCGGAAGAAGAGAGGCTGATAATGATAATGAACCAGTGCAAGAATAATACTGCTTTTAAATTTACCTCTTTATAAAGAAAATCTTGGACAATTCAACTAGCCTTTGCATACTGGGTAATATGGGTAATATGTTTCTATATCAAAAGAAGTAACCATGTATATATAACAGAACTTACGCGGAAGTTATCCATAGACACAGCAAGTGAGTTTAGTACTTCTGCATCTATTTGGTCATCTTCAAGGTCTATGAGGTCCATCTTCTCACGGATCTGTTGCAGGGCGGCTTCTGAGCACAATGATGCAAGATCTGCTCCGACATGACCATGTGATTCTGCTGCGATCTACAAAAAAAAATCAATTCAGTGTTAAGAAGGTTTAGTGAGAGAAAATGAGAAAGAAAACTGTTTTCTTTTGTGGAGCCCTTTGGAGGAACAAGTTAAGATACAAATATCAATATTGAACATCTCCCTGTTTCCATGATTCTTCTGTTAAACTTATCCAGAGCAGAGATATTAATGAAATACCAGTGAGAAACCAGGGAAACAGTGAAATAGGTGAAGGTAACACTCATTCTTCTATTTTTGTTACGAATACAGATTGCAAATAACATTGATATAGAGCATGAAGTACTTGTAACTTATTAGAAATAATATAACTATCTCTCTATTCCCCACCATGTCCCCCACATAAATTACAAGCCTATAAGAATATGGTGAAATCTATTACTAAATGTATGTATATGTTGCAAAAACAGTTAGTTGCCAAATTGCTATTCAAAAGGAGTATATACTTCATGATCAGTGAGTTATTATGGGAAGTTTAGAGCATATCGATTACATGTTTGTAAAGTCTATAACAAATTCAAATTTCTTTATTACAATTAAATGCCTCATGTGGGTGTAATAAAACCAGACATAAGTAGAAACTATTTCAGTCCTTATATTTATGTATAAGTAAGTGAGAAGCAGTCCATTAACTCCCACCATATATATGTCAGAGTCCGGTAGTATGAGGAACGCTGGCGCCATCTCTCTATGGTGTGGGAGAGTCATTAGTCGACCGCTCGGGCGGACTGTCCCTCGAGAACACATCCACCGTCAGCTCCACAGACTACTGCACATCGACATTATGTAAGTTTCGATGCAAGTTTTTTATCACATTACACTCAATTGCATTGAGATCTCAAGTAGAGATGAAACGGATGTTTGGTTACTATCCAGCTCGAATTTTAAATCCGGATAAGAAACAAGCAACCGGCCGAATAACGGATGTCAAATGAATATGATATGAAAGTTGAAAACACTATGTTAAACATAGAAAATCATTACTTTTTGATAACAACAAAAAAAAATACTCAAACTGCCCTAAGGATAAATTATGATTAAAGAATACCAATTTCTCTATGTTAAAGGGCAATAGACGGTTGCGTTTATATTCAAGGTCAACTTCCGAAAAAATCTTTCGCTATGTACACTGCTTTTATCGTTTTAAATAAAAAATGTGATCATTTCCAAAAAAAAATTCTTCTGCGTTAAAATGTTTTTAATTCCTGTCGTTGTTTAACACACGGTTTATTATAACCTCTTATTTGCAATCAATTTAAGAAAACAATTCGTGTAGCCAGTTACCATTCAACGAAATTATCAGCCGGATATTCGGTTATTCAGCACGACATCTATCCGTTTCATCTCTAGTCTCAAGTATATTTACTCTGGTGTTTCAATTAGTTAATTATACCTTCTTAATAAAATACACAATAACTCTGATCACCAACCTGTTCCAGGTCAACATCATCTCCAAGCTTCATGTTCTTAGTATGGATACGCAAGATCTCAAGACGTCCTGTGGCATCTGGGATGCCAATATCAATCTCACGGTCGAATCTCCCGAATCGACGTAAAGCCGCGTCGATTGAGTTCGGTCTATTGGTAGCTGCCATTACAATGACATGGGAGGACTTCTTCATACCTGTAGATTAAAAACACAATAAAATTGAAGGTATAGGCAATAACAGTGTACTTATGTTTTTACGCTGTGTAACAAAATTTTCCTTCGCCAATAAGTGCAGTGTGGTGGATTGGAAACAACAATCAAGAATATATGATTCCTGTCCAATATATGTCAGAGTCAAATAGTTTGCAGAACGCTAGCGCCATCTATCTATCAGCGCTGGACAGAGTCAATGTGTCACAAGCTGGCGTGCGTGCTCGAGTTTTTTGAGTGACGGCCCGCCGGTGCAGTCGGCTGTAGAAACTATCACGTTTCTAGCTATTATTGTAAATGTGTTTGTGTAAATTAATATCGCGAACATTAAGTGATTGGAGAGTATAATTTGAGTTAATTAAAAGTATTTTGATTGCACCAACAATACCCACAGACCCCCACAGTTTGGAAATTGACTTATGGAACCCACTAATGACCATGTCTCACGCTTTTACTCTACTATTCTCCGACATATATATTATTTTGCTTAGTTTATTTTTATTTATGTATTTTATACAACCATTTTAATAACCATAATATTCCTGTAATTTTTCTTAATGTAATATAATAAAATATTCTATCTCTTAGACTGACTTCTTAAACTTGACTCAAACGAATGTTACATAACCAACTGTAAATACTCAGTATCTTTCAATACCTACAAAATACACGTCCACAAGACGTCTAAACAAGTTATTACGGTAAAAAAGCTCTTACCATCCATGAGCGTCAGCAACTGAGACACAATACGACGTTCAACCTCTCCGTGCGTCTTTTCACGTTTAGGAGCGATGGCATCCAGCTCATCAATGAAGATGATGGCCGGCGAATTCTTGTCGGCCTCCTCGAAAGCCTTCCGTAAATTCGACTCTGACTCACCGGCCAGCTTCGACATAATTTCCGGGCCGTTGATGAGGAAGAAGAAAGCACCTATTCACACACAGAAATAAATTTATCAGTCATTAGTTTCTAAAGTAAACTACAGTACTAAAAAAAACATTTTAAAACTAAATAATGCAAATAAGACTATTTGCATTATTTACGCTCCATTATGTTAGTACAACTAAATGAAATGACAGTTTCTCACTTCACTAAAAAAAATAAACCAGCAAGGAAAGACAAAATTAAAAACGCCGTTAGCTGGTTTATTTTTTTAGTGAACTAATGTATTTTTTATTAAAAACTGTCGTTTCATTTAAATGTACTAATATGATAGAGCGTAAATAATGCTAATATAACTTGATTTTTTTTATGACTAGATCGATTTTTACCGTCCCATCGTCAAAAGTGTCATTAGTACTATCATCTGTCTTCGTTTTGAGATGCGGTCTCCTAACACCTCGCATATCAAATTAAAGAAATCTTATATCTAAAAAAATAATAACCTATGTACACAAAGTGCATTTTTATGCTATCACATACCTGTCTCATTAGCAACGGCTCGTGCAATGAGTGTCTTTCCTGTTCCCGGTGGCCCATACATGAGGATACCACGAGGTGGCTTCACACCAATAGCTTTGAAGAGGGAAGGATGCCTCAAAGGCAGCTCCACCATCTCCTTAATTTGAGCCAATTGTTTGCGACAACCACCAATGTCATCATAACCCACTGCATTGAGGGCCTCTTCCTCTTCCTGTTATAAAATCAAAGATTTTATTTCATACAAATTAACACTTGACGGTAATCACTTTGATGCTGAGTAAGTACAAATCGCTGCAGACAATAATTGCTCGAGTTGGACCAGGAAAAAGTAATAATAATAATGTTTATTAATTGGGCACAAACATAAATGACAAACATGAAGTGTCCTGCACCCTTAATCTAGTCTGTGTCTTCAAGGGTCTTTCCAGTAATACATTCTTTATAATTCTAAGTATATAACATAATTAAATTAACTAACACACAAACACAAACTTTTGGAAAGGCAATTACTTTTATCATTAAAATTTTATTTATAAGAAAAAGAGCAGCAGCAGCACTTCAGATTTCAAGGTTTCATTAACCTAAAATCTATTTCCGAAACTAGTATAAATTGAACCATACTTTTCACAATAAATTTTATTTTAATTTGTGATACAAAAAAATTAAAAGAAGAGATTACTTTAATTTCAATGAGAATCAAACTGGAAGGAAGAACTCTTCCCTTACTTCTTTTCCTTTATAAAAAACTTTGCCTAGCATATGACAGTATATAAGAATCAAAAATATAAAGGTGTCTGCTGGTTTTTACATAACAGTGAATAAAATTTCCGCCTATTCTTACCTTAGACTAAGAAAGATATCAGCTTCTAAATAGGATAGCAAGTGACTTTGTACACTTTAATAATTTATATAATCAAAGATTATCTTACATACAAACCAGTTATCAGACAATTTCCAGAATATGATAATACCAGAATAAAATATACTTGCACTTGGGGACTCACTTAAAAAGCATGTATTAAAGTTAAATATCTGTATAATTTATACAATAGATAACACATAAGGAGAGTGTACAGGTCAATATACAGATGCAATAAAAAAGGAGTACCGCAAGGAACTATATTAGGACCATTTCTCTTGTTACTTTACATTAATAATATTACATCAGAGCAACCAACCATCCTTTTTTTTTTCGTTAGGAAATCCTCATGGATACCCGCAACATCACGGGGTAGCGTTACGGGTTATGCCGGACTCTTACCGGCCAAAACCTGACGGAGACTTTCGCACGTCGTTCAACGGGGTCGTGGGAACTCTATCTCAGGGGACTCGTCCATGATCCCCGCCGACGCTGCCCATTTCTTCAGGCCCAATCTCTTCAATATATCGTCGTTAAGGTGACTACGGTCCCCGGTCACCGCGTGGGACTCTTCTCATCGGAGTAACAGACCCCGAATCTGTTACCCCAGATTCCCGTTAGGGAGGTATCCTGCGATCATGGGCCGCACGACGCCGTCCGATTCGTCTCCGGCGAATCATGGGTGCTAATGCATCCTCCTCTCTTTGACGTTCCGCCGCTTCCTTTTGTGACATGACTATATCACAGAAGGAAGCCATCGCCTGCCAACAGTCTCTGCTAGCCACCATTTTCCTTGTCACAGAAGACAAGGAAAGGTGGCCACCCACTACTTCCACAAGTGCTGCGCGAGGTACATCCCAACCTGGGCAGACCTCCAGCGTGTGTTGCGCTGTATCTACAGCACAACCGCACTCGTGGCATTCCTCGGTTTCTTCCCTCCTGGCGATCTTACACAGGTAACTCCCGAAGCAACCATGCCCCGTGAGGACCTGCGTAAGGTGGAACGTCAAGACGCCATGCTGTCGCTCAACCCACTGTCTCAAGATCGGCCTCAACGCGTCTATTGTAAAGCGCCACGCTGTCGGTTCTCTGAGCTGACTCCTCCATCTATCGAGCAAGGAGACTTGCGCAAATCTTTGCCACATCCTTTCTACTTCCAGCGAAGAGTGTAGCAACCAACCATCCTAGTAAATTATTTGCGGACGACACAACATATTTCAATGAAAAATAAAATTACATATGATAAAGAAACATATGACGCTTTAAAAACATTATAAAATGGTTAAAAGAATTACAAGTAAATTTGAGCAATAGGAAATTAATGCAATTCAGTAATTATACAACATTATTTGTCAATTCAATCAACTTGACTTAGAGCTCAAGTTTAAATGATTAATTCCTTAGCTTTCTTATTTTCTTACCAATCGTTCAAATTATACTATAGTATTTAAATAGATTTCCCTTTCACAAAGGTGTTAGTTTCTTGGAGTATTATCTCTAGAACATATTCTGTGGAGTTATTATTATAATTTTTAAAATTAACAGGCAATACTCACTTCACGTTTAATCGGATCTCCTTCACAGTGTATAACAGTATCAGGAGCAACGATACAGTATGGGGCTGGGTCTGTTTCAACCACCTTGAACTCCACAGCACGCATCCCACCTCGTACCATGAAGGTATCATCACGATGGATTGGCCTGTATGCTTCCATGAAGTATGGCTTTAAATATACTTCGAAGAGATTTCTAAAAAATAAATTGGTTGCTAGAAACCCCAATAAAAACTCAACAAGTCCCGCTCAATAATACTAATTATATGTGATTTTGCAGTGATTGAAATTCTTTGGCTTCATGGTGATTTCAAAGTATATATATAGAATATCTCGAACAATACCCTGTATGTGTTGCAACAGAGTAATTGATACAATGTTTTATGAAACTGAAACTTTTTTAGGGGTGTAAGAGTAAATTTTTTTAGTAGGTTGTGTCGCGAAGATCTGCAGCGTTTTTTACGGTGAATCGTTTGAAGATTACGTAGTTTAAATATTTACAAATAACATGTGCCATTTTAATTTGCCACTCATCATTTAGTTATTTAATATACTATTTTTCATAAGAAAGAAGATATTCCATCAATTCTCTTTTCAAAATTTTAAATAAAAAAACCAAAATTTAATTAATAATTTCTAATATTGACAATATATGTGGAAAAGTGCGAGGTGATCTATTTGATTCTTATTTAACTTAGTTCACAACAGAACCCACCTTATCTTTAAATTCATCTAAAAACTATATTATATCCTAAACTGATTGTGCAAAATTAATAGAAAATATCATAAACATCGATTAAATGGTTTCAGCTTAAAGACCAACAGGAATTCTTTAATAAACATATATAAACCATTTTCAATAATGTTATAATAAATTAAAATAGAGCAGTGAAACGTTGAGTTTAACTGTCTCGCTACCTTAGCAGTCGAGAGCTAGATTATACTCGAAGCGTTACATAGCAGAGCGTGACGGCTCAATCTCATTAAATACCTACAAAAATGAAACAAGATTGCACTTCAAAAATTAATTATATCTCACTTCAGCGTTGCTTAATCTTAGGTATTACAGGTAGATTATTTCTGATTTTTAATGAATATTTAGACGAAAAACCAGTGAAGTTAAAATTGATTGATTTTTATACTTTACTTTCACGTCAACTATTTCAACAATGGTGTATTTATGAATAAAATTCTAAACTTCTCATCTGATAATATTAAATAGTTTACAATAGGCACAGATGACTTGATCTTTAATTGTTACAACTAGAGATGAAACTGATAGATGTTGTGACGGATACCGAATATCCGACCAACCTTGAAGCCGAATAGCCGAATATTCGGCCAAACTTAGTTGAATGGCGACTCGTTACACTAATGAGCACTTTATTGTTTCTTAAATTGATTGCAAATAAGAGGTTATAAAAAAACTTATGTTAAATAACAAGAATAGAAAATTAAAAAAACAAATAAAATGACTACAAACTCAAACGAATTTGTTGTAATTTTATTACTTTATTTTATTTTCAATAATTCTTAAAATATCAAAGAAAAATGTCTGATAAAAATAGATCACATTTCTTGTAATAAAAGAATTATTGATATAAAACGTGACGACAAAGTTTAGGGAGTGTCTAAAACTCATTTCCTATGGAAAGATTTCTTTTTTTCTGTTAAATAATGTTTTAAATATTCATGTCATATTTCTTTCAAATCCGGTATACGGCCGGATACTTGTTTTTCTTATTCGACCGGATTTAAAATTTGGGCCGGATAGTAACCGAATATCTGTTTCATCTCTAGTTACAACTGATAAGATATCGTAATTACTGCAAGTACAAAACGTTTTCAAAGCGCTATAATGGGCAATATAGTTATAGGAATATATATATATATATATATATAAGTTAGTCTTATTATCAGATAACAAAACATTTGTGATCCTGCTAACGAAGCCGGTTAAAGTTTTCAACGGGTTGAAAGGTTTTGAAGGTTTCCAAGGTCTAAAAAACACTACTTACCCTGTTAAACCTTCAACGGAGTCATCAATAGGCAGAATGTGCACTCGTTTGCCATACTTGACAGACGGACATGGTGCAATGGACACCACGTCCGAGAGGCGTACACGTAGATTATTTCGTACCACACGGTTCATACGAATCTTCTCATCGGGACAGTTGTCATCGGATAAAACGATACAAACAGTTTCTTTGCGACGCTTGCCCTTCAAAAGGACTGTGTCCCCTCGGAATAACTGTAACTGCTCCATTTTGCCCTATTCAAACAAAAGATATCCTCAATAACGTACTAGAGGGCTAGACAGGCCCCACAAAGTCCAGGGGTAGCGTCGGACTTTGCCTTCGTAATATAAATAACCCAGATTCCAGGAACGCAAAGAGCAACTTATTTGAAAAAATCACAGGGGAATTCCCAACAAGTATAGAACATCTTTGTTTGAAACTTGCGGGGAAGTCCCCTGTATGCTTAGGCAGGTTTATAAATATAATTCGGAGTACGCCGAAATATGTTTATAAACAACGAATACGGTGTCAATTGATTTGAAATAGGTTACTTGGGGTCCTATTTTATTTTTTGCTCCACAGTCCACGGTCTTGGGTTATCTATCTACAGCACTGATTATTTTTAAAGTAACCTTCCTCATGCAAATTTTACAAAAACACATACATTTTTAACATTTTAACACGGCCCCACTCACATACATACTTTAACGATATATATAATCATCGCAACAGAGTAAGCTAAGTTAGCACTAAAATATATTAAATATGGCGATAATATAATAATTATAAAGAATATCCTGGCCTCAACTTTATTTGCATACAGAAAACCAAAGGTAAACATATTGTTGTTCTCTGTTGTTTATCTAAATATAAACTGTTATTTATTTATTTTTACTAATATTAAAGTAAAATTTAAATGAGAGCATTTCCCTTAGCTGTATTTATTACCTGGACCAAATCCAGGACATTTTAAATAACGGCCAGGTCAAGAGTACTCTAAACCGACAAACTTGTATGTAGGGTTTAATGAGAGTGAAAGAAACGAGGGAGATATGCAAGGATCGTGGCAAGTGGAAGGATGTTGTCTCTGCCTACCCCCATGGGAACGAGGCGTGATGCTATGTATGTATGTATTTATTAACAGAAATATCTTTTAATAATATTTTTTCAATGTTTTGCAAGTACAGACGAAAAACCAGTGTTTTTTAAATTGGTATTCATATTGGATATTATAATACTTGATTTTAATGCCATAATTTACAAGATGCCTTATAGATACTTCCATTTTAATGCGCAGTGTTATCTATTGAAATTTTGGGGTTTTTCTGATCATTGGATGGTATATAATAACAAACAATAAAGAAAATATAAACATTGGCAATGCAAGCAATGTTATATTCTTTCTAACATTGTTTGTACATATTCACTTGAAACAGTTTACTAGTAAGAAGTTTTCTGATAAATTAATCATTGATGTGACATGAAACATATTGAAACTGTTTTATATGGTAAACTATACTCTTAAAAACTCAGATAATCAAGAATAATGAAGACTTGAAAAGTAGTTATGTGATGGTTTACTATATGGTATTTATTGTTTCAATATGTGTTTCTTCTTTTTATGTGGTAAATAAATAGATGAAATACTGTGGAACTCAACATGCCAGATGTCAAAACCTAACAGAAGACTAATTTAAATTATAAATCATGTATTAATTACAACAATGTGTTTTATGAGTTTTAAAATCAGATTTCAAGAGACCTGATAAAGAGATATTCTCACAATTTGAGAGTATTCAGGAAGATAACATTTTCTTATCTACTTATCTATGTTATAAAGACTTAACTAGTTCTTAGACTGTTTCTCTACTAGCCTTAATTTAGACAAAGTGGAAAATCACCATAGACCACCTCATCGGGACAATGGTGGTAGTATCAATAGTACCAACTTTGCTAGTAGAAGATTTTGGTTCAATTACTAGTTGGGAATATTCAGAAAATTACATTTTCTAATCTGTCTGAGTTTGGACTAGTGAGAGAGATCCAATGGGTGTTCAGTCAAGCACTAACCTGTCAGCAATAAAAAAAAGAGATCATGTTAAGCCACTGACAGATTCTTACTATTATCCTATCCTTTTCCACAGTAAGAGTGAACGGATAGAGGGGCAAATGTATTTAGAGCATACAATGCAACACTATTATATCTCCCGAGCAAAGGGCTAATCTCTATAATAGATTTGTTGACTAGATTGGTTTATATATATACATACATACTTATATAGCATCACACCTCATTCCCATCTATTAAACGAGAAATAGAAAAATTTCTGAAAAAAAGCCTGACTTTACCCATTTTGGATGTTACATACATAGCATCACGCCTCATTCCCATAGGGGTAGGCAGAGACAACATCCTTCCACTTGCCACGACCCTTGAATATCTCCTTCGCTTCTTTCATTCTCATTGAACCTTTCATACAAGTTCATCGGTTTAGAGCACTCTTGACCTGGCTGTTACTTAAAACATCCTGGATTTGGTCCAGAAACGTTCACCTTGGTCTTCCCCTTCCAACTTTCGCATTCACTCTTGACTCATAAATCCTTTTTATCAATCTCCTTTCGTTCATTCTCTCTACATGCCCAAATCATCTAAGCATACCTTTCTCAATTTTAGTCACCTATGTCTTCTTTTATACCACAACGTTCTCTTATCACACTGTTTCTTCAATATATTATATGAATATATGGATACACCAAGTTAATTTGAAGAAAACATATTGTAACAAAACATTGTAAATTTTATTTATTTATATGGTAAAATAAATAGATGATTAATTGTGAAGATATAACAGCAGTAACAGCCTAGCTGTAGTGTGTCTCAACCGGAAAAGTACTAGATTCTCTTGGCATACAATCATGAGTTAGCAACATGAAATGGGTGTGTTTTATTGAGAGTGAAATAGATCTGGAAGCCAAATAGGTTGAAGTGAGAAAAAGTCGGCAAACATTTTAGAATGTTTACCAAAAATGTATTAGCAGATTGACTCATCTATATGTAATGGAATTCACTTAACATCAGTTGAACCATAAGCTCATTTGCTAGTGTTTATTCATATAAAAAAGAGACTAGTAGAAGTTCAATGACTTGCTATATGTACTTTGTACTTGTGTTTAATGTAAAACTGGCTGTTTTTATAATAATAAACTTTCTTTATATATAACAAAAGAAACTACAAGACATCTCAATAATTAATCATATTCAACCCATTTCATTATGTATTTCTAAATACTTTATTCATGTAGGCTTTTACAGCACCTTGGAATCATTGAATAAATTTTACACATTATTTCCAATTTAAGACTAATGATATTAAATTGTTTAAAGTATATTCTAGAAAGAAACATGTTAATAAAAAATATATGGCAATATTTTTTTTAAATAACTAGTAACTATATTTTAACTACAGCAATTCAAAACATCTTTTCCAATTGCTGTTTCCAATGTGTCTCTTTTCATAACTTCTGAAGGTTCTTTTCATAACTTTTTTTTTTACTTTATTACTTATTTACATTGTTTAAACATTCTGTAATGATTTGTACTTATGTTAGTTATTGTGTAAGTGAGTTCTGGAGGGCAATTGCCTCCTTCTACAAGTCAATCATTTTGCAGAAGTAGATACTAAGCAGGGAAAGGGAGGACACCATAGATTCCTCTGCTCGCCGACGAAGAAGGCCTGGAAGACGGGGAAGGTTTTTTCCCACCTTCCTTTATTTCAAATTTGACACAGTTGTGAACGCAAATTAATCTGGGGTGCCAGAGTGGAATGTTTTCTCTGAGCCTATGGCCCCTCACTAAAGCATCAAGAGGGATTCGCTGGGTTTTAGTGGGTATTCTAGTTTTGTCTAGCAAGTCCCACACTCCCAACCGATGACTGTTTGGTTGGGGTGCATAAATGCATTTCCCAGCGTCAAAAAAAATAAATTGTGTAAGTGGATTAATATTTAGTTTACACTTGTGTGCTATGCCTGCCAATGTGCAGTGGAACAGTAGGGTTGGGCTATGCTCTAAACACCCTCTCTCCTACAAGTGAGGAGGTCTGTGCCCAGTAGTAGACACTTGGACAATCTCTTATAAAGCTTTATTTAATACTTAATAGATGTTTTGATTGAGGGGTTAAACTAACAAAATAGTAACTAATGAAATGTTTTACAATATTATGCATGGTTATGAAATTTTTCATAACTAATATAGAATATTACTCAGCATGATATATACAATAGTGATATACGAGCTTTGCAACAAAGTTACTAAAGTCTGTGTCTAATACTCTATAGTCTTACAGGTGTCATTGTACAAGTACTTCTTAGCTAGCTGAGGTCCTGGAAATCCAAGCAAGACAATTCTAATGTATTCTCCAATTTGTGTAAGGTATGTGTAAGGATGGGTTAGACATAGTCACTTACAACTCATCCAGAAAATATGTACCACAAAGGTAAAAACTATGGTGCTGTGTAAAAACAGTTAAAAGGTCATTTACCTTTTTCTAGGTTAACACACTCAGGCAACACAAAACAATATATGTATAGTTTTTGTATAAATGTTTATATATTATTATTAAATATGTATTTATTTTTAACTGATAATTATGTATCTATTTATTGTATATTGCTGTATCGTATATTCCACCACACTCTATGTCTTTTGTTTCAACAATCTAACCCCAAGGTTACTTGGAACGAACTGCTAAACAATGATAAGGCTGCTGTTGTGCTGTACAGTTGAGTTTTTTCTTAGGGTGCACAATAATTGTTTTCTCTCTCTCTAGATAAGAAAATGATCTGCCACAAGAGCAGTTATTTTTTGACAAGTTCGCATTTAACTGTGATTGCACCTGATACCTGATCATGAATGACTATACAGCGTTATATTCGAATTAGACAGTAGAATTTCCTAAATTGGTCAGGATAATATAGCGACAAAAAGATTGGACTAACCTGTGACAATGCAACAACAGAATTGTCATCGCTAACAGCCTCCTCGACGATGAGACGGTTGGGCCTGTCCTTACGTCTCAGGATCGCAGTGGAAAGATCATCGGGGCTACACAGAATACAGTATTTATAAACTAAAACGCCCATCTTACATCAGAAACGTTAAACGGTTTGTTGTCCATTGTGTACCAAATTCAAAGGCTTCATTAGGTATCTTTTTCATTGACGTATAGCATTCATTTTAATAACGTGAAGAGATTACAGTCTACTATGATAAACTAATATATTTATATATCATTTTCTATATTTAGAGGTAAATGAGTTTCTAATGTAATATGTATAAGTCAAAATGCACTTATATACGGGGACAGGGAACCAGTTAAATCGCACTTAATGAAACCACTAATAAGTTTCTCTTTATATTATTGTCTTTATTATAGTTAAATCGTTAGATTGAATGGTATTCATTGTAAAATTAACATTAAAACCGTTCCGCACTGTAATGATAGACATGATGACAAGCCAATTTTCGAATATCGTTTTCCATGATATTACATTTCTTAAAAATCCCATATAACACTTGCGTAGAAAGAAATTTCAATTTAAAAACTCTCACCTCTTATTATCTGCCATTTTGATCACTAAATATAGTTAAATTTTCTTAAGTTTATAAATTATTTGTAACGCCGAATGTATAATCACTCTTTCCTATTCATGAGTCCGCTGTGCGTGACGTTGCCGTATTTCATTTGTTCTATATCGATAACGCCAATGTTGCCAGTATTTAATATTGTCTATGGTAATAAACTTTCGATTCATTTACACATAAGTAAAATTCTATTTTATGAATACTTTAAAATAAAATATTTTCACGTGAATACATCTTTAAAATCACATTCATAGCAAGCTAACCAAAATAAATAAAACTTTCATAAAGCGCAATTCACACGTGGTAGAAGTGAAACCTTAAAAAATTTTTGATTCACGATAATGAGACGAATGTAAAATTGTAGGTTTTAGTAATGATTTAATTATAACTCCCTCTATGCCTTGGTAAACTCGAATGAAGAGGGCACGAAGCAGAGAACAAAGAGAACCGCGAACATAATAATCACAGTATAAAGCTTCCTTATCTCTTTTTACTGTCGTTTTTTCGTTTTATCGACTTTTAAATCACAACATTGCTAAAGACGTTTTCGAATGATAATAAAATCGGGATATACAGTTTGGTGTTTGTTGTAGCTACATATATATAACCTTCATCTGATATTCAATTAAACTACTGGATAGCTAAAGGATCAAACAATTTATTATGGTGTATGGACTGCAACACGTCGCGCGCGGCAGAGAGGAAAACCTTGCCATTTTGGAGCTTTGCGAGACATATTTACGTTCAACATAGTCAATTTTTTTATCTTACCTTTTTGTTTTTTTTTTTTACACATAATAATTAACCGATCCAAAACTTTAGTTATTCGACATTAAGTGAAATATTTGTAAAAATATAACCCAATCTGTACTACAGCTTTAGACTAAATATATACATCTATGGTTGTAATTGTATTAGTACTTCTTTAAGCATTTCGATAACGAGTTCGAGTTAACATATCAGATGAATTGCATTACTTATAAATTATTATCAAACTATATGAATGACAGGTAGGCATGATATATACAAATATTTTATTTAAAATGATGTCTTTGGATATTGTAAAACAAAGTCCTTCGTCGCATCTGTCTGTCTGTTTGCAATAACTCACAAACGTCTCTGTTTTTTTTTAATGTGCTTAATTAAAATTGTTATTTCGTTTTGTAAATTAGCGCTTTGACATTATTTTATAATGCTATGTACGATAAAGCGGTGAATTCATAATTTGTAAATTGGTCTGATATAGTTTTTTAAATAGCAAATTTAGAAAACTAGATCAGCTATAACAAAAACTAGCTGGGGTTCGCGGCGATAATCTTATAATTCTGTGTTTAATGGGGCTTTTTAATTTTGCCAGTATAAGTCATGTCCAATCAGTCCATCAGACAGAGAGATAGACAAAAAATGTGACTTTTTCATGTAAGCAGAATACTTTCATATACAATTAGACAAAAAAAACTGTGCAATGAAAACAACTCTTGAATATTTCTTCTCGCAACAGTAATACATAAATATCTCATATAACTAATTAAATCCCCGATGTCTATTTTATCTGTTCGTCATTCTGACAACCGATCACAGAGTCCGTCGACCTAATTTTGTCCCACAGACTAAGTACAAAATTATGACATCTATCCATTTGAAATAACAAACATTACAATTTTATTTCTCTGTATGTATAGAAAGTTTTTAAACATATAAAAAGAAATAAAACATATTTGTATTGTTCTTCAATTTATTAATCACCCCAATCGTGTTTAAATTCTTTAATAGCGTTTTTTAGTTTCTTTTGCAGTTCCCGACGATCGGGGGTACTTAGTCTGAGAATACTCTTTATAACGACATCATTAAGAAGTTTATTAGTCTCTTCATCTATATATAACTTATCATCCGTACCATAATTCTTTAATTCATAAATATAATCTTCAAATCTAATATGTTCTTGTAGAGTAAAAACATTATTCATTGCTTCTAAAAAATCTATACGATGTTGCCGTTTTTTATCAATCTCCTGTTTGTAAAATATAAGTTCGTTCTTTAAATCATCTCTATACATTCGTGATAGGTATTTAAGATGTTTAGCCAGATTTTTTGCGTGTCTATAATCTAATTCAATAACATGTTTGCTAAGAATTCTACAATACTTCGGTAATTTTTTTTCAGGAAACGATGTTGTGAGCAATTCTAATAGATTTCGAAGAAATCTCACGAATATCCCTTCTGTTCTTAGGTTACTTTTTTTCATACGAGGCAGGAATAGTAAAGGTTCGTTAGGTCTCTTTGCATCTTCTATTCCTATAACACTAATATTATAACTGAATTCCACTGTTCCAAGAAGTATTATAATGGTGTATTTTAAATATGGAAACATTTTATTAGTATACGTATTTTGTTTAATTAATATTGCTATTTTTAATTTCACGCTTGAAACTTTTATTACGTCCCAGTGTTGATTGGAAACTATCGTAAATGTTAATTTAACTAGGCCATTCACGCAGCTTTGTATCACTATTTAAAATGGAGTTGGGAGTAGAAAGATGAATAATACGTTACAATAAATATATAAAAATAAACTACTCTATGGGAAAAAAGAAAGATTGATAGTCTGTGGTCGTTTTTTTAGTCAATCTCGTTACACAGAAAGGCAGACGTAACATTAAATTTATTTAAATAAATTGAATTTCTTGTTACGTTCGCTTTTCTTTAATTTACATATATTATTTAAATTATGTATCGTATTTAATTTCGTATTAATAGTATAGGATAGTTTTTTATATATTTATTGATGTTTTTACAAACCATTTACTCAGATAGTAGACCACATTGGTTTTAGATAAAATTTGTATAAGATTCAAATTAGTAATAGATAGTAATACAAAATGGGGAAAAAATATATTGTTAATAGTAGTAGTAATAAACATGACATTACTCATTGATTAGCGAACGTTTGCCAGCCGCATTCTTTTTACTCGTATATATAAAGCTGAACTTGCATAGTTGGAACGTCTCTGACTGTTCGCGTCGAGGGCACTCTATCCTCAGCGTGCCCTCTCAGAGTAAGAGTCGATACTCTCAACACTCCTATACACTCTGTGCACCTGTGACTTTCCAAGCACAGAACGTGTACACTTTGTCCAATTCGCGGACGACACCGCTCGCTTCACTACCTCACGTGATACCACTCTCATCACCTCGAGAGTCCAGAAAGCGGGCATACGCATTGTCGAATGGTTCCGCAAATGGAGAATCGAGGTGAACACTGAGAAAAACGTAGCAGTGCTTTTCATACGAGTAAAAACAATCTGGAATCAAAAACTGCCATACATTAAGTTTTACGATATGGATATTCCATGGCGTAAAGAATCCAAATATCTGGGAGTAACCCTAGACAAGACACTTTAGCAAGCATATTCGCGAAGTACGTGGCAGAACAGATCTGCAAGAAGAGTAAAATGTTACTGCGTCACAAAGGGACACTTTATAAAACTTGCATCCACCCTATAAGTAGACTGGCCCATCTGCAGACGCTCTAAAACAAATTTGAGGATGGCAACAGGATGCCTCTGGGACGTCCGAAACATCGATTTCCATAGAGACTTAGGGTTTGTAGACAAGTTACTTTTGAAGATTGCTAACGCTCAAAAAATGTATGGGAATGACGTTTAGTTTTTAGATTAGAAACGTCATTCCCATATATTTTTTTAGCGCTAGCAATCTTCGAAAGTAACTTGTCTAGAGGCCTAGAACTCCCCTCGATTCGAGAGATTTGATAACAATTGACAAACTACTCTATCAGGTAATGTCAGTCACGAATACAATCGTTACACAGCCACTCCGCCAGTGGAGTCGAGGTCCCTAGTTTCTGACGTCACCTAGGCGTAGACTCCACCCATGTTCTCGGGGACGCTCTTAAACAGATCAAACCAAATATGTGATTTAATGATAACGATGTTCCAAATCCGAGGCCCGCTCTAGCAGAAGACGCACTGGGAGCAGCGTTCCCATGAGAGCTTGCTCTCCTAAGGGCTCACACTCGAAAAGTTGCGACCTCCCTTAGAGCTCGTCTTCCTCTCCGGTTACGCTGTAAAAGCCCGTAGGGCTAACAGTTAAAGACACTCCGAACAAAAAGAAAACAAAAAGAGCTACTCCCGAAAACGAAAAGAGACAATAGTACCTACTAATAACACCTTTCGCTTAATTTATGTTTTACGTTTCATGAACACGTAAACTGGCAGCAGTCGCATGCGTTCGTTGACCCGAGCGTCAGCTGAGTGTGTTACATTGTTGTTTTTTTTAGTAATATATTTTTTATGAAACTTTCGTTTTATTTAGTTGTACTAATGGAGCGTAAATAATGCTAATAAAACTTTGTAAAAATATTATTTTTAAAAATAAGAATCAATTTTTTCCGTACCACCCTCAAATGTATCATTAATACTATCATTTATCTTCGTTTTCGGGAGCGGTCTCCTAACACCTTGTATAATAGTGAACCAGTATAGTTTGAACAGTTGTGGGCCAGGAAGAAGTTCCTAATATTCTAATTGACAAATAAAACACATATTGTAGTTTTCAGACTTATATTCTATTAAGGCGTCTACAAATTTCAATTCAATATCTTGTTTAACAAAGTCATCTTGTTCTCTTATTGTATAGAATACGGTCTTTTTAAAAATATCTCTAGTGGATTTACTTATACGACGTTTTTCTTTACGACCGTATCGTTTTAGACGATAAATATAAACGTCCATTTTTATATCGTGTCTTGTTGTATAAAGACTATTTAATGCTTTAAAAAGTTCTACTCTTTTCGGTTTTGCATCGTTTATCATTTGACAAAACTGTTCAATTTTCGGTTTTATAAGTTTACTTGTGTAAATTGATAGTTTATTAAGAATTTTCGCGAGTTTCTTTATCGTTCGTTTCATTAGGAATCCAGTCCCTAAACCCTTGAGGCTTCGACTTAATATTTTCAAATATATCGGAATCCGGGATTTTGAGAAATCTTCTAGTATCACTTCGCAGATATTTGCAACGAAGTAATAAAATGGCCCTGCCATTATAGGTCTTGGAGTTGTTGTATTTGGTAAAATAGGTGATTTTAAAAATTGACTTCCATCAACCTCTTCTGAGGCAGTTAGGTCATAACTTTCTTCCTTAGGGATAACATTTTCTCGACTTCCTTTTGCCATCGCAAATAAGATACCAAAAACTATAATATTTCCAATCATTTTACTATTTACGTTATTATAACCATCTTCTCTTACTTAGTTTTCACTTCCTACGTGATTCAAAATGAGCCTACAATGAACATACCTACCTTTTAACCTATACTTTATTTGGCATTACACGTTAATTTAATTTGATAAGTTTAGTTTTCTCCGTACATTCCAATTTCCGGCATAGATTCGTGTGAATTGCATTAACTGAAATAATTGTAAAATTTTGAAGTGAAACCTTTTTAGGCGCATGATGGTAAAACTTTTAAGGATGAAACGCGTAATTAGGGTCGTTTGAAGGTTAAGTTGTTTTAATATTTACAAATAACATGAGGCATTTTAATTCGCCAAATTTTAATATACTATTTTTCAAAAAATATAAAATAAAAATATTTCATAAATTCTCTTTTCTAAATTTTAAATTCAAAAACAAAATTGAATTAATAATTTCTAATATTGACGAAAAACACGTGGCATTTTCATGTTGACATGTTAGCGCTTGACTGTGATCACACCTGATAGTAAGTGATGATACAATTTAAGGTGGAGGCGCACTATACAGGTAAGAGGCAATTTACCTCTTATGGTTTCTACACAGCATTGTGCTGGATCTCTTTGGATATATATATTTTAACGTCTATCTCCTGAGAACTTTCTGGAAACTATTAGGAGACCCCAGAATAGATCCCCGGTAGGGCGAATATAGGAAATTGCATGTTATAATTTGTCTGAGTCTGATCTGGTGGGAGGTTTCGGCCGTGGCCAGTTACAACCAAAGACCTACCGCCAAGCTAGGATTTGTGTTCTGGTACGATGCTGTGTCGAAACCATAAGAGGTACCATCACTTACCATCTTTTGAGATTAACGTAGCCTACCGAATTGCAAAGCTGAAGTGGCAACGGGTAGGGCACATAGTTCGGAGAACCGATGGACATTGGGGCCCGAAGGTGCTAGAGTGGCGGCCTCGTACCGGAAAACGCAACGTCGGCAGACCCCTCACCAGGTGGACTGATGACATTAGGCGGGTCGCTGGCGGCCGCTTTATAGAAGCGGCGCAAGATCGGTCTAATTGGAATTCATTACGAGAGACCTTTGTCCAGCAGTGGACGTCCATCGGTTGAGAGGATGACGACGATGAGAGATTACAGTCAAGCGCTAAACTTTCAGCAATATAAAAGTAAGAAGAACTGTGTCCTGAAATAGTATATTAACACGCTGCTACTTTATAAACATTTATATTATTTCCAAAAGCTGTTATTTGTTGTGACAAATATTGAATTTATTTATGGGTATTCATTTTATAAACACCAGGTATTGTATTTGCTGGATGTTTTATATTAAACTACCTATTTTATTAAAGCTTGTAAAGTATTAAACCTAAATATTATTAAAAATAAGTAAAAGTATTAAAGAAATATTTACCTTCCAAATGACTAATATTGCGAACGTAGCGAGTAGCGTATGACCTGATGATATTAGGATGCTTCCAAACAACATAGCATCAAATGTTGCCAGCATCCATTCTTCGCCCCACCTGAAAATGTTTTGATCAAATGAAATACTTATTGCCCTAATGGTTAACTGCTTGATTGGTTTAGTGGTCAACTGAGTCATTGGTCGAGTGGTTAACTGCCTGATTGGTCTAGTGTCCAAAAGCCTCATTGGTCTAGTGGGTAATTGCCTCATTGCTCTAGTGGTCAGTTGCCTCATTGGTGCAGTGGTCAACAGCCTCATTGGTCTAGTGATCAACTGTCTCTTTGATCTAGCGGATGACTGCCTCATTGGTCCAGTGGTCTACAGCCTAATACATCTATTAGTGCCTCATTAGTTTAGTGTTCAACTGCCTCAGTGGTCTAATGGTCAACAGCCTGATTGATTTAGTGTTCAACTGCCTCATTGATCTAGCGGGCAAGTGCCTCATTGGTGTAGTGGTCAACAGCCTTCATTGGTCTAGTGGTCAACTGCCTAATTGATCTAGCGAGCAAGTGCCTCATTGGTGTAGTAGTCAACAGCCTTCATTGGTCTAGTGGTCGACTGCCTCATTGATCTAGCGGGCAACTGCCTCATTGGTCTAGTGTTCAGCTGAGTGTGAATTAAAAAATCGCTATTGAGTTTTCTGTTAAGAAATTCAAAATGTTTGCCCAAAGCTGGAAAGTTGGCGATGCACTCCACTCCCCTGCCTCGGAGAGCAGGTTAAGTCGTCGGTCCTGCGCCTGATCTCTTGCTGGTCGTGTCAGATTGCCGTCAATATGATATCCCAACATGAGAGTGAAGGAATAGAGAGTGCACTTGTGCACTATTCATAAAAATCCTCTCTATGATCGAGGAGGCTTGTGCCTAACAGTGGGACGTTAATGGCTTGTTACTAACTTACCTTACTATTACGAGTATAGAAGCATCGTTTTAATTTTACTCACCATGTCATATTCAAACACGAAGACGTCCTGTTATTCGCATCGTATAAAAGAATACTTGTTGTGCCTCCTTCTCTGGCAATGAATTCTACATCAAATAATCTTTCCAACACTGTCCTCTCACTGGCTATCCAGTTCAAACCGTCTAGTGCCTTAAATTAGCAACAAAAGTTGTCATTATTTGTATCTTTTATATAATAAATTTTTAAATAATTTGTGCGTCTGTTTCTTTATAAACACCGCCTACCCTCTTTCTTTTTTATTTGACGGTATCCCTAACTATAGTTTAGTTTAAGCTATTGTATTTTTCTTTTGTATTCAATGCCTTAGAATTCACTATATTTGCAACTAGCAATGCCCAGCGGTTTCACCCAGGTAGATACCGATCTCGTGGCAGTTGACATATTAAATTCGTTATATCTTTTGAATGGAATGTCCGATTTTAATAATTTAAATAGTATTTTATAGCTATTGAAACGGTCTTTAATAGGAAAGTGTAACATTAATACGGAGGTATGGATAATATGGTGTGATTATTGTCAACACTTTTATTAACTTTTAAAATGTAAAAAAGTAGTTATAGTGGCATAACTATAGTAGTTGTACGTATGGTATCGCAGACTTTTTTGTAGATATTAATACGTTCTATAATATTGTAGAACATTTTTTTGTTCTATCATCAATATTTTTCGCAAAGCACACGATAACAGATTTTTTGCGACCAATTTTTTCAGACCCTTGGTTGTATTAATGCATTTAAAATGCAAAAAAAAAACAGGAAACTCTAATAGTTTCCTGTTTTTTTTTTTAGAAAGTAATATAGCCTATGAAAATGTAACAAATGTTTCCTCTTTATTTGTATTAGTTAAGATTAAAAAAGAAAGAACACATACACTTCAACTGGACTTACTCTCTCAAAAAATGCAGCTAAAAATTGAGATAAAAGTTCAAAGTTTGTTTCAGTTCCAATGATATCGCCTGAAATAAATTTAATTACTTGATTAAATAAATTGTAAAAGACTGAATCACTTTTAAAATTGAATCTTTAATAACTTTGGATTGAAATTGGTGTATATTCATGACTTTTTAAACATGTAAATTTAGGAATTAAACATGTAAATTCATGATCATTTAAACATGTATATTCATGACTTTTTAAACATGTCAATTCATGACTTTTAAACATGTACATTCATGATCATTTAAACATGTATATTTATGACTTTTTAAACATGTACTTACCGGGTGCTGTGAGTTTTTTGTAAACAGTCCTGAAATAACATAATAATAACAGTAAAAATTGAATATATATTATCCTTATAAATTGTTTTATAAGTTAAAAATTTCAAATAATACCTTAGTTGTTGCGAACATATAACGCGACAATTTGAGAGAGGATGTATCATGGACCTTAAGTCCATTGAGTCCTCTTTACTGGAAAGGAAAACCGTAATAATAACATAGTTGATCTTTCAAACAATACATTTATTATATATCTGACGTAATTAGTTACAGGTGACAATAATCCACTAAACTACCTTCACAATTAAACAATGTTCAGTATGTTGCCGGTAATCAACTAAATGACTTTTAAATATAATTTTAAGAGGCAGGACACTATAAAATGTGTGGAGCCTCTTATATTACATTATATTCAAGTTTACTACAAATATATAAGTAATAATAGTACGCATTTTTACCAGTGACAAAAGTCGAAAATAAGTTTCAAATTATTATTTTTAATACTTGGGGCACAAATAATATTCTGAAACATTAACAGGTCTTTCCATTACAAACTTACCGCCCATTTATGTAATGTGCATAGTTCTCCTCTTCAAACAGTAATAATGACAATTCAAGGTCCTTACAAACTTTGATTAATCTCATCGAATCAGTTTCATTGAATTGATCAATCAATATACGGATAATAACAAGGACCAAGTAGGAGCACCACCAAACAACAGACGCTGTAACCCATTTGTAACCCACGCTTTTTGGTATAAAGGTATAATCTGGTAAAAGCTGTAAATTTAAAGAAAGGCTTCATTAAAAAAAACATGTAGAGACGCACGTATGCATTCACGCAAAACACACCTGCACGCTAAAACGAAACACGCACACACACGCACGTATGCAGGCATACAAATATACATACGCACAAACAGGCACGAGCGTAAAAATACAACCGCACTTTGACTTGGACTTCAATGAACATTAAAAAAAACAATTGTCAAAATTGACCCAGGCGTTGTTGAGTTATACCCTTACCAACACATTTTGTGATTCATTTTTATATTAAATAAATACTAAACAAAACACAATGGATTAAATGACACACAGAATCTTTTTTTGTTTTACATAACCTATGAAAGATGAATAGTTTTTAAACAAAAGATTACATAAATGAATACCATATTTACATAACCTAGAAATTAATTAACAAAACCGTTGCTATAGACAACAGTCTAATAATTCATGCCACAACCTAGTTGATGCGTAGGTGGATGCGTGGGAGTGCGTGGGTGGATGCGTGGGAGTGCGTGGGTGGATGCGTGGGAGTGCGTGGGTGGATGCGTGGGAGTGCGTGGGTGGATGTGTGAGATTGCGTGGTTGAGTGCATAGGAGGGTATGTGAAAACGCGTTTATAAACATTGAAGTGACGTTAGACATTTTGCCGGTCTTTGTGCGCAGCAGAAACAAATGACTTTCCACATAAATTTGAAAAAACATGGTAAAGGGTTGATGGAATTCAAAAAATGAATAGCCTAAAACCTTCTATAATTAATTCCGCGTCGAATGGTCATAGTCTCATGCCGATCGGTCTAATAGTTTTCAAGTTTATCGATTACAAAAAAAAAGTTGCTTATATATATGTAGATTATTGTTATTACTGACATGTAAGACAAGTAATGTAGCCGTAAGAGTGTAAGCAGGTGAAACTCTTCGTTTCGTCTGTATTGACATCCACTGCTTGGCTAACATATCCGATCTCCAATTGCTAGATTTGTTCTTTAATGACGTTTCTAAAACAAAAATAATTATTATAAGATAAAACAGAGAGTTTAATAAATCGTAAAATTTATTTATCTTGCGGCCAGCTGACTCTGCAAACTTCATGGCGCATCAGAATCAATAGATAAAAAAGCTGAATAATAAATTCAAAATATTTCAACTTTAGTAAATATGTACTCAAAACTTAAAGGGAACAACAATAACTCGTAATCAAAAAAGCGACCTTTACGCCCAGATTCCCGCCAAAATCCGTCAAGTATAGTTGCGATCAGAAATTGTCGGTTGTCAATGTCAAATGTCAAAAATAAATTATAAATTGTGATTTTTTAAATCCAATTTGATTTCCGAACGACGAGATGAACATCAATCGTTTGATATTTTAAACCAAAAAAATGAAAAACAAGCATGCATTTTTATATTTTACAATTTGCTTTCTGAAATACATTTAAATATAATTGATTTCTTAACTACAGGACGAACATCAAATGTTTGACAGGTAGGAATATTTTCTAAGGGAAATGAAAATAATTGTTCTACTATATTCAAAGCAGTTTGTCAACTTTACTCACTTTTTAAACCTTTCTTGGACTTCCACAAATAACTCAAACCCAAATCAGTCCAGCCGCTCTTAAGTTTTATCGAGACTAACGATCAGCAATTGATTTTTATATATATGTAGATAGATACACCATACTTAACATTATATTAAGTGCTTAATTACTTCGAAGTTAGCACGATCCCGCCTTCTATTGTATTTTACCCAAACGAGGACTCAAGTTTGATGCAGTGGGAGTTGTTGAGGACTGATTCCATATTTATCAAATTACCTTCTAAGCTGTATTATTGAACCGAAGTTCGGTGGTTGGGTAAGATGAATAAATATTGCACCAGTACCACTTTCAGCGGAACTCCTGAAGGCGGGTGGAAGACCCATTTTAAAAGTCCTTCAGCGAATGTTCAATTCCGTCATCNAGGAGGATCGCCGGTAGCCGCTGGAGCCAGGCGGCACAAGATCGGGCCTTGTGGGCATCATTTCGTGAGACCTATGTCCAGCAGTGGACGTCTATCGGTTGAAGCGACGACCACTTTCACTTTTAATTTGAAGCCAGAAGGGTTGTACTGAAGGAATTGGAAGACAGCGAAGGTATGCTGGTTATTAGGATAAATAAGACACTATTGTAATTATAATATTGATAATTATTTGGGTAGCAACGCGAGTTAATTTCACCGAGACAACAAATATGACCAGAGCGTGATTTTAAGACGTGGTTGTGTTAGCTACCTGCGACATGATGTGTCCCATGTGTCAGTCTATATTGGGCGAGCGAGGTACTTGAGACACGGTGACGGCGCCTACGCATTACGTATATAAAACTCAGATGTACGGATCTGTGTGTCCACGATAATTATTTTACAAAAGTTATTATATATGTATCACATAATATATATTCTACTTAATTAACTATATGAAAGTGACATCCCAGTTATTCTAACATTAAAAACAAGGTAAAATAGTAAACAAAGTAGAATGTTACCTTCAATGTTAGGATTATATAGAGTCCAATCCACAAGAAAGATGTCATTACGACATTGTTTCCAATTTAGCCACAACACCTTAAGACACTGTAAGCAAAATAGAATTACCTAATCAATGGAAAAGTAATTACAAGTTATGCCGATATATTACCAATATATGTAATTTAAATCGCAGATAAAGATGTTAAAAAAAGTCAGTAGAAGCTCATTAACGTCCTGCTGGGCACAGGCTTCCTTACTCATAGGAGAGAGGGTTTTAGAGCATAGAACCGCCACACTGCTCCAATGAGGGTTGAAAGGTACAGTACAGAAGTGTGTGCGCTGACAGAAGTGCACTCTCCATTCCTTCAATCTCATACTGAGATGTGAAGGTAATCCCACACGACCAGAGAGTTCAGGTGCAGGAGCGACGGTTTAACGTGCTCTCCGAGGCACGGGGGTGGAGCACACCGACAACCAATAGAAAACTCAATATAGATTTTTGCATACCCCCGACCCGGGACTCAAACCCAGGATCTCATGTCTATTGCCGAACATGCTGACGACTAGACCAGTGAGGAAGTCTCGCTGGTAGATGCTATGATTTATAAGTTATATATTTTAGACAAAAATTAAAATCGCGAGCGTTCGAAGTACACATGTCAGAAGTTAAACTTCTTTGGCATACTAATTTTTAAGTCTTGTTTATATTTATACAAATCTAAACCTTTTAGATTTCCAAGACTTAGGGGGAGGGGAAAAGGAACATGCTTTAGAAATTTAATGAATTTAAATATTAAGTGCCGAAAATTAATACAAATCATTTATTGATACCTCAAATGACGACTTGTAAATAAAAATACCACGGGGTTATTTGTCAATATTAGAAATTATTACTTAAATTTATTTATTAGATAAGCCAAAAACATTTATCTACAAATTTCTGGATACAGAATGAGTGTAACAAGAAACAATATTACAGAACATAAATGTCACTAATAGGCTTATACAGTAATTATATAATCTAGATTAAACAAAATTTAGAAAAGAGAATTTGTGAAATATTTTATGAAAAATAGTATATTATACGATTAAATGACGAGTGGCAAATTAAAAAGCCACATGTTATTTGAAAATAATAAAACAACCTAACCTTCAAACTAATTAGCATAAAAAACGATGCTCATCTTCGTGATGTTATCACGGGTTTCATCCGTAAAAGTTTTACCCTCATGCGCCTCAAGAAGTTTCAATTCAAAAGATATTTAAATCATCGTAAAATAGTAACTTTTTCTCCAATTTGTATTTGACGATTTAAAGTTATGTAAATGCCTCTTTGAAAAAGGCCTTACTGTCACTTATTCGTATATCTACACTAACATTATAAAGAGGAAAGATTTGTATTTTTGTATGTAACGAATAAACTCAAAAAGTATTGGACCGATTTTAATAATTCTTTTTTCATTAGAAAGCTACATTATCACTGAGTAACTTAGGCTATATTTACTTCTAGATTACTATAGAAATCTTTAGAAATTCCTATTAAAACCAACCGAAGGTGTAAAAATATTACCCATAAAATGTCTTTCATCGCATACGCCGTGAAGAGTATTAATGATAGGACAAAAAAATGTTCGACAATATTATAGAATATATCAATATCTACAAAAAACTTCGCGAGACTATATGTCTA